>BLSH010494877.1:50976-63495 GCA_018402905.1 Glandirana rugosa
TCCACCCACCATACATGTACTCTCCCCACGTCTCACATACCTCCACCCACCATACATGTACTCTCCTCACGCCTCACATACCTCCACCCACCATATATGTACTCTCCCCACGTCTCACATACCGCCACCCACCATACATGTACTCTCCTCACGTCTCACATACCACCACCCACCATTCATGTACTCTCCCCACGCCTCACATACCACCTGTACATACCACCCACCTCCATACACTCCGCACTCCTCTCATGTACATACCACCCACCTCCATACACTCTGCACCCCTCTCATGTACATACCACCCACCTCCATACAGTCCGCACTCCTCTTATGTACATACCACCCACCTCCATACACTCTGCACTCCTCTCATGTACATACCACCCACCTCCATACACTCTGCACCCCTCTCATGTACATACCACCCACCTCCATACACTCCGCACTCCACTCATGTACATACCACCCACCGCCATACATTGCAAACCCCATACCACCCACCACCATACACTCCGCACCCTTCTTATGTACATACTCCCCACCTCCATACACTCCGCACCCCTCTCATGTACATACCACCCACCGCCATACACTCCGCACTCCTCTCATGTACATACCACCCACCTCCATACACTCCACACTCCTCTCATGTACATACTACCCACCTCCATACACTCCACACCACTCTCAAGTACATACCACTCACCGCCATACACTCCGCACTCCTCTCATGTACATACCACCCGCCTCCATACACTCCGCACTCCTCTCATGTACATACCACCCACCTCCATACACGCCACACCCCTCATGTACATACCACCCACCTCCATACACTCCACACCACTCGCATGTACATACCACCCACCTCCATACACTCTGCACTCTTCTCATGTACTTACCACCCACCTCCATACACTCCACACCCCTCTCATATACATACCACCATACACTCCGCACCCCTCTAATGTACATACCCCCCACCTCCATACACTTCGCACCCCTCATGTACATACCACCCACCGCCATACACTCCGCACTCCTTTCATGTACATACCACCCACCTCCATACAATCCGCACTCCTCTCATGTAGATACCACCCACCTCCATACACTCCGCACTCCTCTCATGTACATACCACCCACCGCCATACACTCCGCACTCCTCTCATGTACATACCACCCACTGCCATACACTCCGCACTCCTCTCATGTACATACCACCCACCGCCATGCACTCCACACCCCTCTCATATACAAACCATCCACCACCATATACTCCGCACCCCTCTTATGTACATACCCCCACCTCCATACACTCCACACCCCTCTCATGTACATACCACCCACCTCCATACACTCCACACCCCTCTCATGTAGATACCACCCACCTCCATACTCCTATCATGTACATACCACCCACCTACATACACTCCACACCACTCTCATTTTCATACCACCCACCGCCATACACTCCACACCACTCATGTACATACCACCCACCGCCATACACTCCGCACTCCTCTCTGACATTTACCAGCCCCTTTTCTCAGCCTCCATCCTGAAGATCCTCCACAGCAGTCAGCGGGAGAGAAGAGGAGGGAAGCCGGAAGCAATGTGGGGGGGGCACACGGTTATTTTTATCGCTTGAATTATTTTTTTCATTATGGGCATGAGTGGGGCCTCATGTCTACGTTTTGCCTAAGGCCTCACAAAGCCTAGAGCTACCTCTGTTCAAATCATTACAGAATAGATAACCACACTACTCTGGGTTTCTAGTCTGCCTGAACCCCACCCTGGGGTTTCTGGAAGCATTTTTTTTTCCATTTAAAAAGAACTATGACCTGACTTGGCCATTTCCCCTTCATTGGACGCCTCCTACCCCTCTTCTTTTTTTTGGTTTATAATTTTATCTTTAGTTAGACCCCTTTCTTAATATGTCGGAAAAGATGGTCCTGACAGTAAACATTACATTATCATACAACTGTTTAATGCAATGTTGATAGCTGTTGCATATGATGACATTTTGACATTGTGATGCTTGTTGGTTAGTCCTTAGCAGAGTGCATGATAACAAATAGAATTGCTATTGATATAGTGTCACATTTTTCAACAATAAAAATGTATTAAAGAAAAAAAAGAACTATGGCCACTTTACCCCAAATGCTATTAGCCAGGCATACCATGCTTTTGGCCTATTATGACCACTGAAAGAGGTCTGCAAAGCATGCAGGCTTCTTGCTATACCAACAATGACCATTGCTATCTAGATAATTAGGCAGGATCTACAAGTGAGGGCCACCTGCAAAAACGTGGGTTACCTAGTCATTATGCAAGGCACCAAGCACTTCTGCATTACTGATACACCTAAAAGGCAATGTAGGTAAATTGTGATGTAGGGGGAGTAGGGCTTGTGCAATTCACCTGTCCCCAGTGGGGCATAAGTTAAAGGAGTAAAGGAATAACTAAAGCAAATTAAAATGTATAAAGATCTATTATTACCATAGATTCAACACAGCTGCAATAAAACCTAGACCTCTAAGGTCATCCTTTCCAGCAGTTGGGAAAAATGCATAGTGAAACAGTGTACATTACAGAACTCCCTTCACTGTATATTCAAGTATCGCTATAGAGCTTTTTTTTTTATTATTTTACATTCATTTTGTTCCATCTTATAAAGCTGACCATTGTACAAATTTCACCCTTTTTGTAACTAGGAGCACACTTTGATCTTTGCTCAAAAACTTTAAGGCAAATTTAAATACCTATATCCACAATATGTAACACATATATATAAAGGGAGCTAATTAACGTGAAGCAAAAATGTATAGCCTGCAGTTTTTACTTTTTCATGCAAGGTTAAGGTCATGTTTTTTTTTTTTTTTTCTACATCATGAAATGAGAATGGGTTGCTTGAAAAAAGTGGATTTATCTGTATCATTTCATTTCATTGCACCTCAGCCAGCGCACATCTTGGGCAGTGAGACAAGAAAGTATTGCTTTATCAAGCTGATTATAAAGCTATCCATGGATTGTCAGCAGGTGTTTCTGAAAAGAGTGATCAGTCACTATTCAGACACACACACACATGGCAATTTTCTATTGCACCTTTATGGCTGCCCTCCGCATTGAGAGAAAAACACATGGAGAATTACATGAGCAGAACACAGATGAAAAACTGAAGAAAGGAAAGGGATGAGAAAACATATAGAAGGAATACAACTATAGACAGAAATGAAAAGACTACTTAGGGGGCAAGGGATAACAACTTACATTCCTTGGATAAAAAGCTTTCATATAGAGCACACCACTTTTTACTTTTTTTTTTTTTTTTTTTACAATCACCACACTCCAACTTATTAGGCAGACAAATCTAATAATGTATTAGGGCCAATTTACATTTGTTTGGTGCGTTATTGCAAGTGCTTAAGCCCGCTGTATGACACGCACTAACATAAAGGCACATAAAGGCAGCCCACTGATATTAAGGGGCTTATGATGCACAAAAACATTCAATTTATGGGACAAGTCACAAAATTTCTGCCACAGTGCACTATGGTGCATTGCCATGAGAGTTGCAGCATGGTGCTTTCAGGAATATTTTGGGGTGCTATTTAAAATAAATGCTATACATTAATGCCTTTAAAGTAATACTGGACTGCTGTTTTTTTTTTAAATCCTACAAGGGACAAAGGCATATTAATTAGCTATTCTAACTGAACCTAAAATAAAACAAAGCCTTAGGCTGGGTTCACACTGATGCAGCCGCGGGTCCCAGCAGGGGGTCTGGTGCATCCCTGTTCACTGATTGAGGTGCGAATCAGGTCAAAATTTCTGCCTGAATTCGCACCTGAAACAGAGCCAAAGACGCACAGGACCCTTTTCCAATGCAGACTGTGGCCATCCCAGAGCTGTGTGAACCAGCTCCATTCAGGGCTGGTTACACTCTCCTGTCATGCAAATTAGATGTTGAGAATGCCTCATCCAATTCGCATCAGTGTGAACCCAGCCTTACGGTGCACAACAAACCCCACATTTGTCAATCTTTCCTCCCATTGTGAATCCTTCTAGTGGCATTTTTTTTCCCTTTTGCTTTATCTTCCTGTAGCTCTGCCCCATAATGGCCACTGGTGAATGTGGTTTGTTTCCCACCTTGCACAGCCAGGCACACACATTTCCAGTCACACAGAGTCAAGAAGCAGTCCTTGCAACTTTGTTTTTTTGGTTTTATTAGGGGGACATGGTTGGGGATAGGGTGCATATGGGATGCTCACTTGATTGAAGGAAATTTGTAGGGACTTAACTATATACACTCCAGTATATACATATATCCTCCTCTCCTCATCCTTCAGGGCATGCACTTACTTGCAGACTATCACTCCCAGGACCAGCTAGCACTGATGTGAGGATCTGACACTGGGTCTGGCCCTATGGTGTAGAAAAAAAAATGGTAGTTCTTAGTGCTAGCTGTCCTTCATGTGTCTACTGCTCCTCAGGCACTGCCAGACTTCTTAGCTGCAGCTGACCCTTTCCACTGCCCGTGCTACCACAGTCCTCCTGACTGGCTCTGCACCCATCCCAGACTACTCCATCCCAGCCCTCTCAGGCATGCCTTCCAGTCCTCTTGATGGTGTGTAACTCACCAGCCCTCTGTTCCTATTTCTCCTGGAGACTTGCCTGGCAGTGTTCTCCCACTGTCCTCTCCTTGCTCCCAGTGCCTCCTGGCCAGGACACCTCCATGTGGTTTGGGAAGGTCCCATCTGCACCCGAGCCCAGGCCCACAGTCACACCCCCAGACTGGGGAGCTCCCTCAAAGGCCATGGCAGCCTAACACTCCATCTCCAGCTTCCACCCAAACTCTCCTCCCCAGCTGGGCTGACCCAGAGAATTTGAGGGGGCCTGCCCCCTGCCAACCCAAGTTGGGGATTGGTCAGGGCCCTCAGAATACTCCAGGCAGCTCCACCTTACTTTCACTCCCATCTTTCTAGAAGGTTCCAGTACATTATAGAAATAGGGGGAGGTCTCAGTGATGCTGCCTATGTGGCTGCCAGCCAAGCCTGCACAAATGTACCTACACTTAAACAAAAAAAAAATATCTACACTTCTAGCAGTAGAGGGTGCTACATTTTATAGAGTTTTTCCACCCTCAGACTTTACTGGTAGTATTGCACTGCACTGCTTGGCTATCTTGCAGTGATTTCCTGTGTGCTGTGGTGATGCCTTGCTAGTCACCACTGCAGTGAGAACCTCTGAATGTGATATCTACCAGATGTTAGGGAATATGGTACATGCTTGTCTTACATGATTAGCGAAGATGAAAGGTCTAATGACATTACAATGAGTTCTTAAGTGCTAGAATGTCGAGTTTTTTGGTAGAAAACACTTCGTACAGTAGGTCTTTCTGCCAAAAAAAGGTTTTTTTTGCCAGATATGCACAGTGCAGCATAAATGCTCAATCCTTACAGACACCCATATTGGAATTTTGTGACAACAATCTTGCTGTAGTGAACATGCACAGGAACTACATCATTAGTGGCCGCCCAGTGGCTGAAGTAAGAAGACGCCAGTAAGGAAGAAGTGTTGGAGGAGATGGTGGCAGTGACAGGGGCGCTTTAATTTATTTTTTATTGTTTATTTTACTTTTATTGTTCTATTACAACACTTTATTTTTACTTTTTTTATCACTTTTATTCCTACTACAAGGAATGTAAACATCCCTTGTAATAGGAATAGTGCGTGACAGGTCCTCTTTACAGCGAGATCTGGGGTCAATAAGTCCCCACACCTCGCCTCTAGGCTTGGAAGCCTGAAAAAAAATGATCCTGGCTTCCCAGCCTAGGCGGCGGCATTTTTCAAGTGCAGAGGTGGGGCGTGACGTCCTAACATCACGCCCAACCTCTGAAAGATCATAGAGACGTCTGGCCTGCCAGATACTCTATGGTAAACTTCCGGGAAGGACCGATTCCTTCTCCCTGTTGCCGATCCCTGGGAGAAGCACCGTAGGGCAGCGGGAAGGGGGGATGGGCTACACCGGTTCTGATTGGTCGGTGCCATTAGAATGCTCCTAAACATACGTTTTGAAAATTATGCTGTGGGGGATTTCTAAGCCCTGGACTGTGAGGCGGCGACCCGATGTCTCCTAGCGGGTGATTGACATGTTCCAGATCAGCGGGACTAAGGGGGTGAGGAGAGGAGTCCTGTGTAAGTTCATCTTACAGATTTTTCTGTAAAGGTGAACTTACCCTTTAAGTTCAACTTTGCACTGCCCCCTCAAAAAATGTAATTCACCATGGATCCCTCTTCAGAAGGCAATGCGTGTATCAATGACCCTTTATAGCTTGCTAAGAATAATGTCATTACCTGTATGTCCTTAGCCCAGGCACAGGATTACTTTAATCTGACTAAAACGTACCCACCACCTACGCTCAGTGATAAGAAAATGCTCAAAGACTGCAGCCCCCCAGTACCTGAATACATGATTTGCAAACCTTATGTGAGAACATAGATGCACTGTCTCTTTAAATATACTGTTATAACTCAAAATCCAATTGATTGTGAAATGTGAACCAATAAATATCAGAATAAATGGTTTATTTAATAGAATGACTCACAAGGTTAAAAGACAATAAGCATGATACATCTAACACGGTACCCACACAACTGCCCAGTTGCAGCTTGTGTGATGACATCATGAGTAAGCTCAGCCCAACGCATTTCATGTCAGAACACTTCTTCAGGGTTAAATAAACCTGTTAGTTGTGTTTGATTTTGTGTTTTGTTCTTGTTGAATGGTATATACATGATTGATGCTGTGAATTATCAAAGCCCTCAAGAGTGTGCTAGCTCCATCTAGTGGTACAAGGTACACCCCAGGCTAATGCTGATGGAGAGGAACTATTTCAGTGGCTGGATTTTTCACAGCAGCAGTTTGGGATGATCTAAAGATTATGACTTTTTTTGCTGGATTAATATTTACTTGTTTATAGTCCCCGCACTTTTTTTTCACCTTTGTATGTTGTATGAAATTAATGTATGGATTTCAGTTTATGAAGTGATATTGATGTTATCACATGTCACACATATGAATTGTTATTTATTTATTTATTTTTGTATTGCATAATTGATTTATTCTATTTATTTATTAGTTCACATCTCACACTCAATTGTATTTTGATTGAGTTATTACAGTATATTTAAAGAGACAGTAGCATCCATTTTTTACACAGGACTACTTTAGGCCTAAAAGTAATTTTTAAAGGATTGGTATCTGCCATATTGAAACCAACATTTATAAATACGAACTGCATACAAATAAATTATCGTTCTTTTTCTATAAGAATACCAAAAGGAACTATCATGAAACTTTCTCTGCTACATGTGTGAAGCATGACTTATGTGGAATGTATAGCTACCAATCAGCATTTTGTCAAGAATTGTAAGAAAAGAAAGTCAGAATAATCAGAATATTCCCTTTCTTACAAAAGTAGAATTCATATTATTCAGACATTCCCATTTTTCAGTGTGTTTTACAAGTGATCATTCTCAAAACCAGTTGTGATGAAACATTCATAGGTTTACTTTCATCTTTTCATAGGGTTGTTTTGTTACTGAAATGAATTGTTTACATGGGAAAGGGAGTGGATTTCTCACATTTAGGAGCTTATTATATTACAGAAAATAAAAGGAAAGTGTATTTAAAATTCTATATTCGTCATCATACACTGTTAAAGTGACCCTGATGCTATCCAAAAGTGAGAGGTAAGTACTTACCTCTCCTGCAGCCTGCACCTCTGAATGCCACCATTTTTGATGAATGACCTCTGCTAGGAATAACAACATATCCAGGAGTGTCACTGCCCTGGGTCTTCTTCTGCAGCTCTCACTAGTTCCTCCTGCTACACTGAATACATGTCCCCATTGGAATAGGCTTTTTTTCCTCTGTTCCTGGCTCTTTAACAACCACATACATTTGGATTTCATATTACTATTTTTCCCTGTAGAAACAGATAGGCAGACGAATCTCCCTAGCAGGGACACAGACACCAATAAACAGCCGGAAAAGGCTCTCACCTTTAAATACTCTATCTAGTTTACAGGTAGTGGCAACCCACTTGACTCCACCAAAGGGCAGATATGTTGCACATAAGCCCATGCTTAACCGCTTGCCGACGGCTGATCGGCAATTGACGGCGACAATGTGGCTCTGTAACGCGAATCGCCGTCATACGACGGCGGCCGCGATACAGAGCCACTGTGAGCGCGCGCGCGCGCGCGCTCACTGTGTCCGGGGGGGTCCAGGGAGCGGGTCCGGCGGCTTCGATTGCCGGCCACCCGCGATGCCCCCCCCGGAGCGAATGAGCGGAGGTCCGTGTATGTAAACACGGACCTCCGCTCTGTGTGAGGGGGAAGGGAAGTGATCACAGCCTTCCTGTAAGTGAAGGCTGTGACCACTTCCTTTCCCCAGCTAGGCAAGTCCCCCTACAGTAAGAACACGCCCAGGGAACACAGTTAACCCTTAGAGCGCCCCCTGCAGGTTAACCCCTTCACTGCCAATGGCATTTACACAGTAATCAGTGCATTTTTATAGCACTGATCGCTGTATAAATGCCAATGGTCCCAAAAAAGTGTCAAAACATTCCGACATGTCCGCCCCAATACCGCAGTACCGCTAAAAATCGCAGATCGCCGCCATTTTTAGTAAAAAATAAAAAAAAAATAAAATCCCAAAAATGAATTCTCATCATCCGTAAATGCGACCACTTTTGCGCAAACCAATCAATAAACGCCGATTGCGATTTTTTTTATCGCAAATATGAGGAAGAATATAAATCGGCCAAAAACGGTGAAAAAAAATGTTTTTTTATATTTTTTTTTTGGATTTGGATTTTAGCAAAAAGTAAGAAATTTGGGTTTTTTTTGCAAAATTGTCGCTCTTCTTTTGTTTATAGCGGCGATCAGAAATGACGCAGAGGTGATCAAATACAACCAAAAGAAAGCTCTGTTTGTGGGAAAAAAAGGACGCAAATTTCGTTTGGGTGCAACATCGCACGACTGCGCAATTGTCAGTTAAAGCGACGCAGCGCTGAATCGCAAAAAGTGCTCCGGTCCTAAAGCTGGAAATCCTTCCGGGGCTGAAGTGGTTAAAGTGTTTATTACCCCAACATTTCATATATCTGATATGTGCCTGCTGTACCATGTACTTGTATGAAAAAATATCCTGTTCTCTTTGTAGTATTTCTTTTGTGTGAAATCCCTGGTGTTCCTGCCAGTCCCTCTTCTTTCCTATTAAAAACTGACCACACTAGGCAGGAGAACACATCATGGTCAGTTCAATAGCTGTGCTGGGAACTCAGCCCGCTCTCCTCCAATGATCAGACTTGTCCTGACACACCCCTACTACCCAGCCATTCACTGGGAAGTTCAGTGTGCCGCTGCTTCTCCTCCCCCAAGCTCTTATACAGCTGAGATCATTTATAAAAAAGGGAAAAAAGGTATTTATGTTTTTTTATATCTATACACAAATGCTTGCCTTTATTTCCATTTTAAACTGAATGGGTTGTTTTACAAGGTAATGGTTTTCAATCAATGTGTTTGGAGGGGTGTCTCTTTTAGGTGACCTCTCTAATGATGCTTACAAGTGCAAAAGAGAATGGAAGAGCAATGAGAATTAAATAATATGAACAAATCCTTTTTCTGAAAAATGTGAAAAACAAGTGAAATGGTATGCAACACAACATAACAACTAGACAGAAATAATAAACAGAAAAACAACAAGAACAGCTTAGTATATTTTTAATTTAGCGTAAGAAAAACTGATGGAGCATTCAAGCTTCCACAGTACATTAAAAACATTTAGCTTTGAGCCCCTGATTTCCACAATACTGACAAAAGTTAAATGTTTAGTCAACACATATGTGCTTTTCTAAAGCCTCTATAGTACTCGCTCACTCACTCCTTTACAGAAGGAGGGCGATTCCACCCAGTCTGATTGCTCAGATATGAGCGGCTATAAATACATTCCACTAAATAATAATAAAAAAAGAAACCTTTAGAAGGACAGCTAATTTACAGCACAGCTACACATTCTGAACGGAGAGAAATTATAGTTTAAATGGGGCGTCAGTGAAAAAATACGGCGTGGGGTATTCCCTTAAAATCATCAGAGTAACCCTTCAGATGGAGGATGTTCGACATCCTCCTGAAATTGCATTACACATTAAGTGCATGTTTGAAGTCAGCAGGGTGCCTTCCTAAGATGTTCTCCATGGCTAATTTGATACATATTGTGCTATAAGCTGCTGCAAGTAGCTAGTAATGACGAAAGTCAAAAAATTTACGGATGAGCAAAATAGAAGCTCTTATGGATGGAGTGTTTTTAAATCAGGTGCATAATTTACCCAGCATCAGACTATCAGACCACATGGAGAGTACATTACTAAATTGGACTTGCAAGCAGATAGAAAAGCAGCTTCTTTTAATAAGCACTCCTTCAATTTATTGGCTCTACAATTACTCACACCAAATTATAAGCAGCTGTTCATTGTTTGGTGATTTATCTGAGATAAGGAATTATATTTATTTCCAATCAACAAACCATTCAAGAGCTCTTTAGAACTTTTTTTGCAATTTTTTTTAACACTCAAGATCTGTATCACCTTAGAAGTTCTATGTAGAGTACAATCTCTTTGGAATTTGTATCTATTTATACCCATTACATGTATTATGTTTCAAAGTTTGTGGGGTTTTTTTTCAGGCTTACCTAAACATGCAAATGTAAGTGCAATAAGCAAAGATGACTAAACCTCTTAAAATATTGCATAAGGACGAATCAGACCCTTAATTAGATCTAATCATTTCATTAGTTGTGAATGAAAAATATAATTTTTAAACACTGTATGGTAAATGTAAAATTCCTGCTGAGTAATCAGATTCTAGGGGCTCAAATCTTTCTGAAACATGTATGACATGGTGTCTAATTTTTTGAAAGATAAAGAATTTGTTTTGTTATAGAGTCAGCTACTGATTTTTTCTGATGCGTAAAAAAAGGCTTAAAGCAACAAGTTAACTTTGATACCCACTCTCTAAAAGCACAGACTTCCCTTTCCTTCGCAGCACCATTGCTCTATTTAGTCACCAGAAGTGTAGAAAATGCTCAACACTTCCAGTGTTTACAATCCTGTGACTCATTCCTTGTTCTGTCATGTGACAGCACTTGTGTTTAGCCCCCTGCTGTCACATGGGGGCCAGTATAAGGCCCCTTTCACACATACGGCCCGTTCGTCCGTTTTTCATCCATCCGTTGATGGATGAAAAGGGACATCAATGCATTCCTATGGAAAAACGGATGCCAACGGATGATCATATATTTCCATCCTTTTCATCTGCTTCCATCATCATCCATTTTTTTGGACGGATGAAGGCCCTATTTTTTATCCGTTAAAAAAACGGATCGGACCAAAAACAGATGTAAATGGACGAACGGCCCGTTTTTGCATAAAAAAATGACTACAGGACTCAAGTAGTTAAGAACTCCAGCTGGCAGATGTAAAAAAAGGAGGAAAAAACAAATGAAAAACTGATGTAAACTTCATCTGTTTTTCCTTTGAAAAAAAGTGACTGAAAGGATCAAAAAAATGGACCGTATGTGTGAAAGCACCCTTATACTCTCAGCCCTGTGTAAGTTCCTAGAGTGATTTAGAACTTTAGAATGAAAGCTGCATATGCACTACTTTGGAGGGTTGATTAACCATTTTACCTCCAGAGCAATTTTTTTATTTTTTCACACATATTAAAATCTGCATTTTTGGCTAGATAATATCTTGAAGCCCTTAAAACGTTATATATTTTCTGAAGGCAGAGGCCCTGTAGAATAATTGTGGTTGCAATATTTTCAGAAGGGTTTATCAAATTTATGTTTTCTGTAAGAAGTACACAAATATAAATGTTACTGCACACAGACACAATATAATCAACCTTTTTTTTTCAAATAAAATATTAGTTGTTAATTCATACCAAATATGTCAAGTCTCGAAAATGCATGTGCCCGAGAAATGGTGAAAAATGACGACACCCAAAAACACCAATAGGTAATGATTTAAATGCTTTTACAGCTCATCAGTTTAGTGTTAACCATAAATGAGACAACTAGAATTATTTCTCTCTTTACGGCACAATCCCATGTGTAACATAATCCTTTTACCCATGCATGAGTCTGCCCTATGAGAGCATTTACATTCATATGTGTATGAGCGGGGCAAAAAGGGTATCTATTTATATTTTATTTTACAATGTATCACTTTTTCCCCACTTAACTTTATCACTATCACAAGGTGGTTTGAAATGCTGTTTACCCAGATATTCAGCCAGGATTTGAGAGATTTCAGAGCAAAGTACTTCGCTCTACAGAGGTCATAGGAGAAGGGAAATAGATGTTTCTTGATGTCCTCCTGCTTGCTAACCCTACCACTGTTTGTTGTCACCCTAGGCTCTTAGCAGGAGTGGGAGAGCATGGGAACCATG
>BLSH010494877.1:71240-93631 GCA_018402905.1 Glandirana rugosa
CCAAAAATACCAGTCATTTTTGGTTATGGCCCACTCGACGAGGAAGGTCCTCCATGGCGGTAAGGAGGTTTCGACTGAACTACCGGTCGTTAAGGGATAGTGGCTGTGGTATCAAGGTCGTTCTACCACGTAGTGGTGTAATACCCACAGTCCAGGCTCGTAAGGACCTACTTGTCAAAGGACCTTTCCCCTAACCAGCAGCACCCGGTCAACTTACCGGGGGTTCCAGAGGGCTAGACTGGGGGAATCTGAAAATAGAAACCCCAGTAGACTTCCGTTAACAGATACGACACTTCTATGCTCTACACGTCGTGGACTTTGATACCTATGACCTTCGGACACGATCGTAAAGAGGACGCCACAACGATAGTCACACACTTCTCACCCTCTTCTCCCAACGTAACTGTTAGGTTGTGTTACCCGTGCCTTCAGATGACCCCAAAGATAAAAGTCTAAGGGGGTCAGATCGGGAGACCTTGGGGGCCATTCAACTGGCCCACGACGACCAATCCCCTTTCCAGGAAACTGTTCATCCAGGAATGCTCGGACCTGACACCCATAATGTGGTGATGCACCATCTTGCTGGAACTATGGTGTCGGTGATAGGGAATTGCTGGCCATCAAGTCAGCTTTGGAGGAATGGCGGTACCTCCTGGAAGGAGCAGCTCACCCGGTATTGGTTTTTACTGACCATAAAAACCATAAAAAAACCATATGCTGTGAAGATACGAGATATGCAGCACCTGAAACTACGGATACTGGAAGCCTGTGCAGAGGGTTGCATTGACAATCCAACACAATGGGCAGCACATTGAACACATTTTATAAGTGGTCAGAAACTTGTAAATAACTCATGAAAGAATAAAGTTACGTTAAAACCAAGCACACCATTGTTTTTCTTGTGAAATTCCCAATAAGTTTGATGTGTCACATGACCCTCTTCCTATTGAAAAAACAAAAGTTGGATTCAAAATGGCCAACTTCAAAATGGCCGCCATGGTCACCACCCATCTTGAAAAGTTTCCCCCCTCACATATACTAATGTGCCACAAACAGGAAGTTAATATCACCAACCATTCCCATTTTATTAAGGTGTATCCATATAAATGGCCCACCCTGTATACAGATCAGAAAAGGAATTAGACTTTTCTTGAACTGATCTGTGTACTAATCTTGGATCTGTGATTTAAAAATAAGGATCAACATGACTTAATTTTTTGAAAATAGGCACTCAGACATGGCAACTCCCGTGTTTACCTCATAACTGGCTTCAGGCTGCCAAGGTAAACCTGGAAGAAATCCCTAGGCCCCCAGAAAAGGTTTAGTCTTTACTCTAAATCAGAGGTTGTAAACCATAGGTATCCATACTCTTTGGGAATATGAGAACCAAATGGTGGTAGTATGAAACTGGATCTAAAATATATAAAAAAAACAAAACAAACCTAAGTCAATGCATTGTTGAAACTGAATCATAGTGGAGCAATCAACTTTATACACAACTAACATTGTCGCTGAGAACGAAAAAAAACAAAAGTCAGCCCGGCCCTCCTGCAGGTGGCGCCGGTACATTGACTTTTCTTTTTTTTCCTCGGCTCCTTGCTGTCAGCTGACAGCAAGTAGTGAGCCGATTGGTCAGCCATTAAAGTCTATCTGTGTGCACTGAACAAGCGCACACACATAGGCTGATTGGCTGCCCCCTGAGCCATCAGAGCCAATGGCTCTCTGTCATTGGCTGCTGTTGGCGGGGGCAGGACTACGCTGGACGTGCTGCCTGTGTGATTACACACACACAGGCACAGCACTCCCCGGGACTTTCGTGCAGACTGTCAGCATGCTCTCCGCTAGCGCTGCCTCTGCATCTCTCAGCACGCTTTTCCATATGCCGATCTCTGCAACACTGCCAGTGCCAGCCTGAGCTCGTCTATTAGATGGGGTAAGTGTGGGACTTGTCCCAACCTGGGGGGGTGGCTGTTGAGGCTGGTGACTGTATACCCTACCTGGGGCCCTGTATACTGCTATCTGGCACCCTGTATACCCTACCTGGCACCCTGTATATTGCTACCTGGCACCCTGTATACCCTACCTGGCACCCTGTATACCCTACCTGGCACCCTGTATACTGCTACCTGGCACCCTGTATACTGCTACCTGGCACCCTGTATACCCTACCTGGCACCCTGTATACTGCTACCTGGCACCCTGTATACCCTAACTGGCACCCTGTATACTGCTACCTGGCACCCTGTATACTGCTATCTGGCACTCTGTATACCATACATGGCACCCTGTATACCCTACCTGGCACCCTGTATTTACCCTACCTGGCACCCTGTATACTGCTACCTGGCACCCTGTATACTGCTACCTGGCACCCTGTATACCCTACCAGCCACCCTTTATACCCTACCTGGCACCCTGTATACTGCTACCTGGCACCCTGTATACTGCTACCCGGCACCCTGTATACCCTACCTGGCACCCTGTATACTGCTACCTGGGGCTCTGTATATGCTACCTGGCACCCTGTATTCCCTACCTGGTACCCTGTATACTGCTACCTGGCACCCTATATACTGCTACCTGGCACCCTATATACTGCTACCTGGGGCTCTGTATACTGCTATCTGGGATCCCTGTATACTGCTATCTGGGACCCCTGTATACCCTACCTGGCACCCTGTATACTGCTACCTGGCACCCTATATACTGTTACCTGGGGCTCTGTATACTGCTATCTGGGACCCTGTATACTGCTATGTGGGAGCCCTGTATACTGCTACCTGGCACCCTGTATATTGGTACCTGGGGCTCTGTATACTGCTATCTGGGACCCCTGTATACTGCTATCTGGGACCCCTGTATACTGCTTTCTGGGACCCCTGTATACTGCTATCTGGGACCCCTGTATACTGCTACCTGGCACCCTATATACTGCTACCTGGGGCTCTGTATACCCTATCTGGGAGACCTGTATACTGCTACCTGGCACCCTCTAAACTGGTACCTGGGGCTCTGTATACCCTATCTGGGACCCCTGTATACTGCTATCTGGGACCCCTGTATACTGCTATCTGGGACCCCTGTATACTGATATATGGTGATTCTGTATACTGCTATCTGGGGTTCTGTATACTGCTATAGGGTGACTCTGTATACTCCTATCTGATGATGCTGTATACTCTATCTGGTGATGCTGGGCTGTATAGTCCTGACACAAGGGGTGGAAATTATAAGGGGTGTGGCTTATGAGAAGTGGGAGGGGTCAAAAAGGAAGGGTGGGGTCTGGCGCCCCGCCATTCTAAAATTTCACCAGCCACCACTGTCAGTAACTGTACCTCAATTCCATTTTCTGATTGCACAAAAACAATAGAAGCATTTGTGACGGGAGTCACTTTGGGTGGGGGGCTCATGGAACCCAGCTTGCTTTAGAGAGGTTGGGAAACAGCTCAACAGACCCCTCTTATGTCTAAGTCACCCCGTGTCTATTAGGGGCATAGGGTGACTGAGAAAATGATGGACAGCTACTTAATGGACACCGAGGATGTGGTTTGGATTACTTCAGATGTTCTCTGCCAGCTTGGGACTCAGTAGACAGATGTATGTAAAAGGAACACTGATTAATGAGATCTGGAAAGCCCTGGGTCTAATGTCGTCTACTAGTCTGAAGGGTCTTTCACCCATTGTTAATTGTGCTAATTAACACACCTTTCTCTCCTAGTAAACTATTGGGGGAGGTGTTTATAATTGTAACAATGTGTATTGTATTATGGAAGTTTGAAGCCAGTAAGTCTAGCCTGAAGTGGGGATATCTGATTAATCCCAACATTGTCTGGGGGGAATTGAGTCACCTAGACTTGTTTAAGTCTCATGTAAATTTACGTTTCTGGTTACAGTTTGTATTGTTAGGGTAATACGATCAGGAGGGGGGGGGAAGTCATCCCATGGTGTATATATGCTGTGTTACTTGGTCAAATAAAGTTATTCCATTTTCCTACAAGCTAGTGTCGGCTAGCCTTGTACGGGCGGCTATAATATCTTCTATCTGAAGGTCCAGACTGGAGGAGGTTGTACACTAACAGAAGCACTCGAGTGGAGTGCAATGGGGTTCCGTTACAACATTCACTAGCTGTAACTGGATTTTTGGTGATTTATTGCTTTTCTATAATTATGATAAAATCTTTGGTTGCCCATATGTATAGAAGTAGTTACTGGCATCTTCTGTAATGGTACCTAAAAGGACGGATGAAGATGATTATTTGTATAGTCTGTTGATAGGGGATAGGGAAGTAATGGGTAATTCATTTGTGATCTATACTCCTAAAAAGGTGACATTCAAGTTTCTTTTTTTTTTTTTTCTTTAAATAATAAACATGTTATACTTACCTGCTCTGTGCAACGGTTTTGCACAGAGCAGCCCCAATCCTCCTCTTCTCCCCCTGCCTAGTGCCCCAGAGCAAGCAGCTTGCAATGGGGGCATGAAAGCATGCCAACTCCCAAGCCACTGCTCCATGTGTCCATTCACACATGGAGAGTGGCTCGGTCCTGCCCCCGCAGCCAATGGTCATCGCTGCTGTCTCAGCCAATGAGGTAGCAGAGAGCCAAGAGAGCAGAGGCTCTTGTGCACGTCGCTGGATCAAGATGGGGCTCAGGTAAAATTTTAGAGGGCCGGGGGCGCTGCTGCAAACAGATGTTTTATCTTCATGCATACAATGCATGAAGGTAAAAAACATTGAGCTTATACAACCACTTTAGGATGATACTAAAGGATATTTTTTTATTTGGTAAAATAAAAAAGAAGGTATACTTACCTGCTCTGTGCAATGCTATTGCACAGAACTGCCACTTTACACCCGTCTGGTCGTCCTCTGTTCCTTCTTTTTCCAAGTACCTCCTCAGCAAACCATGTGCTAATGTGCTATGGAGGAACCTGTGCGGGTGCGCTTCAGATTCAGGCTGTGTGACTTTATAGAAAGAGACAGCACTGGTAAACCACACCCCAACTCCCTCCTCACAGGAGTTTAACTGAAAGCAGTAGAGGCAACACTGCCTTCCTGCACAGAATGCATTAAGGTAAAAAAAACTTTTGAATTTAGAACTACTTTAAGATCCCCTGGTCTAACCTATGCTCACTATACTTAGGTTTTCCCACCTAGCCATCCACCAACCCACCTATCCATCCATCCCTGTACACCGCTTCCTGCTGGTTGTGTATATCCTGGCTATCCCTCCACTTTCCTATATGAAAACAGTTTATTTCTTGGTATTGTCCTAAAGCTGATCATACTCTGCCCCTTTTTCAGCAGACCATGCACAATACAGTCTGCGCAATCCCTTATAGATCTGCCAACTACTATGTAGTGCAAGAGCCTGCCCTGGCGGGGGGGGGGGGTTGCTAGTGTGAGTGAGGAGGCCAGGTCTCTGCCACCCCACAAAAAATGTTGACCACCAGCCGCCTCTGGGTTTGAGCAACATTTAACAACAGGTTCTGAAAAATATCCCTGAGAAAGATCACAGGGCAAAAGCATGATGCTCTGGCATCATCCCTTAACCTGCAGTGCTTTGCATATGCTTTAGGAGCACACTGGTGCAAGCAGGGAGTCTTTAAATGACACCTCTTCATGGTCAGAGACGGTGTAAGTATCCACCAATATATGACTACTGTGCAGAAATTCCCAGCTTCCTAAAGGAGACACCGGAGATATGGCAGCAAAAATTGGCCCAGTATCACCCGAGCTGCTGTACACTTTGTTCCTTTAGTAGCTTCAAAAGCAGTCAATGGTGATGCCAAATAAACACTTTATGCAATGTAAATGCTAATCATAGATTTTCTCCATGGTTCTGACACACAGCTGTGTGGGAACTATCTGTGTCTGATTACTTTGTTTCTATGGAACAGCTTTTATTACCAGTCTGGATAGTGTTATGCAAAAGCACACACAAAAACTCACCCTAGAAACATTTGCCTGACAATTTTTGGTTGAAAAGAGTGCTTTAACCAGCAATGTATTAGCCCTGAAATACTGATAAACGTATTGCTTGAGGGGTGAAGCAATATCTTTAAATCCACAGTTAAGGAGGTAAAGGGCCGGAAGATGCCAGGTCCCACCTAAATGCCAGACTTTATAGGCTTCAACATGGGAGGAACAGACACTTAGTATAAAAATTAACATTTTATTGTTACAATTTAAAATTCAACAATAATATAGAGGCTTATCAGCCTAAACACCATCCAGTAACAACTGTTATATCGACACGCGCCTTGCATGTCGTTTTGCTGTTATATTTTCTATGCATTGAAATAAAGAATTAAAAAAAAAAAAAAAACAACAACTGTTATATGTAGCTCTATATGGGTGCCGGAAGGCTAATGGTAGTGTAATGGCATAGGAGCAAGAAACAAAATCTATATTTCCGGTAACCAAATATGCCCGGTCAAGGTTTCGACACTCAAATGGCTCCTTCAGGACCCAATGGGCACAGCAGAGCAACACTGTATGTGTTACACAAAAAGAGGGTATAAGTGCACATTGTAAATCCAAACATATTATGTTATACATATATTGTTGCATATATTCCAGCACCTGTATAGACCTACATATAACAGTTATTACTGGATGGTGTTTAGGCTGATAAGCCTTTATTTTATTATTGAATTTTAAATTGTAAAAATAAAATGTTCATTTTTATACTAAAGTGTCTGTGTCTCCCATGTTGAAGCCTATAAGGTCCAGCATTTAGGTGGGATCTAGCATCTGCCGGCCCTTTACCTCCTTCCCTGTAGCTTTCTTCAGATGTGGCTTTTTTTGCCAAAATGTAGCTTTTTTATCTGTAAATTCAATCACATTTAAACCTCCAAGACAGGTTTGAATCTCATTGGTGAATATAAGAAACATCTCATTACTGGCATTTTTCTGTTTTTTAGATTGGGGTTCTGTATTCAAGAGGCAGCAAGTTTAGGTGTGTTCCAATATTAACAAATTACAGAGAAAACATGGGGTGGAATGAAATGGTAAGTCCTTGTACCATTACTGAAACACAGTGCTGTATACTGTATGTAGCAGATGCTACATACAGTTAATACAGTGTTGACAGCAGCCGCATACATTAGTAAAGGGAATAGTTTGTTGGGGCCAGCTTGGGAATGCTATATAAGGTTTAGTGAGTTTTCCTTATAGTGCTTAGCAGCCATATATTTATTGTATTCTATCTGGTCTATGCTAAATATTTCTATTTTCTTCCTTTATATCTTCCTTTCCCCTGAAGCCCAATCCTTATTCAGCTTGCACTTCAGAGGCTACTGACAGACGGTAAAGAAGTGATTTGACGCCTCCTCAGAACCTGTTTAAACCCCATTTTTGCCAACAAGGCTTGCCGCCTGCAGATCGCTACATGTCAGGTAAACATTGCCGTGGGTGCAAAGCGAAGCATCGTGACCACACCTCCATCCACTGTCTATTGCAGCTTAAGGGGTGGGGGGCAGTTGGCTAGTGGCACAGACTGCTGCTTCTAAAATTGCACATCTAAATAAAGTCTTATTGCCTTGTTTCCTATATTTGAGAATTACATATTTGCTGCTAATCAGTAGGACTTACCCACTGACAGAAAGCATGCTTTACTTATTACAGTGACTATTCCATGCTCTACCAGCAGTAGATGACATTTATGATACAGCTCTCACTGCATTAAATAACTTCCTTGTGCCTAGACTAAACATAGTTGCAGAATGAAATACCGTTTATTTATAGCAGCTTTGAAATAGTTGATTATTACAATTATTAAAATCTGAAGCAGATTTTAACAAGCAATATCATAAGAGACCAACTAGTCAAATTTTTTTTTATTGAGTCTTTCTACAACATTACTACAGGATTAGACACTAACTGTTCCAAGCTGATGGCTATACTGTCACTGGATCTCATTGCTTACCACTACCATAGACCCTAAGAGAGCTCCTTATACAACACGAACATGAGAATCAGCATTTAAAGCAGTGTTTCTCAATTCCAGTCCACAAGGCACACCAACAGGCCATGTTTTCAGGATTTCCCTCAGATGAAACGGCTGTGGTAATTACTAAGGCAGTGGAACTGATCAAATCATCTGTGAAAAATAATGGAGAGCCTGAAAACATGACCTGTTGGTGTGCCTTGAGGACTGGAATTGAGAAACACTGATTTAAAGAACAAATCATGAACTATACTGGTTGCCTGGCATGGATACACAAGTACTAACTGTTGTTCAATCTTGTGTTTACTTATCAGATATGCTGCCATACACCTTCTACCACCCCAACCAGTTTTATTCCCTGATTCCTTTGCATGGGAGAAGCTTGATATTGAAATTTTAGGTCCCGTTATGGAAGCACCTGTGGACTGATAATTTGCTATAGCATTAATGATATTTCAGAGTAAATGACAAGAAATGTCAGCCCAAATGAACTAGTGTTTGACAATGAACAACAATTTGTTTAATCCGAGTTGAAATCATTCCTTAAAGAGAGAAATATTATGCCTCCTCGGCTTATTACCCCTAAGCAAATGGAGAGATCAAGAGATTTAACAGAAGCCTTGATCTGCAAATCAAATCAGACTGCATGCCACATTGAAATCTAGAGTTTTCAATCTAGACATGCAACTACAGAAGTATAACCAGCTAAACTACCACATGGCAGACAAATGTGCACTAAAGCACATGTTGCACACATAGAACTCCCAAAAAGTCTAGTGTCTCTGAGGCCAAGTTCACACTTGCTAATGCTGGGACCACCGTGTGCCACCCAATGACGTCTTCCAGAGACCCCACCCCATTGTGACACCACCGCCCAGGGCATGATGGGGTGGTGACATCATAAGGGGCGGGGCCACTGGGTGACATCATTGGGTGGCCCCCCCCATGCCAATATAAGTATTGGCACACGGCGGCCCCAGCATTAGTGAAGATAGCGGACAGAGGAGAAGAACCGGACAGGGCTTGAAGACATCAGCAGAGAGCAGAGGAGAACCGGGAGAGGGAGAAGAAATTGTCAAAAGTGGGAGAAGAGCCAGAGAGGGGAGAAGAAACCGCAAGAGATGCCGGAGCTGCCTTAATAAAATACTTTAAAAACCCGTGTACTGTGTTTATTTTTGACACTTTTTTTAGGTGAATGGGTAGGGGTACAACGTACCCCATACTCATTCACATAGGGTTGGGCCAGGATCTGGGGGCCGATTCCGATAAGCCCCCACCCGCAGACCCCGACAACCAACGGCTAGGGTTGTCGGGAAGATGCCCTTGTCCTCATCAACATGGGGACAAGGTGCTTTGGGGTGGGGGGGCGCTGTGCACCACCCCCCATGTTGAGGGCATGTGGCCTTCTACACTCACACACTACTTCAAGGGTTAATTACTTGTTTATGAGGTCAATTCAGTAACGTTTACTGCATGCGATAACATGGTCACGTGGTATTTACCCCAAAATGAAAAATGTGCCAGTAAATATCACAGTAAATAAAACACTTTATTTAAAAACAGGGGGTTAAAGGTACTCACGTCATTGAATTAAAAGGCACATCAAATCAATCCAAATGCGGCAAGGAACCATGGGAAAAAAACAGCTCGTGCACACAGGACAGACGTGGTGCCGGCACATATGTAGACTCCGCCCTTAACATGGGGGGTGCTTTGTCCCCCCACCCCAAAGCACTTTGTCCTTATGTTGATGGGGACAAGGGCCTCTTCCCCACAACCCTGGGCAGTGGTTGTGGAGGTCTGCGGGCGGGGACCTTATGGAAGTTTGGAGGCCCCCTTTAACAAAGGGGCCCCCAGATCCTTGCCCCCCATGTGAATGAGTATGGGATACACAGTACCCCTACCCATTCACCAAAAAAGTGTAAAAGTGAATAAAGAAATGTCACACGCCAAGACAGGCAGACCATGGGAGCAATCGTGGCGAGTGGAGCTTTTATTTTCTTTCTTTTTTTTAGTTCCGGCAGTGGAGGCGTGATTGAGGGGACAGTTTTTTTTTTCTTTTTGGAATAAAGTAATTGTCAAAAACTTTTGTACTGTCTTTATTCATTTTTACACTTTTTTGGTGAATGGGTAGGGGTACTATGTACCCCATACTCATTCACATAGAAAGGGGCAGGGATCTGGGGGCCCCCTTGTTAAAGGGGGCTTCCAGATTCCTATAAGACCCCCCTGAACCACAGCCCAGAGTTGTGGGGAAGAGCCCCCCGCCCCAAAGCACCCCCCATGTTGAGGGCATGTGGTCTGGTATGGTTCAGGAGGGAGGGGGCACTCATTTGCCCCCCTTTCCTGACCTCTTCCTGATTCATGAAGTCATGTTCATGCACATCTTGGAAGAGCCTGAAACATACAGTGCTTTGCCTGCCAAGGCATGAGTGGCACAGGACCAGCTTAAGGCCGTGCTTGATGCCTGTCAACTGGAGGGACTAAGAGCCGGTTCACACTACAGCGATCCGACTTGCGGGGGTGACCTCAGCGCGGCCTGCAAACGACCCCTGTAATAGAAGTCAATGCATGTCACCTGAAGTCGCCCCAAAAGTCATACAGGAACCTTTTTCCAAGTCAGAGCGACCTGAGTCACTCCTATTAGAACGGTTCCATTGCACTGCATGGAGGCAACTTGTCAGGCGACTCAAGTCGCCTGACAAGTCGCGGCAGTGTGAACCGCTCTAATGGAAAAAAAGCCATAGTTAATTTCTCATACACCTGAAAGAAAACTACTTGAACTACCTACTTAGCAAGGCCTGGCTACCGGGAAGAGTTGATGCTCATGGCTTAGCAATATAAGCAAATGGCTTTGCAGCCAGATGACAGAAAGACAAGGTAACCATACATAGTCTTACTGCAAAGGACCTCTTGACCTCACTTAATCTGATAAACAGGATACTAAGCAAGAGTAATAGACAATTAAATATATCAAAAGCAACTACTTCAAATGAGAGCCCTGCAGCTTGATAAAGTATTTCAAACAAGTTTTTATGGAATTGGAATTAGCTGTTTTGGCAATAATCCTCTAAGGGGTTAACCACAGCTAAGGGTAGCTGACACAGTAGGTTCTTAGTCCTGACATTAGTACCAGGTGCTTAATGAAACAAACTCAACTATGCCAGAAGCAGGACAAGTATAAAAAGGCTTGTTCAAGACAGAAAAATGGCATGATCACAATAATATTCAGCAAAGCTTACCTATAGCCAGTACAGATTTTTTATTTTTCAAAAAGTAGAGTGAGGCTGGCCATACACTACACACCTCTCCAACCTCTCCCAGATCCACCTTCAACCATGCAGTGCAAGGGTGTGCCTGATTGCACACAAATTACATGGGTATGTTTGATCTCACACTACATGGTTTTGGTAAGCTAAGGAAACAAGAACTGCACAGTGCAAAGCCAGTCCCCCACCCCAATAGCCAACATGAAGCCAGCCAGGCGAACAAGAACCGCACAGTGCAAAGCCAGTCCCCCACCCCAATAGCCAACATGAAGCCAGCCAGGTGCCCACATTCCACCGCAAGCTGCTGTGGAACTCAGACATCCCAGCTGCCATATTGGGATCTGTACAATCTAGAGAGACATCACTGAACAAAGGAAGATGCATTACAGACAAAAAAAGGTAAAATCAGCCTGTACAGAGAGAGCAGAACACGCCATGCCCCCTGCTAATAACAGATCTAACATACCATTAGGATGCATGGACTTGCCCGGGCACCAGGGTGCTCCTACAGGAGAGGGTTTACCTCTGTCAGCCCTCCACCTGCGAGGCAAACCAGGCGGGAGAGGTAGGAATCTTCAATACTTATCACTTCATTGTAGAATCATAGTGGTGTTGTCTCTGGAGCGAGGACAAAAGAGGAACGTAGGGGTATAGGGAGGCCCTCCTTTTATTCATTTAGTGGGTTGTCTTATGGGGGTTAGAGGGGAGGACCTGACCCATACGTAGGCTGACATGATGAGCTCCAGGAAAAATTATTGCTGAAGCAGAATATAAAAATTGTACAGATTTGTTGAACATAATCTCTTGCTTCTGCAGCTAGTAATGACTGCTGTGCTGATATAATTCCACTGACTCCTTTATGCCAATTTGTGGGGCAACTGCTGGATTAGCTGTGGATGATGAGGAAGAACAGGATGCTTTTGCAGCCGTAGATGACATTAAACTACTCTGCATATGGAAGAAAGAGGACGAGGAGGATGATGAAAGGCTTGGTTAGCCATTCCACCACTTTCTGCACAGCTTTGGCTGTATAAAACTGCACACTCACTGCCAAAAAAAGAAAGCAAATGGTGCTCTGACCACCACCTTGACTTGTGGATAGAGAACCCCCCCTCCCCAAAAGCTACATTGGAACAACCTCTACATTTCCATTTAGGCCTCCAAGACATGTTAGTAATGGGTGATTTTCTACTTTTACTAACAATTGTGGCAAGATATAGAGGGGGATGTTGCACTTTTATGCACTTGACAACATGGCGCCTTTGTGGACTAAGTAGGCAATAGTATGAGGTGCTGTTCTGTAAAGCGCAGCTTTTATGCTGCTGCTGCAGCTGAAGCTAACAAAACGAAATTAAAAGAATCTAACAAAATTATATAGAAATCAAATATTCCTCACAGAAAATAAAAATTTTAAAAAATTAAAAACACTGAGCACTAACCCTAAAACACTAGGAAAAAATATTTTGGTAATTTGTTTACAAGAAAAGCAAAATAAAAAAAATATGAATACAAACTAAAATGGAAAAAAACCCTAAAACAAAAAAAAAATTCATGGAAAACAGCAGCAAAAAAAGTAGTTCTAAAAAAGGACTGCTGGGTCTCTTTAAAGTGAATGCAATTGAGGTAGCAATCTGCTCTCCCAAGCCCCTACAAAGTACAATTCACTGCAATTTACCATTGGCAACATACAGAACAAAATAAAGCATTGTATATCTCTGTGGTAGAACACTAGCACAGTTCAATAGCACAAAACCCTCAACCTACAATCACTGTCAGCTGTGCCTCGCGCTACTAACTCCAACACACTGACAAAGGGCTACTGGGAGAGCTGTTTTTAATTGTGAGGGTACTTTGATCAAAACACATTATCAGCCAAAGTATTGCATCTGACCAGAGTTCACAGGACACTGCAATGCATTATGGGATATGGCAGTCTTGTTGCTCCCAAAGAACACAAAAGTTTGGCATTCAGTCAAATGGTAAACGTGAAGTTTGGACCAACCTTACAGTCAGGGTTGCCAACCATCCATAAATTCACAGACAGGTTTGTAAATGTAGGGCTATTTACAAGTTGTTCATAAATGTCCGTTACGGACAACGTCTGC
Source organism: Glandirana rugosa (assembly GCA_018402905.1). NCBI lineage: Eukaryota > Metazoa > Chordata > Amphibia > Anura > Ranidae > Glandirana > Glandirana rugosa. The sequence goes on from BLSH010494877.1 coordinate 84,562, forward strand.
CCGTAAAAAAATGAATACAACTACACATGCGTAGTGCTGAAGACGGCCAAATGACATTCAACGTCTTCAGTGCGCATACACGTTGCGGCAGTGGTCATTGATACATTGAACCGTGCCCCATTTCCTACCAGCCGCCATTTGCATTGCAGGACTCCATGTGCAAGGACATACCTGGCCGCTCTGGCTTTGCTCGCTCAGCACACTTCCCTGCCCTGTTCTGCTTGCTCCACCTGCTGCTCTCAGTGCCTGCCCTCTCTTGTGGCCTCCTGTCCTGTATGAGACCTGCTCCTGCCTGCCAGAGTGCCACTGCTGCCGCCAGGCCATCCCAGTCCAGGCCCCAGCCACCACCAGCCAGCCATAGAGCGACCAGACCAGACCACCTGTGCCCACCCAGTGCCCACTGTGTGCAGAGAGTGTGCGCTCATCCCCACACAAGTCGATATGTATTTTGTACTGTGAGATTATGTGTGCAAGTGCAATTACAGACTAGTAGATCTGTGAGTGCAAAACGGTAATTTTTTGGGCAAAATTGCAATTGGCCAAGTGACCGGACCACTCGCTTTTCTCAGTGCTCACCACCAAAATTGTGAGATCATGTGTGCATTTCAAGTGCTGTGAGTGCAAAATGGTGAATTTTAATGCAAAATTGCAAATGGCCAAGCGACCAGACTACCTTTGCCCTGTGCCCACTATCAAAATGTGAGATCATTGTGTGCAAGTGCAAACTAGTAGTGCTGAGTGCGCAAAACAGTGAACTTGAATACAAACTTGCAAATGGCCAACAGTGATCAAACCTCCTGTGCCCAGTGCCCACCACCAAACTGTTAGATCATTGTGTGCAAGTGCAAACTAGTGCTGTTAGTGCAAAATGGTGAATTTTTATGCAAAATTTGGAGCAGTCTATAGCAGCAAGCAATGATTGCAATGGAGAAGCACCGCCACTGACAGCTGTCCTATCATGTTTGGTTCTTCTCCTTTTCCCGCCCTCCCTCTTTGTACTGTTACGTTGGATTTCCCTGGACTCCCAATCACACCTGCTTTAACCAGCCTATATCACCACTGCCGATAACACCTTGCCCTGCTTGCTGACCTCAGCCCTGCTTCCATCAAGTGAACTGCACCAAACACAAGGTCTATGGTCTGCCTACAATCACAAGCACCACCTACTTGAACACTTCCTGAATCCTGACGCATTCCCTTTGGCTTCATATAATGGCAAGCAAATACGCAATTTGCAGTGGTGTGCTTTGTGAAGAAATTATGTGCTGTAGTGAGTCTCATGTTTGCTGTTCTCCTTCACTCCCTCTTTATTCCGTAGGTTGGTTTTTCTCTCCCTAGATTTCCAATCATGCTGTTTAGACTAGCCTCTGCCTGTTCCACCACTGCCACCGATGCCTGGCCTTGCCGGCTGCCCTCAGACCTCCTTCCATCAAGTGAACTGCACCAAACACAAGGTCCACTGTTTGCCTTCCCTACAAGCACAAGTAGCGCCTGCCTGCCTGCTGCAACTCCTGTCCTGAAGCATTCCCTTTGGCTTTATACAGCCATGTCATACAGGAAGCAAATAGTCAATTTGTTGTGGTGTGTTTTCTAAAGAAATTATCTGCTATAGTCTCGTGTTTGGTTTTCTCCTTCTCACTCTTTGTGCTGTTAAGTTCTCCTGGACTGACAATCACGCCACTGCTATTGACGTGCCACTGGCACTGCCTCCATGTGAATTCCCTTGGGAACTCTGGTAAGTACTGTATGTCATTTTTGGAAGCCATTGTTTTGTGAATGTTTACTTTGTTTATGTGTGTGGGAACTTGAGTGGGGGCTGGGATTCTGGGGACTGTCACTGAGGTCCCAGCAATGTGAATAATGTTTTTGTTTCTTCCCTAGAAAAGTCTACAGTGTATTGGGAAGCCAGCTGTATGACTCTATAAACACCAACACCATCACCTTAACCAGAATAGACAACCAGCTCATCTAACAGTAAGTGGTTATCTTTCACATCAATACAGCACACGCACATTTTGTTTTTTTGCAGTCTACTGTAAAAGGCAAGTGGGCAACACAGACAAACAACATGATGTTTTTCTCTCTCCTTTTTTAGACACTTTCCAAGACTCCAAACCAATCTTCACATGTGATGCATCTCTAATTGCAGCTAATATGTTTTGATAACATTTTTCACAAAGTTCCAAAAGAACAGTTTTCATTAACAACTATAGCTTTCCTGACATTCATGAATTGGTTAGGTTATACAGTCAGTTACTGAAATTCAGTAGTCAGAGGACTCAGTCTGAGCTGGTTTGACCTTAGTTTTCCCAGAGAATTGTGACAAGATTTTAAAGGGCTCTTTGATTTCAGTTTAAAGTTTGACACATTTAACAGCTGCTGTTGGTAACACAACAGTTCAGGGTGTGTGTTTTAGGTTATAGTGTGTGCAATGCAGTTGCACTTTACAAATGGAACTAATGAAAGGGACAACGTCTGAGCCTCCTGGCAAAAAATGCAAGAAACTGAGGCATTCCTCCTTCTTAGGCTCATGGCTAACAGATCTGCAGTTCAAATACTGGTTATCAGTAGGTGATGATTCAAAACAAAAATATATGTGGCATAAAAAAATGTTCAGCATAGCACATGGTGGGGTAAGTGATGTCCGTAGTTATGCTGCAAGTTACAAACACAAGTCTATTGCTGAAGCCAGGCAAGCCAAGCCTGGAATTGTTACATTTGCTAAACAGCACAGAATCAGCAGTGTTGGCTCATTAAAGAAAAAAACGTGTTTAACTGAGTTGAAAATAGTTAATTTTATTGCCAAAAATGAAATTGCCACTACATTTGTTAGATGATCTTACTAATTGCATGGCTGATTGGCTTCCAGACTCCAAAATAGCAAGTTCCTTCTGTTGTAAGCATACCAAAGGCTCCATACTGATCAGAAACGTCATTGGCAAATACATTAAAGAGCTGCTGTGCCAAAAACATTCCTTTTGTCACTTTTCATTACTGATTGGTGGAACTATAGACATGTCAACAACCAAAAAATTTGCCATAGTGGCCATCTATTTTGATAAAGATACTGGTAAAACTCAGTACCAGTTCTACTGCCTTGTTGATTTCACTGAAGCTGCTGATGAAGCTATTTTTGAGCAGATTAAACAATGTTTTCTTGAAAATGGTATCCCCATGAAAAATGTTATGACACTTGTTGCAGATGGTGTACGTGTAATTGTTGAGCCAAGAAACTCTGCAATATCCAGCTTAAAAGCAGAGCAACCTTTCATCTTTTATATTCATTGTACCTGCCATATTGATGCCTCGTGATTTGCAGATGCCTTTAAGGCCATACTTAAAACTGTTGAGCAGAGACATACTGTACATAACCCCTTTGCACATAGTTGCAAATGTATACAGTTGTATCACAAATTTAATGAATTTGTTGAGGCAGATTGTCTAAAGATTTTACAGCTTTGTTCTTCTAGATGGCTTTCTATGCTTGAGTGTGTCAACTGCATTCTCAATCAATATGAAGCCCTGTTAAGTTATTTTCAATAAAGTGATGATGCAGCCCGCTTGGTAACTGGGGAAAGCATACGTCTCTTGGTACATGGTCCTATCACTAAGTGCTACTTTCTGTCTCTTCAAGCAGTTCTGCCAAATTTCTCCCAATTCAAAATTTACAGAGCAATTCTCCTGTTACCTGACTTATACTTGAAATACTGCCAAGTGCCAACTGCTGAAAAGTCAAATGGGCTACTTTATCAAGCCAAACCACTTAGTTTCCCTTGAAAATTATGCACTGATTGCATTTGACCACACTAATAATGCAAACTTCAAATCAACAGACAGCATTTTGATTGGCTACCAAACAAGGAAACGTCTGCCTACGGTAGATGATTTGTCAGCTGTTCAACAGTTCATGGTCCAAGCAACAGCATTTTACACAAAAGCAGTAACTGCCATTAAAAAATGGGTGCCCATTGGAAACAGAATCAGCTGTTGGTTTTACTAAAACCTTCAAACAGGTCTAACTAATTCTGGAGACATTATTGAACTTGCAAAGCACTTTCCACAAATTGTTCCCCCATCTGGTTTTGATACACTGCAAGCTGAATATATTTAATGCTAAGTGATAGATTTAACTGATGTTGCCCAGACTGACACATATGATTCTCATTGTCACATGGTAGGACATAGCTGCATCAGGGCCCTTCAGGGCAATCAGAACGTACCTAAACACATAAAATTACAGTACGAGTTATAAAAATATTGGTTACAGTTACAGCCACTCCAGGTCTAAATGTTTTTCTATGTATCTTTTGCAGAAGTTCCTAGTGGAACAGGTGGGGAGGGAAACCTTCACACGCGAACACCTGTTCCACTGAACCCTGCTGTAAAATCCTTTAATAAATCGGTATTTTAACATTGCATTACTGTCTCTTTGGTAGCTGTTATCTGCAATGTCAGTTGTTTATTGAGGTCTCTATACTCCAGCTGGGGAGATTTACCCTTTATTTGCCCTGTTTACCATTATCACCAAAGTATTTATCAAATCTGGAACAGACCTTGGTGGCATTCTGGGATTTCCCCTATCTTTCTGTGGTGGCTATGGAAGTGAAATTGAAGGGAAATCTCTCTAGTTGGACACAGATGACAAAACTGCTGGGTTATATTAACCAAACCTTCATGTAAATGGAGAATATGTTTTTTGCTTTTGTTATACCTTAAACATATTGCTAATAGCACTAGCTAAATTTTTGAAGCTTAAATATTAATATTTGCACTGTTTTGCACTGAAAAAGGTCATTTTATGTACTTTTTTGAAGTGTCAGTAAACCATTTGGCTCTGTCAGTAAATTTTATGTGTTGTGTCAGTAAAAAATTGGTGCTGTCAGCAAATTGTTGGTGTCCTGTCAGTAAAGTTCACTTCGGGAGGTTGGCAAAATGACTTATGTTTGCTCCAAACCCAAACTTCATCCCTATACTGGAGACCTAGCAGCAAGACAGATCTTTAGATCACAATTGGAGGATTAAATGATAAGTTCCCCTTTGCAGAAAAAGTAATAAATGCACATTTTTTTCAGCTAAAAAATACACATTGTACACATGCACATTGTACATGTATTTTATTTATTTTTTACTAGCAGCCTGCAAAGCATTGCAAACATGATCAGCAGATTGTGGGTGCAATACAGAGCTCTTGCAGACTGTCAGTATAAGCTGTCTGCTCATACAACATACGGGAAGGCAGTTACACAATGACAGGAAGCATTAATGAACTACATAGAGTACTCAACAGCGGACTGGCAGTTCTTTGAGAACTACAAGCCGACTGCTGCAAAGGCTGTTGGTACTTGTAGTTTTTCCATTTGCAGAACTCTGAATGAATAATGCAGCTGAGTGGGGAGAGGATCCTTTGCTTGCTGTTGCAATGGGAGATTGGGGGGGGGGGGGATTGCTGGGACTGCTGCAACACGGGTGCAAAATGTAACATGTAACATGTTACAAAAGGTGAACTTATCCTTTAAGAAGTGGCTACTTAATTGGACAACAAAGACCCAAAGGTAAAAATGATTACAATCAGTGATGGTGAGAGACTGTGTATTTATCAGCACCTCACACTATCTGAAAATAAATAAGATAAGCAAACTCCTCTGGATGCACCACAGAGCTATTTAATTCTTGCTCAAACATCATATATGGTAGACACATTTTCTATACTACAGATCAAGGTTAGTCAGAGACTGTAGACTAATATTTTACAAAACGAAGGCAGCTAGCTGTAACATGTGAATTTGGAGCATTGCATGATGATACCATCAGAAACAACATAGTGCTTGGATCAAGGGATATCAATGCACAGAAAAGAATGCTGACAGTGCCTGAGCACGTGTAGAAGCCATGAGCTCACAGAGCTTCAAATGCCAGCAATGTAAGACAGAAAGGCATGATAGTACAAAAACACAGCCCAAAAAGGAGCACAAGCCAAGCATGGCAGCACAAGTCAAAAAGGTGTAAGATTTAGACCCCTTTCACAACGCAGCGCCATTAGAGCTAAAGCGCCACTCATTTTTGCAGCACTTTAGCAGGTGTTTTTGTGGCACTTTTTGGCCGCTAGCGGGGGGGGTCTTTACCCTAAAAAAGGTAAAGGTAAGGTTGTTTTTAAGGCACTTTGGAAGCGCTGCCCATTCATTGCAATGGGCAGGGGTGTTTTGGGGATGCTGGTTACAGCGCTTCCAACCCGCTCCAAAGATGCTGCTTGCAGGACTTTTCGTAACGACCCACAAGCGCACTGCCCCAGTGTGAAGAGACACACTGCAATGAATGGGAGGTGCTTTTTAGAGGCTATTTCTAGCGCTAAAGAGCCTGACAACCGCCTCAGTGTGAAAGGGGTCTTAGATGTAAATATCGTGGAAGCATCCACACCGAGGGCAGAAATCGCTATCCTGCTTGAAAAACATGTAGTGATCTTAGGTTCACACGAACGGTGGGAATGAAATTGTGTGAGTTCAGCTGAACTCGCACAATTTCATTCCCGCATGTCAGTCCCGACTTTGGGGGCCATTTCAGAGACATCTGTGTGGGTTTCTGCGCAAATATCTATTGAAACCCCGAAGTCGCCAAAAGTAGTACAGAAGCTACTTTTGGGAATCGGTGCGGTGCTGCAAATGCATGTTAAATTGCATGCCAAATCGCTGCAATGTGAATCTAGGGTTAAGGAAAAACTAAATAATCAAGCAGACTAAAAAAGAATAATAGAAATATCACAGAGAACAAAAACAGCTCTGAGAGATCAGTTCTCACTGGTATACATCACATAGGATCATTCAGTATCATAGGATACTTTGTACCGCTAGCACCTAGCACTGGCAGAAAAACAGGCAATCACATTCTGTCAGCCAGATAGCGGGGCCACCTGCAACCTGATGACATACTGATACTATTGCAGAATTACTATAGGAAATTCCCATACTACGGAAGACTAATGATAAACTACAGTAAATGGGTACAATGACATCTATATGGTATCTATGGGACAGTGTTATGTGTATTGCACATAAACTTTTATTTCAAGTTGTGAAAAGGTACCCATAAGAAACCCCCTGATATCGCACTGCTCAGAACTGCATGTGTATCACACAGGAATCGCACAAGAATGCAGTACAATTCCTGTGTGATTCACATGCAGTTCCTCAGTGTGAATGGGCCCTTAGCTGTTTTAGGATCAACATGCACATTAACACGTTGGAGTTGAGTTACTAACAGATGAAAACAGTGCATGGTCTGGCAAACCAGCCACAATGGGTCCCTTGAACAAATAGGAATACTGGTGACTGCTGGCATTCGGTTTTCAGATACTATGATGTCAACGAAGAAGTAACAGTTCAATGTGATGCCAGTGAGAAAGGACTTGGAGTAACTCTATTGTAAAACAGTCAAGCAGCTGCTTTTGCATTATGCATGCTGTCACCAACACAGCATAGATATTTGCATATTGAAAAGGAATGTCTGCCCATTGAATATGGCTGTCAGAAATATGACCAGCATATGCATGAAAAAAGCTTAACGCTGAGTCTGATCACCAGTGACTGGAAAGGATTTTCAAAAACCCTCTGCCTGGAGCCCCAAAAACATTGTGTGATGCTACAACTACAAAAATGCAACCTAAATATGACATACAAAAAGGAATCCAAAATGTATATTGCAGACTTCTTATCAAGAGCAGCACTGTCTAAAAGCCATCCAAAAAGAGACAGCGATGATAAACTTGGTTGAGTATTTAAAGGATAGGTTCACCTATTCATAGAAAATGAAGAGGAATGTTAACTAATTTAAAACACCCTCCCCACTCCCCCAGTTGCCAATGCCAGCCAGTGTAACATGCCAGACACTGGAAAACTTCACTACATAGCCCCAAAGGCTCTGTAGCATCATAATGCTTGCAGTGGCAAGCGATTATTGACCAGCATGGCCGTGTGATCTCGCCGACCAAGGAGAAACTCTTGTTTAACTCCAGGATGGTATCATGGAAAAAAGAAAGCTGAGGAGAGTTTCTGATTGGTTAGCACAGATTATTGGCTGCCATGTGCCAATTGCCACTAGCCATTTGGGAACATTATGATGCTACTGAGCCTCTGTAGTGTCTAGCATATTACACTAGCTGCCATGTGCAGTGGCAGTTAGCATTCAGTGTATCTAAATGCATCAGAAACTGAGGCAGTTAGGAGGGCATTGTGAGTTAGTTCACCTTTTATTTTTTAATGAAAATGTGAACTTATCCTTCAACAGTGTCTGAAAAGGCTGCATCAAATCCAACACCTTACTCAAAGATGAGATTCTGTAATCATTAAAATAACTATTCTCCCTAGATCACCAAACCAAAAGATCAATAATTTGTATTAGTGACTACTGGTGTTTTAGAGATAAAATCATTATTCAGAATAGAATTCTGTATAAAGGACACTGGGTAATTTTACCCAAAAGTATGTGCCAGAAATGATAGCACAAATCTATTCAAATCACCTAGGCATAGATGCATGTGTTTGCAAGGCCAGTCATGTGCTATACTGGCCAAAAGAACAGTAGGTCCCAACATGACTGCAGCAATAAATAGTCATGACTAGAGTTGAGCGAACACCTGGAAGTTCGGGTTCTGCTGGTCCGTCCGAACTTCGGGACAAAGTCCGGGTCCGGGTCCGGACGGAACCCGAACGATCGCACGGACAACGAACCCCATTGAAATCAATGGGGACCCGAACTTTTAGGCACAAAAATGGCTGTAGGAAAGTCCTGGAAAGCCCCAGAGGGCTGCAAAAGGAAGTAAAATGGGGGTAAGGGTAGGGCAAGTGCCCTACAAAAAAATGGGGACAGGGAAATAACTGTAAATATTTTTAAAAAAATAAAAACATAAAAAAAGCAAAAATGGAGGTGAATGTGGATCATCTTCAAACTGTGTCTGAAAAGTATTAATTAACGGTAGAAGCCATATAACTGTTCTAAAATCATCTTCAAACTAGGGCAAGTGCCCTACAAATAAATGGGGATAGGGAAAATAAATTAAAATCAAGTAAAATAACAGGAA
>BLSH010494877.1:104825-124936 GCA_018402905.1 Glandirana rugosa
AAAATAAATTATCGTCAACCAACACGAAACACAACTAAAAAAGAATAAAAATTCGTAACACTATAATGACATATCAAGTTCTTCCGTGTCATGTCAGACTAATAGTTAGTTATATGCGGATAATACAAAAAAAGATGGTTTTTATACATCTTCTTATATATAGCTGGATTTGAGTCCTTATTTAAACAAAAAATATATATATAAAAAAAACCTATACATAATATCGTTTTTCATTTTTTTTTCAAAAAAAAAAAGTTTTAATAGTGAGACAAACAAATTTCTCGTTTTTTATTTTTGGTGTCTCCACTAGTTTATGGTGGTTTGCCCCGGAAGGATTTACCCCCTTCCTGACCACTGTGTCGCTGTAACTGACAATTGCACGGTCGTGCAGCACTGTACCTCAACAAAATTGATGTCCTTTTTTCCCACAAATTGAGTTTTCTTTTGGTGGTATTTGATCACCTCTGTGGTTTTTATTTTTTGCTCTTTAAACAAACAGAGTGATAATTTTGAAAAAAAAAAACTTTTTTTTTACTTTTTGCTATAATACATATCCAAAAAAAATATATATATAAAAAACAAATTTATTCCTGAGTTTAGGTCGATATATATTCTTCTACATATTTTTGGTAGAAAAAAACATAATAGGCGTATATTGATTGATAATCAGACTGTACTGTGCCTTCTTGAACTATACAGTAATATCACAATGCTTAAAAATAAGAAAAAATCAACACAAAGCACAACCAACTGCTATTAAATAAAAGTCAGAGTCGATTAAGACATGAAATATACACTTTGCATAATAGTATCAATGAGTAGAACATTTAAAACTGACGCAATACTAATGTTTAATGTAAATAGCTATCTGATAAAATCATAGAAACATTCAGGAAAAAAAGCATCCCACCTCCCCTAGATGCAACACTAGTGCTTTGTAATACAACCATCAGGCTCCAAAATCTGATCTGCGACATTTGGCCAATGTGTATGTCAGTCTGTCCGACAGAAGCCAGCTATTTGGCCGGCTTCTGTCGGACGAGCATGCTGGAAAACCAGCAGCCAACTGACTCCCGAACAGCACTCTCAGTAGTGGCAGTCTGTTCATGCAGGAGCGCCGCCCCACCTAATCCATGCGCCCAGCCCCTAAACTACATGCAGGGTGCTGGATGCATGGATTTCTATGGGTTTTTTTTTAAGCACATGATTAGAGCCCTGAGCCCACCTAGTTGTGTGACAATAGTGAATTAATATTCACCATTGTCTTCCTGATTCTCTCCCCGGCCAATCAGAAAGAGGGTCCTGAGTCCCAATTGTCCAGGAAGTCTTAGGACTCCCTGGCCAATCGGGTCTCAGGACACACTTCCTGTTTGGCTGAGAGGAGAAGCATACAGTCCATACAACTGAGCTGTCAGTGTCTCCCTGTGTGCTGCATCATGCATGTACAGTGGTCAGACCAGCCATGGCTCTTCCTTCCCCCTGCCTCCTAAGGTAAGGCATCGGATTGCTGCTTTCCATCCATCTATCATGGGAGGCATGGGGTGGGGGGCGGATCGCCGCATTATCCGTCCATCTCCTGCAGGGTGGAGGGGATCACCGCCTTCCCGTCTGTCTCGGGGGGGTGGTGTTAGTTTGCCCCCCAAAATATTGAGCAACAGCTGCCACTGGCTCTCAACCAATGGCAGATAGTGCTGATTGGAATGTTCTGGCGGGGGTGGGTCCCCCTGTCAGAACACAACAGCTCAGTGGGGGAGATCGCTGTACTTACCTCGCGTAGTGAGTACAGTGGCTCTGACTGGAGCTGACAGTTTTTTTTTTCGCTCAACCCACTGGGTTGAATGGAAAAAACCTATAGTGTGTACCAGGCTTTAATATGTCCTAAGGACAGGCCAAGGCTTATTAACATACAATGCAGTAAGCCTAGCCTTTTGTTAAGACAGAGAGTGTTGAAATCTAGTTTAGGCAGGCCATTGACAGTACAAATTTCTTTCCTGCAACCCGTGGTTGCAGCAAAGAAATTTGCATGATTCCCACATCAACACAGACATTTCTGACAGGAGAATCCCTCCTGCCAAGACATTGTGTTCTCCCTATGGGGGGCAGGTGGGGGAAGCTGTCCTGCCAGGAGAAGACAGTGATTATTGCTAGAGACTACAGCAGCTTATGATCGATCAACTTGGCACATTCAGCCTGCCCATACATGATTTGAATCTCGGCCTATTCAGCAGGAATTAAACTGTCTATGGCCAGCCTTACAGTGGATAATTAAAATGTGTGCACAGTACAGACAGAGTTAATGATGGTAAACACATAAACAAAGAGAACTATGTAAGATTTTACAGTGTTGAATTTCCAGAACAGAACATCTTAAAAAAGGTAAGTTGCAATTTTAAAATATTTTTAAGTTATGCTATGTGAATGAGAACATGTAATACATATAAAGTAAATGTTATTTCAGTTTGGTTGCAAAAATGGAAACACACTTGAAAGTATAGAGATCCATGTGAAAGATTTTAAGTACAATACAAGATTTTAAGTACAATAATTCAATAAACTAGCTGAGTGAGGAGGCTTAAAGTTCATACCAGTGAGACTCAGTAGATGGGCATCGACTCTACAAGGAACTCCAGCAAATTGAAAAGTTTTGTTTTAGCTTCTATTCATCTCTGCTGATAAAGGAAAGATGAATAAAGATAACTTGTTGCTCCTGATTACTGACTCAGTAATGGGAAGACCACCCCACAAGCTCTGAATAGTGGATTTCCAAGTTAACTGGAGAGGAATTAACCAAAAGATCTGAATGTTCATTTCTGAATGACCACATACCTCTGTTCAGTGCCAGTTTAATTCACTATATCTTATTCTGTGTCACAGTTTTCAGTCTGTATTACTGTCTGGAACATCTTACAGTCATACAATCAAAGTATTACCTTAGGATGAGGATGACTCATATTTAAATATTATGCATATTCAGTAGTCCTAAACAGTTCTCTTTTCTCTGTTTAGTATACTCAAATGCTTACATTATAGTTTAAAAAAGTGAAATAGAAGGGAGTGTATTCTTGGAAATAGATAATACTGGTACAAATGCCAAGTCTACAAAGAACAATGATTCAGTAATTAGTACATGTCATGTTTTAAAGGTTTAGGAAACCTACAATTCCTTGTTTAGCATACATAAAATACTGATAACATGAACAAACATGACTATAAATGTAAAGTTATTGCTATTTAAAAAAAAACGTTTTGTATTTATCATTACCATTCGTAGTGGGTTTTATCATTTATTAGTATTACTGAAAGAGAAGTTAGATGAGTTGAGAAAATATTACTACTCAAAGCATTTTCCTTATAAAAAATAGTTTATCTGTACCTCCTGTAAGCTACAGAAACTTTTGACAAATATTTCTGTATATAAAATATGTATAATGTAAGTTTACTAGGCACAATTGGCTTATTTAATAAGAAATGCAAATTACCGTGGCAGTATTCAAGGTGCAGTCACAGAGAACAACCAGATGTCATCGTTGAACATCTGATTCTTTCCTATTGGGTATTGTACACTGTAAACAGTGGCTGCACAAATGTGGTAATTAAGCCAGTATGTATATTGGTGGCAGGAAATTAGGCTTCCAGTTTGTTTGTGGAGTTGATTTACTAAAACTGGAGAGTGCAAAATCTGGTGCAGCTCTGCATAGAAACCAATCAGCTTCTAACTTCAGCTTGTTCAATGCAGCTTTGACAATAAAACCTGGGAGCTGATTGGTTTCCATGCAGAGCTGCACCAGATTTTGCACTCTCCAGTTTTAGTAAATCAACCCCCTGGTGAGTTCTGCTTGTAGAGATACTTTGGAAACAGCAAACAGATGTAGTGTTGTAGTAATACCTCGTAGTCTGTAGTAACAAATATAAACTCCATAATGAGGGGGAGAAGCTTATCAATGAGTAACATTTTTAGTACTGCCTAACACAGCAGGAGGTTTAAGAAAACAGCTGCCCATTACTTGCATTTGCAAGGTGACGTGTGACACAACATAGTTAAAAAAGCACATCTATCAAAATTGAACTTTCACTCATCATAACTAGCATAGTTTTCTTACAGAGTAGATCAGATTATTACTACAGTAAGTATGCAGTGAATCTCAATCAGACTGCGTGACACATATACAGTAGTCTGAAACAGGTTTATAATTACTGTAAACGAATGAATATCTGGCAGTCCTATTTTGTGAAGTAAGCTGTGAATTCCAAAAAAAATTTTAATTATTTTTTTTAAATATGTTTAACCAGAAGAGGTAAGGTAGAGATAATTATTTTCAGTGTATTTTTTTAGAAATCAGCGCTGGGTTAGTTAGACATATTTATTTATGGCATTTGCAAGAACTATGAGGGCTGTTGCCCTAAAGGCTGGACATATTTTAGAAGAGCCCAAAAGTAAAGCATCTGCATCACCCAGAGAAAGCAGATTCCAGTTGTGGGTTTTACAGCAACTTAGAAAATAAAAGGAAAATATGTTCTCTTTAAGCAGACACCTTAGAACAGCAATGGGTTGCAATGTTTTTAAGATACAACTTATATTATTGTGGAAACTTAACATGAATATGATTACTTTTAACTTTTATTAGTTAGAGAGAAATTATTCTACTCTATCTACACCATATGGTTAGCATTGTATGGTGTGTATGTCTACAGAGTTTATATATTAATACTAAGTGATAACACAGCTAGTTATAGTAATTGTTTCATGAGCATTTAATTTGGTTATTCTTATTAGAGTTGCTTTAAAAATGTCAAAGAGCAAACAGGACAGGCCTTGTGCAGTAAATAATATGAACCAATCAGATTTTAGTTTTACATTCAAAGCCGTAAAAGATGAATGCTGATTGGTTGTCATGCCCTTTACAGATTGCTTCTTGTCCATATGAATGCATCCAAATGTGTTTGGTTGTACAGAGTCACTGTTACAGCCACACACTGCCTCCAAACCTTTTCATCAGCACTAAATGATAGCGTTAATCATCCTCAGTGACGCTAACATAGCTTGCAAAAAAACATGCATGCCAAGAAAAATAATTGGGCCACGTAGTCTGACACAAAGGACATTAGTTTCTTATCTAAGTACCCCATCAGTCCTTCTACCTTATATGAGGCTTTATATGAATGAATATAAAATAAATTACATTTTTATCTTTTCAACACTTCAACAAAATACAATCAAATCTGCTCTAAAATGTACATATATTTTGCCTTCTTATAATACAAGTGGTTGCAAAACCATCCCACATACACACAAACATTGCTCAGCATATGTAAAGAAGGCACACAGTTATTTGGTTAGTTCATTGTTATAATTTCAGTGAGAACATATTTGCAATTACTAGAGCAGTAACGTTTTAAATACAATTTTTACGTGCTATGTATATTATACAGCTCTAATATTAGATATAGAGATCTGTAGTCATTTGTACTTTACTACAGTGATTCAGACTCTCTGATCCACATCTGCTGAGATAAAAGCACAGCATTGTTTTCAGCCCTGACTGGTAGCTCTGCATTGAGGGAGAGGAGCAGTAAGGCACAACCACTATGCAGCACTACTAATCAGAAAGTAGAGTAAATATAGGTACATGTATTATACAAAGAAAACAAGGTGCTTAAACACAAATTCATAACGTTATTTACATTACGATGATCCCTTTCACACGTATATATAAAAAGACCGTATAAAAGTTATAGTTTTCTGTTAGGCTCCCTGCACACTGGGCTTAAAAAAATGGCTGTTCCCTTGGAAGAAAAAAAATGCTCATATAGAGTGTTTTTGTACATAGTTTAGGCGAGTTTAGGGGAGTTTTGCATTTTTGTTCTCACAGAAAGCTCATCTCAAAAACGCAAACCAGAAGGACATTTTTTTCTGACTCTAAACATTGAGCTCAAAATATGCCTGCAATCGTCCTAATGTGCATGGACACATAGGATAACATTGAGCTGCTTCTATAGGCAAAATGCAAAACTCCAAAACTCCTGTGGATGCAGCGTTCGTGTGCATGAAGCCTTAAAACTACAAAAGTATTTTAAAAAACAAGAAACTGTATGCAAGTTAAAATTACACAACTGATTCTTTTATATCATGTGCATAATTCAATCATAAAATTCTAAGTACAGAATATTCCATCTTTAAAGTATAAGAGGAAGCAGAGTGTATATTTGGCTAACCAGTGATCATAGTTAAATCAAGACTGTCAGAAGCTACAAATAATAGCTTTTTAAGAAGTATCTATTTAACACTGGCCAGATTAGCCAGCTACCCACTTGGTTTTGAATGCATTTAAAAGGAGGCTTGTTTGACAATTTAAAATCAATGCTAAAATAATATTTGTATCAGATTGTTAAAGAAGATGGTGGAAAGGTTGACCTACATGATGATTTTTTATGTTTTGATGAAAAAATACATTTTATTATGTTAGGGTTTACTATGTAGAGTTACTTCAACCTCATTCCAGAAATAGAGATATGCCCAGAAGTCCTCTACTTATAACTATTCCTTCACAAAGAATGTGTATAAACTCTTAGCTGTATTACACAAATGGGTAAATTATGCCAAAAATGAAATTAACAATTACCTACAAAATGTATAACCTGGCATTGAACACACACACAGCAAGGCCATCAGGGACAGATGAATACCTGCCATGGCCTTCCAAGTCTACAGAGGGGAAAATCAGTTGGCTGAGGACACAGTGTAGCAAGAGGATTTCTCTTGCCTATAGTGACATCTACTGGTCAAAAATAGAATTTCCTCCATATTTTTAGCACTGGGGGTTTTGAAATGTAAACCCTACCATACAAGCTTTCTAATAAAAATAGGCATTTGCTGGCTGCAACAAAGACAATGTAATGCTAGAGTCGTAAGTAGTAAGCAGAAATAAGCAAGCAATGCAGACTAAAAGGCATTCTAAAGGAAGTAGCTATCCCATGTCTGTAGTCGGCCCAGCATGATCAAAATGCACCATGGTGCCTGCAGCAAATACAGGACTTGGATTAGGCAGCTTTCTTTGATCGCTGGTAAGTGATCCCCATGGAGAACTATAAAAAGTGCTTAGTGGAAGACTGGCTGTGCTATAACGTAGTGTGCAGCATTTTCCTGCAGCCATGCTGCTTCTAATGCTCATTGGGAGCATAAAATGTATTATAGTGTCAGTAAATTTAGTAAATCAAATACATTAGTCATTGAAAATTTGCATACACACACTTGTATGTATTACAGAGGGAGTCAGAAACAGAGACAGACAGTAAGAGAGTCCAGTAATATATTTATATATTTAACATTTTTACTTGTGTAACTACAAGCAAATAATAAGGCTTGTGCCATATTTTAAATAGATATCATTTTTATAAAAACGTAGAAAACTATGAGATTTATTTACCATTTTGTATCCCAGGAATATACTGTGTTTTAATATACTACAAGTATTTTTAAAAATCAATGTATGGGATCAGGTTTTTTGTTTGTTTGTTTTTGGTGTTTTTTTGCTTTTATTTATTTTTTTTGTTGTTATTAGGAGCACCCCCGCAGCAGTGAGATACATTTATTACCTTCACTTAAAACCAATATCCCCCATAATTCTTGCGATGAGGAAAATCTTTAACAGAAAAATAAAATGAAAAAAAAAGAAACACTTGTACAGTACCTCTGTATGAGCAAAGCAGTATGAATTAAACGATCAACACAAGGATTAATCTGTTAAATAAAGCAGATGTGTCTGGCACCCTGCCACAAGTGTTGTTTGAGACTGCTGTCATTAGGAGGCAGCAAATGGCTCTCAATGAAAATAAATCCTGTGTGACAACATCTACCTGATCTATACATACTCTGATATTCAAAGAAGTGCAGCGTGTTTGCATTAGTTACACATGCTTTCTTGAATTTGGATAGGCAACAATTAACAGTCACTTTGGAGTTCTGCATCCATTCATACCCTTTTTTAATATTATTAATAATAATGTTTTTACTGTCCTTAGGGACATCTCTTTCTTTCATGGGTTTTAGTGTTTTGTAACAATCTAATCTCAGAATAAAATCAAGATGTTCTATAAATTATCCTAAAACAATTTAAAAAAAGAACTGTCAAGAACAAATGTGTTAAAATATTAAAATATATGTATATCATGTTTACATTTTTTTTTTTCTCATAAGAAAAAAAAATCTTGTTCCAAAAAAATTGAATACATTTCCTTAAATAAAGCCAATAAATAGGCAACATAGAGTTTATGATACTTTAATGTTTTTGATATGCACATAAGCAGAATGCAAATTAAAAATGCATACAAAGAACGCATAATTGCATCCTTACTAGCAATAACCTGAGTATTTGTGATTAACCAATTCTAAGAATTAGATTCTTTATTGTGAAGCCTGATGGAGCCTTGAACTCGTATATATAATTTTAATCCAGGAAATCATTTTAGTTTGCAATCATGCAGCACGTTACCCACAGTGATCCCCATAAACACATGCCAGTGTATTTGTAACCACAGGTCCCGGATGACACACAGTTAACCCTTGCTGGCTGCTATACCGCATCATCGTGCTGTTTTCTACGCTCTGTCAGCATAAAGATTAAATAATGATTTGCCACAAAGAACACACGTTTGGCTAAATTAATCTCAGCTTCTCACTAGCAGGAATCATGCGTGGTGACAACTTACAGAAAGAAGGATCATGAGAAGAAGTCCAGGCTAATCCGGTCTCCAGCCAATCAAGCTAATCACTTCACCGGAGCCATACGGTAAAAACAATATTTTGTCTTCATGCACATTGTTCCATGTTATTTAAGGTGACAGAAATATATTCAACACAAAGGAAAAAAAAAAACAAATTAGTGCAAGCTCTGAGAAGGGTGGTAAACTGCTGGAAACTTTCAGCGCTGGAGGAACAAAATCCAAATGTCCGAAGGAAAAGTTCTTGCTGTCAGTATGAAGAACAAATTCTTCTATATCCACCTTTTTTCGCCACTCTGTGTAATTCCATTCATAGAACGTGCACATGAGTTGGTTCGTCCCGAACACCCTGAGCAAGGCCCGGCTTTCAAATGTGTTTCAATCTCTACACACAAGCTGCTTTCATCACGTGTAGAGTCCCACCAAGGCCCAGCTTTAAAAGCTACCAATTCTTTTATCTTTAGCCTGGCTCACAAAAGAAGGGTATTTTGTAAATTACCAGCTCGTTCAGATCAACAAAAGGTACTTTCATAGAAAGCCCCATTTGATTTTTCTCAAATTTGATTACAAGGATGGAAAAAAAGGAGAGGAAGTCAAAAAGAAAAACCCCAGATGGCTTTTTCATTCATCACACTGAATGAGCTTTATCTGTGCCTTTTCAAACTGGAGCTGTGGAGAAGCATTTCTGTTGGCTTATAAAACTTGACAAAAATTATTGGTTTGCCATCTCTCATGTAACTGCCATTGGGAACTGGATAAAAAGACTTGGGATCGCCTGCTTAGATCAAAATAATGGAGATTAGGTATTTCATTATAAATTACAGTGGGATATAGAGGAGGCTGTCATATTAATAGCAACCTGCATGGCTGTCAATAGAAGCTATTCTGTTAGCGAGAAGGCCTAGTGGGGATTGACTGGTGAACTGGTACACTGGGCCTCATCGATTTTCTATCACCTACTGTATGCTAAAGAAAAGGTGAGATTATGAACAGGAGAGTTAATACATGAATGACCAATGACTTCAGCTTCTGAGACCTGGCAGCTACAAAGACAGCATGAAGAAAATGAATGGATATAAAAATGAAGCAAATGCATTTTCTTTAAACATTTACATTTGGTTAAGTTTGTTGTTTAATGTTAGGATTTTTTCCTTTCTACTTGAATGTGAAAAATGGCTAGATATTAATTGAATGTGTACCTTGCATAATCGGTGGTGGTCCAAGTACTGTATTTAGGAGCCTAATACGTAGGCTTTGACTCCAAAGTGACATTCATTACAATTTTATTTTCGCTTAGGAAACTAAAATTACATAGTCTATCCGCCATTAGGAATGCTGATATATGTACAGTGGTAAGAACTCAAACACTAGTATTCATAATACCACCACTACTTAAGGGAAACTCCAGTTTTAAAAACGTTACACATTTTTTGGTCTGCATATACCCAATGTGTGCTTTAATAGCCTAAAGGTGTTACAACATTTCAGATCCAGCAGTTATGCAGTTAAGTGCCTGCTGTGACTTAATGCTGTGCTACATGTCTGCTCTCTACTGATGATGCCAAAAGTGAACTCTTTTCCCTTTACAAATCCCCCTAAATGACCCTACTCAAACTCCTTCAACTGCAAGCCTTATTTTAACTTTCAGCTGGCAAAAGCTAATTCAATATAAAGATACATTTAGGAAATAGCATTCGCTAAATTGCTAACTGATTTAATAACTTAAAGGAATATGAAAATGAACAATGTATCCATACATCTTCTTGTAATTGTTATGTGGCATTTTAAACACTTGTAAAACAATAGAACAATTTTCAGTATGCTAACTGCTTATTATAAAAATAGTTTGGGGTGTCATGGACTATTGAGCAAAATACATTTTTGATCATACAATGTGGTGTTTAAAACAATTATATTATTTTCCATCATTCAGAAACCCTCATTTGCAGTTTCCTGAACCAGTTTTGAACCTTGGGCATGCTACATAGGCCCAAATAAAATGTAATGAAAGTACACAGGGTGTGTGTAATGCACCCTGTCCTTCTGCCCCACTTTGGCTCCTTCACACCATATTTTCCAACAATTCACTAAAAAATGCTGTGTAAGAACAGCAGTCATTCCAACAGCTGCTGTCAAAAAATGGACCTTCTGACATAGTACTTACATTTTTCATGGAAGAGATACAAGTAAAAAATGTTACTTAAGTATTTACTCTGTTTCATTCAGCTGCAAAGGAATTCTTTGATCTGCATAGGAGACCTGACATGTTTCAAATAAAATATATTGCTATTGAAGCAGTCTTAATTAACTCCTTCTTCCCTTTTCCCCTAAACTAGTATTTTCAGATTTTTTTATTTCTGTTTTTGCAACAGTTAATATTTAAACATTTTCTTGTTTGTGTCACATGCAAAAATGCTAAATTAATGAAAAAAAAAATGTTACTTATTTTGTAACTAGCTTTGCAATCCTTTGTACTAGAATCATAATTATACTGTCATTTTTAACAGGACAAATTATAGAATAACATTTTATACTTTTTGTCTACAGTGACAACAGCTTTTTTTTTTAAACTAACACTGTTAAAAGTAGAAAAGTGTATATTTTACTTTTGTTACTTTTTTGTCTATAAATTGTATGACAAATAAAAATGCTTTTGTAAGACAATATCACCAAAAGAAAGCCTTGTTTTTCCTAACAAAAAATATGGATTACTTCATTATCTTAAAGTGGTTCTAAAGCCTAAGATTTTTTTTATCTTAATGCATTCCCTGTATTAAGGTAAAATGCTTAGGTAGTAATACCGCCCCCTCCCTAGATGAGCCCTCAATTGATCTACTACTGTGCCCATCTGTAGCAAGATCTTCTTGCTCTCACAGTCTTGCTGAGGCAGCGGGAACCATTGGCTAGTACTGCTATTTATCAAAGCCTGTGATGTAGAAGTTGGCCAAGCTGCACTGTCTATATCTATGGATGCAGGCAGCATGACTTGGGATCTAGCTCACCGGTGTGCCACCATAGGAAGCCACTTCCTATGGTGGCACAACAAGAAGAGGAGGAGCAGGGAGTGCCGGAGGGGGACCTCAGAAGAGGAGGATTGAGGATGATCTGTGCAATTCTTATAAATAGATTTTACCACGCTATTGCACCCCAATTACCCTTAAAGCTGCAGCTCGAATTAGCGATACACACAAATAGCAGAAATATTGGTATAAAGGAGATGCGCTACAAATTAATAAACATTAAAATGTCCCACATGTAAAATCACATAAATGCATATATTAAATTGTATATAAAAATTGATTTTAGTCCATAGGCACAAACGGGTTAAAAGATAAAAGTTCCCTCAGTGTATGAACCTTCAGGCATATATGGATATCCTTATGATAAATTAAGCTTCACCTGGTGATTCACTCCACACTGAATAAGTGTCCATCTACTGTAAGAAAAGCCTGCTTACCAGAAGGCAAGCTGTAAGAGCTTGCTGCTTTTAACCCAGCCAAGGCCTTTAATATGCAATATTAGATCACAACCAAATCCACACAGATAAACCAATGTTGTGGACAGGATCTCACCACACACCATCACATCACTCTATATCCCGTGGTCAGAACGTTCCCATGAAAGAAAACCCCACCATAGTGTAATGCTGTCTAATATTTTATTAGATAAAAAAGTATTGCACTTACATAAATAGCTTGATTCAAGCATTAAAAGCAACAAGCCGGTCAGCTCACACACAACACCCATCACTCCAGGATTAAGTTCAGCGTGGTGAAGTCAGCATGTCCCTTCTCTGATGCATTTCATCATCAAAAAGACTTTGTCCTGGGGCACGGGCGACGTGCTGACTCACTGCATTATATAGCAAACGAATAGCAACCATCTCTCATTCTGAGTCTCGGGTGCCTGGTTGTTATCCGCCATCTTGAGTGTGGGCATCATTCCCAAACCAAATATTATTAAAAATAATTGTATTGATCAACATCCTTCATGGCAACCAACTTGCTGGCCCCAATATGGAAACCCCTGACTATTGCATTAAAATTGAATTAATCAAACCATAACCGGAGGCACCCACTAAAAATACCTGCAAGCGCTTCTCAATGTCGGCATGCATCTCTATCATGTAACAAAGGTTAATTTATTGAGCAACGCTGAAGGGAAATGATAGATCATGTTAAGCAAATTACAACCCCTACGGTTCATTTCTCACACCGCATTATAAAGAGATCTAATGGGTCATAATAAACTATGACAAAATCTAAATGGGCACATTAGTACCCGTCCAATTAGACCAAAAAATAAAAACATAAAAAAATCCAAGTGAAAGGAAGTACTTATAAAACACTAACAAAGGGGACATGAATATTGAACTCATTAGTGGTCCCCAGTGGTCAATTAAAAAAGTTCCACAATTATTACATACAATATCAAACCTTTATAAACACTATCTGTCTACACCAGCAGTGATAGTTAATATAGAATAACAATTAAACTAAATTCAAAATATAAACTAAATAAATATTAACCCTCACTAGGTGGATAGCTAGATTTCATTAAACGTAATCCCACCTCAACATTCTAATTGGACCAAATAAACCACCCTCATTATTTAAAGGTGGCAAGCTGATGTACCAGAGTGTTCTAGTTAAGAAGAACTAAACCATGCACTCCTCGGCATCCCAAATAGCTAGTACTGGGATAAAAAATATATTACCTGGATCCCCAGATGGAAATTGTCCACTGACCATAATGTTCAATTTAATATAAGACAGATTACATGAATTTTAAACCAAAAAATTAAATCTAATTCCAAGACCAAATTGTGATAACCACAACCAGAGACTCAAAACAAGTGTACACATATAGATATTACCTCAGGCATTATCAATAAAAGCGTTGACATCAACATCCAAATTTAACCCATTTGGGACATACGACCTCAACCTATGGATCCAGGACATTTCAGGTTTAGATATTTCTCTAACAAGGGAACTCCCCCTCCAGTGGGGGTTATATTTGTCTAGCCCCAAAAAAAAGGGTTTTTAGAGGGATCTTTATTGTGGGCCATCAAATAGTGTTTTGATACGGAATGGTTCTTGAACCCCATTTTAATATTGGTAATATGTTCGTTTAAACAGACCTGTAGGGGGTGCTTAGTTCTGCCTACGTACTGAAGTCCACAAGGGCATTGGAGTAAATAAACAACCCCTACTGTGGAACATGCAATAAATGGTTTAATCTCATGTTCTACAGAGGTACTAGTTGAGACAAATCTTTTAGTCCTCCTCTGCGAATTGATCTTCTACATTGATAGAACCCAGTAAGCGCTTGAAAGAAACCTGTGCTGATTGGTGGGGGGTTGACAATATTAGGGGCCACTCTATTCCTCAAGGAGGGGGCTCCTTTAAAAACAACTTGTGGTTTGTCAGGCAGAACAGTAGTGAGCTCACAATCATTGTTTAAAATGTGCCAATGTCTGGAAATTATCTGTTTGATACTCCTGGACTGTCTAGAGTAAGTGGTAATGAAAGGGACTATCGGGGCCGAGGACCCCCTCTCATGTGGTGGCTTCTCCTTAAGCAAGTCCCCCCTATCCATGTGTTTATTCATTTGTAGAGCAGCACCTCTATACCATGATCTGTGCAATTCAATTGCACAGAGCAGGTAAGTTTAACATGTTTGTTACTTAAAAAAATAAAGTTTACAATCACTTTAAGTAGGGATCAGATGTGGTTTTGGGCCGAGTTCAGCCCAAACTTTGCATATCTGTAGTACAGGAAAACGATAGTTTGTAACCAATGCACCAAAACCCAATTGCCATATGCATTTTGGTGAACTTTGATCAAGGGGGCATAGTATGGCCAATAATAGGGGTTTGTAAATGTGCCAGCCCCTTCTTTTAAAAGTCAACACTCTCATATGCCCTTGCCTATGGAGCTCAATGGGATAGTGACATCTGGCAGTAACAATTATTTCTGGGACACAGTTCTGTATAGTGTCACTGCTACATTACAATGAATTGCAGTGTTGTGGGCAACACAGAGTGCACCCTCTCCCTTGAATTTACTGCTGTATAGTGCTCCAATACAGTGAATTGCATCGTGATCGGTTACATTTTATTGTGTACTCCCCATTGAACTCACACAGTAGACCCAATAGTTCTTGGCTGTTCGGACGTTTAGAAGAACACCCAAACATTTACCAATTCAGCAGGAGCCAAATTGGAACCAAAGTGTCAATATTTTGTGTGGCCACCATTATTTTCCAGGACTGCCTTAACCCTCTTGGTCATGGAGTTCACCAGAGCCTCACAGGTTGCCACTGGAGTCCTATTCCACTCCTCCATGATGACATCACAGAGCTGGGGGATGTTCGAGACCTTGCGCTCCTCCACCTTCCATTTGAGGATGCCCCCACAATAGGGTTTAGGTCTGGAGGCATGCTTAGCCAGTCCATCACCTTTAATCTCAGCTTCTTTAGCAAGGCAGTGGTCGCTTCCTTCTGGGATGACAGCCATGCAGACCAATTTGATGTAGTGTGCGGCGTATGGTCTGAGCACTTACAGGCTGACCCCCATTCCCTTCAACCTCTGCAGCAATGCTGCCAGCACTCATACGTCTATTTCCTAAAGACAACCTCTGGATATGATGTTGAGCACGTGCACTCAACTTCTTTGGTTGACCATGGCGAAGCCTGTTCTGAGTGGAACCTGTCCTGTTAAACCCCTATATGGTCTTGGCCACCATGCTGCAGCTCAGTTCCAGGGTCTTGACAATCTTCTTATAGCCTAGGCCGTCTTTATGTAGAGCAACAATTCTTTTTTCGGATCATCGGAGAGTTCTTTGCCATGAGGTGCCATGCTGAACTTCCAGTGACCAGTATGAGAGGGTGAGAGCGACAACACCAAAATGAACACACCTGCTCCCCATTCACACCTGAGACCTTGTAACACTAACGAGTTACATGACACCGGGGAGGGAAAATGGCTAACTGGGCCCAATTTGGACGTTTTCACTTAGGGTGTACTCACTTTTGTTGCCAGCGGTTTAGACATTAATGGCTGTGTGATGAGTTTTTTGAGGGTGTAGCAGATTTACACTGCTATTCAAGCTGTACACTAACTACTTTATACTGTAGCAAAATGTAATTTCTTCAGTGTTGTCACATGAAAAGATATAATAAAATATTTACGAAAATGTTAGTGGTGTACTCACTTTTGTGAGATACTGTACATAGCTGGTAATCCCTATTCATGTAATCAAAGGGTGGGATGGTGGTGATATTACTGATTAAATATGGCCATAGACCATGTATGGCCATGTCTATATTTGGTCACTAATGTCACCCCATCCTCACCCCGTTGTATATGCACTGAATGGCAGCTTTTATGTGCGGCACAAGCAGATGGGTTGGCGTATCTTTCATTCATTGGCAGACAATGTTCATCATGATAGATTCAGGATTTACAACACTGACACGACAATGATCAGACTTTGATCCTACTTTGCTCTGCGACGTGTCCTACAATGGTCCTACATTGGACCTACATCAGTCCGACTTCTCTGAACGGGATCCGACTTTGATCCCGACAATACCAGGCACCTTGTGCTCTGGGGATCTTGAAGGGGAACCCCCACCAAATTTAACAAAAAAATGGCATGGGGTTCGCTCCCAAGAGCATACCATGCACTCAGTCTAGTATGGATTTTAAGGGGAACCCCTATGCCAAAAAAACAGCGTGGGGTCCCCCTAAAAAACATATTAGACCCTTATGCACACACACAGCCCAGCAGGTCAGGAAAGGTGGTGGGGGTGAGAGTGCGGCCCCCCTCCTGAACCATATTAGCCCCTGTGCTCTCAACATGGGGGATGGGTGCTGGCTCCGCTGTGTGCAAGGACTTATATTGGCATGGGGCAGGGCCACCCGCTGACGTCATCCAGAGACCCCGTCCCCTTGTGACGTCACCGCCCAGAAGAAAGAAGACCCTTCATAAGAAATAAGACCACGCAAATGAGCAGAAGAAAGACAACGCTGGAGAGGGGAGAAGAAATCGGAGGGAGAAGATGCCAGAACAGATTTAATAAAATACTTTAAAAACCTGTTTAGTGTTTTTATTTTTGACACTTTTTTTAGGTGACTGGGTAGAGGTACAATGTACCCCATACTCATTCACATAGGATGGGGGGCCGGGATCTGGGGGCCCCTTTGTTAAAGGGGGCTTCCCAATTCCGATAAGCCCCCCCTGCAGACCCCCAGCCAGGGCTGTCAGGAAGAGGCCCTTGTCCTCATCAACATGAGGACAAGGTGCTTTGGGGTGGGGGCGCAGCACCCCCCCGTCCCAAAGCACCCACCCCCCCATGTTGAGGGCATGTGGCCTGGTATGGTTCAGGAGGGGGGGCGCTTGCTCGTCCCCACCCCCTTTCCTGACCTGCCGGGCTGCATGCTCAGATAAGGGTTTGGTATAGATTTTGCAGGGGACCCCCATGCCTTTTTTTGGCGTGGGGGGTTCCCCTTAAAACCCATACCAGACCGAAGGGCCTTGCATGCTCTTGGAGAGGGGACCCATGTCTTTTTTTTTTTAATTTGGCGTGGAGTTCCCCTTCAAGATCCTCAGAGCACAAGTCGCATGCCAAAGTTGGATCAGTTAAGATAATGATCCAACTTTGATGTTTTTCAATGGGCTGAAGTAGGATCAAAGTCGGACAAAAAGTAGTACAGGAACCTTTTTCAAAGTCGGTCTGACTTGTGTCAGACCAGTTAAGACAGCTCTCATAGGGAATCATTGATTTGGTGATGTAATACGACTTGTGCTCCTAATGTTGGTCCGTTTGTCGGACTAGTGTGAACCCAGCCTAAAAGATTAGTCAAAAAAACTTGTGTTTATTTACAACTATTTTTTTTCATGAATGGACAGGGCTACTAAGTACCCCCTACTGATTCATATGGGGGGCTGGATTTCTGGGGGGCCCTTATCTTAAATGGGGCTTTCAGATTCTGATAAGCCACCCCTCACAACCATTGGGCCAGGTTTGTGGGGAAGAGGTCCTTGTCCTCAGCAACAGGATGTGTGTCTAGATTATGGGTTTGATATGGATTTTGGGGGCCCATGCAATTTTGGCATTTGGGGGATTCCATGTAACTTTTTTTTATTTCTTTTGCATGGGGCTCACCTTAAAATTCATACGATGACACCTGAATGGCCTGGTATTAATTATGGGGGGAACCCCGCGCTGTTTTTTTAAATTATCGCTGCTTCTTTGTTTGCATGGTGAGGAATGTCAATGGTTGGTTTGGACGTGGTGGTCTTTGCATAGAGTTCATCTAAAATTCATAGCAGATGTGAGGGTTCTGGTATTGATTTTGATGGAACCTCATGTTAGCTTTTTAAACATGTATAGTAAAAGTGACAATTCACAAAATTAATAAAATTATATACAAAACATTTTGTGATTATACATAAAATTATGTTGCCGGTCACAGTGTACTCCCACATCCACTGATATACAATACAATACAGTAATAACTGAACTATTTTTGTTATATTGTATATTGTAAAAGTGACATGGACAAAAAAAAAGTGTTGACTTTTTTCCATGTAAGCTTCCTTAATTTTGTGAAAACTAGAGGAGGAAATTGAGGTAGAGGTACAACATCAGGAAGGCAAAATGTTGTTCATGCAGCCACCCTTTTCCAATGGATGGTACTGCTCCATAGGTGCAGGCCACTCAGTTCTGCTCCACAAAGCTCAGCAGTCTGGCCCTTTTTTCACACATCTGCTGCAGACAGCACTTTAGTGGTTTGCAGCCTCTGCATGCAACATATCAAGTGTGGCAAAATTACCAGTGATTTGGGTATCACATACATGGGGAGACACATGCCTGTTCACCATTTTTTCTAGCTCCTGCCTTTACACCTCTTTCCCCATTACACAAGAATCTTCTTCTGCATTTGCTTCAAAATCTGTGGCCCTTAAAAGATAGGGATGGAAGTCATACAAGGGGTTTGAGAAGCTTACCTTATGGCACATCAAGTGGGGAAGAGGATTAGCATGGGGTAGAGTAGGGTCAAGCATCCTTGACCAGCAAGTTGTCTCTTTCTCTGCTGCTGAAAAAAATATTGTCCCAATCACTTCCATGCCCAGGGTCTTAATGCCAACTTGGCAAGATTGTTTGCCCTACAGCAGCTCCTGTCCCAGCTAGTGGAGTCTGCCCTTTCCCAAGACTTTGCAGCCTGTGCTGCACCACGGTGATAGGTACTAGATGGCAACTTTTTTACATTCCTGCTCAATCTATCATAATGCTATTTTACTGCATACTAACCAAATAATTGCTACCTGGGTCTACACTTCTTCAGTATATAGTGACTTACATATATAAAGTCACAGACTATATTTATGCCACATTTTGAATGGAAGTACAGTGATCACTGGTACATTTATTTACAATATGTTCAAGATGGACTGCCATGGTATGCCAAGATAACATTTCCTTAGTGGATCCGTCATTGTTATACGTATATACAAGGCATCACCTATTTCATGACACAACTAAATGAATATTCAGCAGTGATCACGTTCTTCCCAGCGTGGATTGTTGCATATAAGGATTATATTCTGGAAGATGACTTTATGCTGGAATTAATCATAAATATATGTGCTATCTTTAGAAGGGGAGTCTTCAAGATGGAATAGTCTTGCCTTTACATTTCCTATTGAGGATTGACAATATTTGAAGGAGACATCTGATCTTTAGGCTAAAGCTTATCATTATGGTAGAGTGTATGTGTGAGTGATGTCTAGACACCTGCCGATGTGCAAAGACAAAGTTGTCTTTCTTTTAAATGGTGGTGGAGGGTTACTTGTTTATGATTTTTTTTAATTTACGATTTAAGTATTTATTTCAATAAAGAATTTTGTAATTTTGCATACAGTCAGGTCCATAAATATTGGGACATCAACACAATTCTAATCTTTTTGGCTCTATACACCACCACAATGGATTTGAAATGAAACGAGCAAGATGTGCTTTAACTGCAGACTTTCAGCTTTAATTTGAGGGTATTTACATCCAAATCAGGTAAACGGTGTAGGAATTACAACAGTTTGTATATGTGCCTCCCACTTTTTAAGGGACCAAAAGTAATGGGACAATTGGCTGCTCAGATGTTCCATGGCTAGGTGTGTGTTATTCCCTCATTATCCCATTTACAAGGAGCAGATAAAAGGTCCAGAGTTAATTTCAAGTGTGCTATTTGCATTTGTAATCTGTTGCTGTCAACTCTCAATATGAGATCCAAAGAGCTGTCACTACCAGTGAAGGAAGCCATCATTAGGCTGAAAAAACAAAACAAACCCATCAGAGTGATAGCAAAAACATTAGGTGTGGGCAAA
>BLSH010494877.1:136207-147808 GCA_018402905.1 Glandirana rugosa
TTGTGGTTTAAGAAATTACCTTAAATTTTGGGTTACCCTTAATAAACACCGTGGCCTTTATAGCCCATTAAAGAATTTGGTGTTTTGTCTAATTATTTATATTTATTATATACTTTGTGCTGTCCCATGCTCATGATTAACCGGTTAACAACTGGCTCGCATACAATCACAGCTGCAGAGTGGCAGCGTAACGCGAATCGTCGTCTATTCGCGCAGATGCGGCTAGGGGGCAAGCGTGCACTTCCTCTCATGCCCACCGTGCGCTCCCTCAGTGTGGACTCGATGTCTGCCATCGACCTGCGATCGATTACTACACAGGAAGAACGGGGAACTATCGATGTAAACACGGCGGTTCCCCGTTCTGACAGGCCGCATGACAGAGATCTACTGATCCCTGTATTCGGAATCAGTTGATCTGTTATGCCCCTGCCAGCCCAGCCCCCACACAGTTAGAACACACCTAGGGAACACAGTTAACCCCTTGATTGCTCCCTGCAGGTTAACCCCTTCCCTGCCAGTGAAATTTATACAGTAATCAGTGGTTTTTTTTTTAGATCTGATCGCTGTATAAATGTCAATGGTCCCCAAAAAGTGTCAAAAATGTCCGACATGTCCGCCGCAATATCGCAGTCCTGATAAAAATCGCAGATTGCCGCCATTACTAGTAAAAAAAAAAAAAAGCCATAAATTAATTCTCATGGTTTGTAAACGCAGCAACTTTTGCGTAAACCAATCAATATAAGCCGATTGTGATTTCTTTTTACCACAAATATGAGGAAGTATATATATATTAGTCAAAACTGGTGAATAAATGTGTTATATATATATATATATATATATATATATATTTTTTTTTTTTTTTGGATTATAGCAAAAAGTAAAAAAAAAGTTGTTTTTTTTGTTTATAGTGGTGATCAGAAGTGATGCAGAGGTGATCATATGCCACCAAAAGAAAGCTCTATTTGTGGGAAAAATAGGACACCAATTTCATTTGGGTACAATGTCGCGCGACCACGCATCAGTTAAAGTGATGCAGTGGCGAATCGCAAAAAGTGCTCTGGTCCTAAAGTGGGAAATCCTTCCGGGGCTGCAGTGGATAAGGTTTATCTTTGAATATGATCCCCAAAACATTATTGCAGCATTATCATCTCTTGTCACCACTACTGGCCTACCATCATTATCACATCTTGCCACCATTAGCATTTTTTCTACTGCAGTGGTCCTAACACCATAACCATCTCCTGCTACTGCTGCAGGCCTACCAGCATTAGCATCTAGTGCTGCCTCTTCTGCCCTGGTCTGTTGCAGGAGCACTGTCAAGGTGCCACACACACCTAATGGTTCCGCAGCTGCTCCTCAGCTACTAAGTTTGTGCAATTTTTTTCTTCCAGAATTGTACCCTTAAAGTTTCCAGTGTATTCAAAACCATGCTTTTTGCCTCCTATTTTTTAGTATATTCCAGTACTTTGTTAATCAACAATATTTCTGACTTTTAACTCTCTGAAATAGTATATTCTACCATTACTTCATAAAAGCTGATGTCCCTCTAATTTAAAATGAAGCCTACCAAAAAGTAGCATACAGTCTAAGGAGCTACTGAAATATTTCTTCTTTTCTTATATGAGAAATGTATATTACTAAAGTATATACTTAATTTTTTGTATATTTCTGGGCTACAAAACTGAATGTGGTATGTTATTTTCAATATTTATCTTGGTTTTGGTCCTCATGGTCTGCATGAGAAAAGTATTTTATCATATAAGGCTTCCCAGATATATAATAAAAATCCCTATGCAGTGTGTACCATATTCCTTCCATTTTAATGTGAAAAATATATCATTTACATTTTCGTCATTCAAAAGTTAAAGGGGGTGTTGTTTAGGCAATGATATCTGCAAGAAATTGTAGAAAGACTACATACGCTGTGAGTAGCATGTGATGGGCTACTGTGATATGCTCTATTGCACTGAAACATAAAAAATGTAAACATGTATTATGTTCTTCCAATGCTAAATGGGGAAGTGGTTTAGCCAATGAGTTCTACGAGAAACTGTAGAAATGCTGCATATGCTGTGTGCAGCATATGCTTCCTATTGTAATCTGAAAAAATAGGAATTTTAATTTGCCTTCAAATTTCATATCTAGGAGTATAGTACAGCACACAGGACTTTTATTCACAGATCATGTGTTATATGCAGGCTACCTTCAGGTGATTGGATAATGGAAAACCCTAGTGTACATTCATAATCCTGCCCACACAGTGGGACTCCAGTTTTGTAGCAAGCAATAAGAGGTGATCAAGACAAAGAGGTGAGGGGCCTGTGTCCTGTACTGTACTCCTAGATAAGAAATTTACAGGCAAGTCAAAATTCCTTTTATCTTAATCTTACATCTTAGGACACAGGAGTTGTATTCATAGATCATGGGAATTACACAAGCAAACTGAGGGGTGGGCAACAACATAGTAAAACACAAAACTGTCAGCAGGCCCACAAGAAACACAGGGGTTTAAAAAACAAAAACACAGATAAGGGATTGAAGCACCTCACGGCCAAAGCTTGCTGAGAACTGGTAGAACTTAAAGAACATGCCAACAGAGGATCAGGTGGCAACCTCCCAAATCTGGAATACAGATGTTGTATACTGGAAAACCCAATAAACACCAACAGCTCTGGTGGAATAAGCTCTGATAGGAAAGAGAGGAAACTATAACTTATAGTGTGGGCCCTAGAAATAAAGTTGTCTAAGCTCCCCTCCTGAATGTGATTGTTCTGTGTTAAGGCCTGGTTCACACCTATGCAGGTGCTTTTTAAGTTTTTCAATACACATTTTTGATTCATTAAAGTCTATGGAACCAAAAACCAGAAAAAAGTTCCTGGCCCTTACCATAAAATGCAGAGATGTGAACTACATCCATAGGAAACCATGTTAAATGGACTGTAGTGTGTTTCTGTAAATCTGAAAATATACTAAAAAATGCATAGGTGTGAACCAGGCCTCATTCATGTGGAATTGGTGGATCAGGAAGCAGGATGTCCTCTATGAGGACCTCCAGACAGAACGAAGAAGGACTCAGTCTTGCGAACAGAGGCTATTGTCTCACCAATGGTAGATTGGTAGACCCTGACAGCGCTGACCACATCCAGGCAGTGTAAGGCAATTTCCTTGTCATGTTTTGGAGCAGGGCAGAAGAAAGAACGGACAATGTCCTCATTGAGGTGGAAAGAAGAGGCCACTTTAGGTAAAAAAGAAAGTTTGGGTCTCAAAATCACTTTGGGGTAATTTACTATGGCGCCAATATGCAATAGCGCCCATAAATACTCTCAAAATAGCGCCATCGCTCTAATTAGCACCCAAATGGAATTCACTATATTGCTGGGGAAAAAAAAAACTCCTAAAATCAAATTTACTATAGCTCCCAAACAACAGATACCGCCCAAACCCTTACTCTTGCTAGAACCTGGAGAATTGCGCATGGAAATAATGTTTAGAGCATGATATGATCGCCTAAATGGTACTTAAATATGTGGTATATTGTTTAAAGATAATCTGCTTTTAAACTGCTTTAAAAAGTGATATATACAATGAACCATCTTTAAAAGTCTGAGAAGAGATAAATTCCCCCTCTCTTCACAACGATGTACCTGCACAACTGTGCATGCTCAGGCATGCAAACTACTCTCATTTTACCTCCCATGCCTTTTTTACAGGGCGCTATAGTAAATACCAAAATTAGCGCTGTGCTAAAAAGCATTTTTGAGAGTAAAAATGAGAGTTACAGTATCTCATAAAAGTGAGTACACCCCTCCCATTTTCTTATATATTTTATTATATCTTTTCATGTGACAACACTGAAGAAATGACAGTTTGCGACACGTTTGCTGTAAATTAGTGAGTGTACAGCTTGTATAACAGTGTAAATTTGCTGTCCCCTCAAAATAACTCAACACACAGCCATTAATGTCTAAACCGCTGTCAACAAAGTGAAAATGTTCCATTTGTGCCCAATTAGCCATTTTCCCTCCCCGGTGTCATGTTACTCATTAGTGTATTAGTGTTACAAGGTCTCAGGTGTGAATGGGAAGAAGGTGTGTTAAATGTGGTGTTACTGCTATCACGCTCCCATACTGGTTACTGGAAGTTCAACATGGCACCTCATGGCAAAGAACTCTCCGAGGATCCGAAAAAAAAAGAATTGTTGTTCTACATAAAGATGGCCTAGGCTATAAGAAGATTGGCAAGTCCCTGAAATGGAGCTGCAGCACTGTGGCCAAGACCATACAACGGTTTAACAGGACAGGTTCCACTCAGAACAGGCCTTGCCATGGTCGACCAAAGAAGTTGAGCACACATGCTCAGTGTCATATCCAGAGGTTGTCTTTGGGAAATAGACGTATGAGTGCTGCCAGCATTGCTGCAGAGGTTGAAGGGGTGGGGGGGTCAGCCTGTCAGTGCTCAGACCATACGCCGCACACTGCATCAAATTGGTCTGCATGGCTGTCATCCCAGAAGGAAGCCTCTCCTTTTTTTTGTAATTCCTTTATTTGTCACAAAAGGTAACATGGTACAAGCAACTATACGAGCAATAACAATTTTTCATGCAGAGAAACAAATCTTACATTAGCAGGTTCAGCGAAAACCAGGTCTGAAACAGTATTCAAAAAACAATATCTACCAGTCTGACCATCCCGTCTTTTGGTGCGTTTGTCAAAACAAATAGCAAGAAAGATTTTGCATTTCTCAGTATTTTAAAATAAAAAGAAAAAGAACACATACAAAGTTTAGGGCAAAGAACCGTATGTCCGGCTGGTCATCCTAAAGAGAGAGCATCCATGTCCATCCAAGTCGTACTGACATTAATTTAATAAAAAGCTAGACGGGCATGAAGCTCGATAACGGAGCAAAATCGTGGGATGCCTGTCAGACTGAGGGTGGAAGCAGATTAGCTACCTTGTAGACCAGAGGTGTAAAATTGTCTACAGAGAACATCCACATAAAGATATAAAAGTGGATACAGCGGGTACAGATAAGAGAAAAAAAAAAGGGGGAATGAAAAAGGGAAAAAAAACACCATAGGGTGAGCAAGCAGGAAGTTTGTAGAAGACATAGGGAAACATCAAAGATATAGAAGAGAAGCAGATAACTGCGCGCCCCATGCCCGGGCCCCCCAAGACATGACCCAGTGACGTCTCTAGTGCGGCTTCTCTGCGAGGTAGGCATCTGTAAAGACAAAGTGCTGCCACGGTCTCCAAGTCTCTCAAAAGATCTCCTCTTTGTTATGCAGGGTAGCAGTGAGGTCTTCCATGTCTCTTAGCTCATTAACATTGGAGAACCACAGCACCAGGGAGAGAGGGTGCTCAGATTTCCAGCAGAGGGGGACGCAGGCCTTGGCCGCATTCAGGAGCTGTATGGTGAGTGAGTTTTGTATTTTTTAATCGGGCGCTTGATAATGCGAATCACCCCCTGCCAAAAATGTTGCAGCTTGGGGCAACTCCAAAAAATATGGAGCATCGTGCCCTCCTCTCTGCCACATCGCCAGCACAGATTGGTGGTCTGGGGGAATAAACGGTGGAGAACCGAAGGTACTCTGTACCACCTTGTCAAGATTTTGTAGCACGTCTCCTGGATTCTAGTGGCAATGGAAGACTTATGGGCAAAATGCAATAATTTCTCCCTCTCCAGGACCGTGAGGTGAAGGCCTAGATCCTCCTCCCATTTAATGAGAAACGGAGGCGTGAAGCCCTCTGGTGGCTGAGTCAGGGCGGTGTACAGCATGGAAAGGCCATGGCGAAGCGGTTCCCCCCCTTACGGCACACCTCCTCAAGAACAGTGAGTGGCCTAGGAATGCCTGGTGTCTGGAGACATTTCCGCAGAAAAACTCGAAGCTGGATGCCGCTGAGAAAGTCCAGAGGGGGGTGGTGGCATCAGTCCCAGCAGCATTAGAGAGAGTCCCATCCTCACGGACAAAATCGGAGATATACAGCTGTCCCCTATCCCTTAAGCGCTGAAAGATTGGGTTACTGAGGCCCGGTTCAGATTCTGGGTTACCCAGTATTGGGATCATGGGAGATGGCGACGGCGAGATCGAAGTGTGTCGGAAAGTGTCCCTCGCCACCATCAGAGTGCCCCCCAGAGTCGGATGGTCCGAAATGGCCCTCGGGAGAGGGAGGATATCCAAAGCCAACTTTTGGCCGTGTTCGCAGAATCCTCCATTTCCATAGCTAACCAATCTAGCAGTCTAGTCAGGTGTGTTGCCCTGTAATAAGCCTTCATATCCGGGAGGCCAATGCCCCCTCGGGACTTGGGCATGTGGAGAATAGAGAATCGGATGCGAGAATGTCGGTGGGACCAAACAAAGTCACGGAACAAGACATTAATCCGCTTGAAGAAAGCGGGCAGGAGATGGATGGGGAGGGCTTGCATAATATAGAGCACCTTGGGGAGGGAAGTCATTTTTAAAGCACTGCATCTGCCAAACCATGTGAGCGTAAGGGAGTGCCAGCGAAGGAGCTCCATTTTGAGTCGGGCTAGTAGTGGTACAAAATTAGAGTAAAGGGCTCCGATATCAGCTGTGATGTCCACCCCCAGATAAGGTATGTGATTAGTCACCCAACGCAGAGGAAAGGCCGACTTCAGTGGGCCAACCACAGCCTGGCCGACTGTGATATTGAGCACCGAGGATTTGGACAGGTTTATCTGGAAGTAAGATATAGATCCATACTCCCTAAGCAGTCGGAGGATCTTCGGTAGAGACGTGCGCGGGGCAGATAAAAAGAAGATGAGGTCATCTGCAAAGGCCGCCACCTTATGCGCCCCCAAGTCTTTGAGGAAGCCAACTATCTCCGGATTCGACCGTACCATGCAGAGGAAAGGTTTGAGCGTCAAGATGAAGATCAGGGGAGACAGCGGGCACCCCTGCCTGGTTCAGTTCCGAATATTGAAGAAGGCCGACCGGGTTTCATTGACCTTGACCGCTGCTGATGGGGTGGAATAGAGGGAAAGGATCCAGCCGAGCACTGACGATCGGAGACCTATGTGTTCCAATGTAGAGCGCAGAAAGGACCAATTGACTCGGTCAAAGGCCTTCTCTGCATCAGTGGAGAGCAGAAGAAGGGGACGTCGACCTGTTCTCGCCGCATGAATCAGGTTTAATACTCGGATGTTATTATCCCTCGCCTCGCGCATAGGGACAAAACCTGCCTGGTCCCGATGGATCAAGCCCGGCACGTGTGGGAACAACCGGTCCACCAGGATTTTGGCAAACAGCTTCAGGTCTGCGTTTAAGAGGACTATGGGCCTGTAGCTCCCACAGTGCTGCGGATCCTTCCCCTCCTTGGGGATGAGGGAAATATAAGCTCTCAGGGAGTCCACAGGAAAGGCATGTCCGGCCGTGATGGCGTTAAACGCCTCCACCAGGGGTCCGGAGAGAGTCTTGAAAAAAGTCTTGTAGTACGTGGGTGTTAGCCCATCCGGGCCCAGGGCCTTTCTAGGCTTGGCCCCAGCCAGGGCAGTCCCAAGTTCCTCCACTGTTATGGGATGCTCAAGAGTTTCCAGGACCTCGGGGTCTAGGGTAGGCATCCCTGAGGAGGCCAGATATGCACGGACCGCACTGAGTCCTCGACCGGGAGAGTGTCAGGGGAGGGGGGTCCGCCCAGGTTATAAAGACCTTCAAAGAAGGAATGAAACTCCCCGCTATGTCGGAGGATAAGGACAGCTTCTGACCTGTCGCTGACTGCACACAAGGGATGTAGGTCTTAATACGTGGGCCCCGAAGCACCCGTGCCAGGAGCTTGCCCGGTTTATTAGAGAACTTATGCATGGCTCGTTTGGCCCAGGCTAACTTTTGCTTCGTCTTGTGAAACATGAGCGTATGGAGTTCCTCTCGGACCTTCAAGAGGTCCTGCAGGGTAGATCGTGCCAACGTTTCCTTGTGTGAACGTTCCAATACACGTAGTCTCCTGCATAGATCCTTCGCCTGTTGCACTCGTTCTCTTTTACGGCGAGCTCCCCATCTGATCAGGGTGCCCCGCTCCACCGCCTTGTGAGCCTCCCAAAGCACCAGCAGGTTGCTGACAGAATTTGTGTTTGTAGCAAAGTAGTCCCGAAGGGTGGAGAGAACATCTAGGCGAGTCTCTTCCGACTGGAGGAGCGTCTCGTTGAGCCTCCAACTTGGCGGAGGGCGGGCCATTTGATCAAACCTCAAAGTAAGATGGATTGGGGCATGGTCTGATAGTGACACAATGCCGATAGACATATCCACTACTCTAGCCAGTTCTTGGTGTGGTACCAGGAGATAATCTAGTCTGGAGTAGGTATGGTGCACCTGAGAAAAAAAGGAAAAGTCACGGTCTTGTGGGTGCTGAATCTGCCAGGGGTTGACTAAATGGAGGGTGTGCAGGTCAGCCTTAATTCTACGGAGAGAAGAATATGAGAGGTGTGCAGCCCCCCTTGAGACGTCAAGCAAGGGGTTCCATGGCAAAGTTTAGGTCCCCTCCGAATAACAGGAGACACTCTGAGAACTCTAGGAGGTCAGGGAGGAGCTTACGTAAGAATTGCGCGTGGTCCTTGTTTGGAAAATACAGGTTTGCAAGGGTGACCCGGACACCCGAGATCAGGCCTCGGAGGAAGAGGTAGCGGCCCATGGAGTCTGTCTTTTGCTCCTCTAGTACCCATGGTGTGGATTTAGCAAAGAGGATGCTAACCGACTTAGAGATGGGAGACACACTATGGTATATTGTAGGGAAGGCATGGTTCGTCAACTTTGGGATATGGTCCCCTCTAAAGTGGGTTTCCTGAAGGAAGGCCACCTGCGTCCCCTCTTTCCTCAGGAAAGATAGAAGCTGTGATTGCCTCTCTGGCGCATTGAGCCCTCGGATGTTGAGGGATGTAATCTTGAGCAGACCCATGGGCATGCTAGTGGTCTTTGATATGCCTCCAGATGCAGAAGTGAACTGACAAGGGTCCATAGGAACCGGAGCAGACCCAACAGCAGAACAATAAGATAAAATGAAGAAAAAAAAAAAGGGGGGAGGAATAGAAGAACAACAGGCAGTGAAAGGAAGGAGAAATGGGCAGAGCCCCGGAGTAGGGAGGTTAGAAAAACTGGACAGAGAGAGAACAGGAGACGGAACCCTTATGATCGAGTGGGGATATAGTAGAGAAATAAAAAGAAAAAATAAATCTATATCTGAGACCAAAAGCCTTAGCGTCCAGGTGTCGCCCGAGGGGGTATATCCTAGATCGTCAACTAGGAGGGGGGGAGACTCAGAGC
This sequence comes from Glandirana rugosa, assembly GCA_018402905.1. NCBI lineage: Eukaryota > Metazoa > Chordata > Amphibia > Anura > Ranidae > Glandirana > Glandirana rugosa. Next base: position 145,479 of record BLSH010494877.1, read on the forward strand.
GTCGCCCCAATCAGCAGGTGTTAAACTACAACAATTTCAGGAGGAGTGGAGATGCTGGGGATGGAGGACCAGTGAGACACATGACCTATTGCAAAACTAGAAAACACAGAGCATAGTATTACAGCAGAGGTAAAGGCAGAACATCACACAGTTACCCACTTAACACTAAAAGCTCAACCCAGTGCCCAGTTATTTCAGATGTAGGGAAGCAGTCATATGCCAATATAACAGGTCAAATGAAAGCCATTACATGACCCCAAACTGGGGGGGGGAGGGGGGGCACAAGGGGCACCTGGCCATCCACCACCTGCCACCACGCACCAGGAGAGGGCCCACCCAGGGGGGATCCCACCAACCCCACCGGGCGTCACCGCTCTGGGCCAACCGGCTACCCAACAAGCCCAGCCAGTCCATCCCCCAGCACCCACCCACATTGTCCTGTCTATCGGCGGACCCCCCGGAAGGGGCCAGCCGTGACATCTCCCATAAACAACATAACCAGTATATGCAGGACATGTAAGTGGTGAACAAACAATAAGGGGATCCCTTGGTCCGGGCCTCAGGAGCGACGAGCCCGTGGACGGCCGCCGGGCCTGCCATCAAAGTCCAGCGGACCCTTCATCCAAGTCTGGCGTACAATCTCTTCCTTGACGTTAAAGAAGTGCACCCTGCATAAGACGTCCCGGGGCTGATCTTGAGAGTCCAGCCCCCCCAAAGAGGCCTGGGGCCCTGGGATCCTATGAACTCTGTCCAATTCAAGTTCCGCTGCAGGTGGCTTGTCAAGGTACTGGTTTAAAATGGCAGGAACAGTGGTCTTAAGGTTCAGACCTCTGGTAGCCTCAAGGATGCCCCTGAGGCGGAGATTGTTCCGCCGACTGCGGTTTTCACCGTCATCCACGTGGAGCTGGATGTCGATTAGATGACGACAAAAGGCCTGCTGATCTGCCTCCAGGGCTGTCAGCCTGGTCTCAGTGGTGGTGGCAGAGGTCTCCAAGTCAATCACCCGCTCCTCTACCGCGTCTACCTGGCCACGTAGATCATGCAGTTCCTTCGTGAGTGCACTCACGATGGAGGTGGCCATAGCCTGTAGGTCCTGTCTGGTGGGCAGGGAGGCCATGATGTTCCTGAGGGTGTCCTCCGCAGGGCCCCCGAAACAGAGGCATGCGGGGTCAGTCCAGAGTCCTCCACCGGCAGTTCCGGGGACTGGATGGGGAGAGCCAATGGCAATCATCTCCGACAGTTTTAGCACCTGCCTCTATCTGCGCTCCCTTCTTGTTAGACAAGGCCGCTGGCCCAGGCTGGTTAGTGTGCGGCGGCGCCATCTTGGCCTGGGGCGCCGGAGAAGGAGTACCATCATTTCTGAGGAAGTATCGTGTGATCTCCGGGCCCCTTGGTTCCCCCGAGGTGTGAGAATGCTTGTGGTCTCCCAGCATATGGCAAAAAGCTCTTTGACCGTGTCTAGCAGGTAGGCCTCGTCCCAGCAGAGCTCCTGATAGTGCGTCTTAACGTCGCCATCACCAGACTACGTCCCCCAGGTCTTTAAGTTTTAATCCCTGGCAGGGTAGGTGCCCTGGGGGGTGCTAGATGGTGCAGAGTAGGTGGATGGATGGTAGGGGCTCCAGGGACTGTGCCTTCTGGTCCGGCGCCAGTAGGCAGCAAAAGCCGCAGCCTCGATTTTTCACGGCGCGGGAGCCAGCCGCCAATCTGCCCAATTTAGGGCTTAAAATGTGCCGATGTGGGGAGTTGGACTGGGGTGTTTATATTGCTCACCCTTCTCCCTGATGATAGGATGCCTTTAGATTGTCCTGGGCTCGAGCGGAGCTCTCCAGGCACACGTCCACCTGCTATGACATCAGGCCATGCCCCCCAGGAAGCCTCTTCTTAAACATGATGCACAAGAAATCCCACAAACAGTTTGCTGAAGACAAGCAGACTAAGGACGTGGATTACTGGAACCATGTCCTGTGGTCTGATGAGACCAAGATAAACATATTTGGTTCAGAAGTGTGTGTGGCGGCAACCAGTTGAGGAGTATAAATACAAGTGTGTCTTGCCAACAGTCAAGCATGGTGGGAGTGTCATGGTCTGGGGCTGCATGAGTGCTACTGGCACTGGGGAGCTACAGTTCATTGAGGGAACCATGAATACCAACATGCACTTTGACATACTGAAGCAGAGCATGATCCCCTCCCTTCAGAGACTGGGCCACAGGACAGTATTGCAACATGAGAACGACCCCAAAACACACCTCCAAGATGACCACTACCTTGCTAATGAAGCTGAGGGTAAAGGTGGTGGACTGGCCAGGCATATCTCCAGACCTAAACCCT
>BLSH010494877.1:220960-243756 GCA_018402905.1 Glandirana rugosa
GTGAATCTTGGGAAATGATGGTCTGGTTAAAAGTCAAAAGTCACGACAACGCGAAACTTACTGTTAACGCGCCAGCACGCTGCGACATGGGTTTGTTTCAAAAATAGTAAAACAAGGGTGTTTATCTCGAAAGAAAACCACCATAAACTAGTGGGGACGCCAAAAATAAAAAACGCGATGTTTATTTTTTTCTGGCTTTTAAAACTTTTTTTTTTTTTTAAGAGATAAAAACAGTGTTTTGAAACATTTATTCATTTAAAAGAGGTAGTGACCACCCGTGACTACTCCGATGTGACTGCCCGTGACTACACCGTCATGACTAACCGTGACTACTCCACCGTGACTACTCCACCGTGACTACTACTCCCAGCGTCGCACGACCGCGCAATTGTCATTCAAAGCGCAACAGCACTGAAAACTGAAAATTGGTCTGGTAGTAAAGGGTTCTAAGTGCATAGTATTGAAGTGGTTAAAGGAAAATAATTTTTGAAGGCAACTCCCTCTCTTCTCTGATTGGCCACAGGCAAAGTCGCCTGGCATGGAGTCGCATTGTAAGTCACCCAAAATTGCGCTGAAATCGCGTTGAAGTCAACTTCAAATCGCCTAGCAAAGTCGCCCCCAAAGTCAGATCACCTACGTGTGAGCCAAGCCTTAGTGTTTACCCCTTCCCTGCCAGTGACATTTATACAGTAATTAGTGGCTATTTTTTAGCTCTGATTGCTGCATAAATGTCATTGGTCCCAAAAAAGTGTCAAAAGTGTCTGATTTGTCCGCCGCAATGTCGTAGTCCCGATAAAAATCGCATCCATTTCTAGTTAGAAAAAAAAAATAATAAAAACGATATAAATCAATTCTCATAGTTTGTAGACGCTGCAACTTTTGCGCAACCCAATCAATATACGCGTATTGCGATTTTTTTTACCAAAAATATGTAAAATATATATATATATATATATATATATATATATATATATATATATATATATATATATATATATATATATATATTGGATATGTACTATAGCAAAAAGTAAAAAAATGTTTTTTTCAAAATTGACGCTCTTTTTTTGTTTATAGCACAAAAAATAAAAACCGCAGAGGTGATCAAATACCACCAAAAGAAAGCTCTATTTGTGCGAAAAAAAGGACGCCAATTTTGTTTGGGTACAGTGTCACATGAGCGCGCAATTGTCAGTCTATACGCGCTCTCTCTCAATATATGCTCACTCTCTATGTGCTCTCTCTCTATGTGCTCTCTCTCTATACGCTCTCTCTCTCTCTCTCTATGCGGGTGCTCTCTCTATGTGCTCTCTCTATATATGTACTCTCTCTCTCTCTATGCTCTCTGTCTATATGCGCTCTCTCTATCTACCTATTCTCTCTCTCTTTCTATGCTCTCTCTGCGCTCTCTCTCTATGCGCTCTCTCTCTATGCACTTTCTCTCTCTGCATGCTCTCTCTCTATGTGCGCTCTCTCTCTCTATGCGCACTCGCTCTCTCTATGCGCTCTCTTTTGCTCTGTGCTCTCTTTCTATGCGCTCTCTCAGTGCTCTCTCTCTATGCGTGCTCTCTCTCTCTATGCGCTCTCTCCCTCTGTGCGCTCTCTCCCTCTGTGCGCTCTCTCCCTCTGTGCGCTCTCTCTCTATGAGCTCTCTCTCTCTATGTGTGCTGTCTCTCTATGCGCACTCTATGCTCTCTCTCTATGTGCTTTCTATGGGCTCTCTCTCTCTCTCTATGCACGCTCTCTCTCTCTCTCTCTATGCACGCTCTCTCTATGCACTCTCTATGCACACTCTCTCCCTCTATGCTTTCTCTCTCTTTCTATGTGATCTCTCTCTATGCTCACTCTCTCTCTATGCTCACTCTCTCTCTATGCTCACTCTCTCTCTATGCTCACTCTCTATGCGCACTCTCTATGCGCACTCTCTATGCGCACTCTCTATGCGCACTCTCTATGCGCAATCTCTATGCGCAATCTCTATGCGCAATCTCTATGCGCACTCTCTATGCGCAATCTCTATGCGCACTCTCTATGTGCTCTCTCTATGCGCTCGCTCTCTATGCACGCTCTCTATGAACACGCTCTCTATGAACACGCTCTCTATGCACGCTCTCCATGCACGCTCTCTATGCACGCTCTCTATGCACGCTCTCTCTCGCTATGCTTTCTCTCTCTATGCGCTCTCTCTCTGCGCTCTATTCACCCTTTCTCTATGCTCTCTCTCTCTATGCGTGCTCTCTCTTTGCGCTCTCTCTCTGTGCACTCTCTATGCGCACTCTCTCTCTATGCACACTCTCTCTCTATGCACACTCTCTCTCTATGCACACTCTCTATTCTTTCTCTATGCGTGCTCTCTCGCTCTCTTTTCTCTCTCTCCCTGGGCTCTCTCTCTTTCTATACTCTCTCTCTATGCACAATCTCTCTCTTCATGCTTTCTCTCTATGCGCTCACTCTCTCTATGCGCGCTCTTTCACTATGTGCGCTCTCTCTCTCTATGCGCTTGCTCTCTCTCAATGCGCGCTCTCTCTCCCTATGCACTCTCTCTCTCTCTATGCATGCTCTCTCTCCCTCTCTCTATTTGCTCTCTCTATGCGCTCTCTATGCTTGCTCTCTCTCTATGCATGCTCTCTATCTCAATATGCGCTCTCTATGCATGCTCTCTCTCTCTATGCTCTCCCTCTATGCTTTCTCTCTCTCTATGCTTTCTCTCTATGTGCTCTCTCTATGCACTCTCTCTCTCTATGCATACTCTCTCTATGCACGCTCTCTCTATCTATGCTCTCTCTCTGTGCGTGCTATTTCTCTATGGGCTCTCTCTCTGTCTATGCTCTCTCTCTATGTGCTCTCTATGCTCGCTCTCTCTATGCTCTCTCTCTAAGCGCACTCTCTCTCAATGCTTTCTCTCTCTATGCACTCTCTCTCTTTATGCGCTCTCTCTCTATGTGCTCTCTCTCTCTATGCTTTCTCCCTCTATGCGCTCTCCCTCTATGCGCTCTCCCTCTATGCGCTCTCCCTCTATGCGCTCTCCCTCTATGCGCTCTCCCTCTATGCGCTCTCCCTCTATGCGCTCTCCCTCTATGCGCTCTCCCTCTATGCGCGCTCTCTCTATGCGCGCTCTCTCTCTATGCTTTCACTCTCTCTATGTGCTCTATCTCTATGCGCTCTCTCTCTCTCTCTCTATGCTTTCTCTCTCTGTGCACTCTCTCTCTCCCTATGCTCTCTATGTGCTCTCTCTCTCTATGCTCTCTCTCTCTATGTGCTCTCTCTCTATGTGCTCTCTCTCTATGTGCTCTCTCTCTATGTGCTCTCTCTCTCTATGCGCTCTCTCTAACACAGAGAGAAGCTGGAATTGCTAGGGAAAAAAGTGAACTTAGGCAGGCCATACATGGGTCGAATTTGGAAAAAATTTTCTGTCGAAAATAGTTTCTAAGAATTTTCGTTCTAATTCCGTACCATTAGTGGGCTGCAGCAACAGCTGATTTTCGCGCGGCAATCAAATTTGAGTAATTGGGCATGTTGGAAATTTTTTGAAAAACAAACGATTTTCTAATCAATGATGGGAGAATCGTACGAGAAATGTAATAGAAAAAGGAATGCACATGAATGCAAGAAAAGAAAGCTCCCAGAAAGAAAAGAAGGTTCCCAGCCGAATTTTGAAAATCAATGGTGGCACAATCAGATCACAAAACGCACAAAATTTCTGATTTTGAAAAGAAAATTTGTTTGTATCGGGTATGGCCTGCCTTAGAGCCTTTAATGCCCAAATGCTTTGGTTTGGACTAGAGGCACACCCTGTATGTGCCAGATGCTGCATACAGAGCAAGGTGAAAACATGTGCCCTACTGAATGGCAATGGGTGAGTGTTCCCTACTATAGGAAGTACCACTGACAGCACAGCAAATGTAAGTATAAACAGTTGAGGTAACAAGTCTCACAATGCTAGCATTAAAAAAAAATAGACTATGACACTACTTTTAAAAAGGCATGACCTAGCATATTTTTAGATTTAGCGTTTCTGTTGACATATGCTTTAGTATATTTTTAAATTACATTTTTCAGTTGACAAACACTTCAGTGGTAGTCCCTTATTTTGCTCCCTCTTTGAATATCTTGTATATAGTGAAAAAAGACTACCAATGGAGGTAATAAATGTTGATAGCTTACATTTAAGATCAGAAAATGCAGAAAGCCAGTCTCTGAGGTCAAGAAATGTTGCATCATCCAAAACCTGTTGAAAATACTGTCCTTGTGCTTCCCCTCTGTTCCCAGTGGCATCGCTATGGGGGTGTGGACGGTAACACCAGGCCCATATCTCCTAACAAGCAGAGCGTACTGACAGGTACCACTTTACTCAGGTAGTCACCAGCTTTCAGCAGCCGCTGTTCAATCTCACATTTCCCATTGGCATTCTCGGCCAGCTCCTCTCTCCTGTCCCATAGAAGGCCGCTCAATCCAGTGTTCTCCCCAGCCAGAGTCCTGGGACCCCCCAAGTCACCTCCATTCCCTCCTGTGCACAGAGCCCTCTAGTGCTGGACAAACAAGCTTCTAGCACACTGGTGCTGCTCTATGAGAGCAGGCTTCCCGCAGGACACCACAGGATTGTCTCCCAGCTCCCCGGCCCTGTCACTTCACACAGAGATCTCCCTCAGAGAGCCCATGGAGTCGAGGTTTGGCCTCCTATGTTAATCGTCTGTGGAGCTGCCAGCCGCAGCAGGCACAGCCAGACCATGCTGGCTGGGATCTAATACCACACTACATCAACCTCACCCTACCCATTGTAACAGTGAGTGAGACAGCACCATCTCCCCCCTACGCCATCCCATACTCCACTCAATCTGCCCTGAGGTCAGGGACCCACGTCTCCCCTGGGGAAGGGACTCCCATCTCCCCTGGTGACAGGGACCCCCCCTCTCCCCGGGTGACAGGGACCCCATATTCCCTGGGGGACAGGGACCCTATCTCCCCTAGGAACAGGGACCCCATCTCCCCTGGGGACAAGGACCCCATCTCCCCTAGGGACAGGGACCCCATATTCCCTGGGGACAGAGTCCCCATCTCCTCTAGGGACAGGAACCCCATCTCCCTTGGAGACAGAGAACCCATCTACCCTGATATCTGACCGTGATGTCACCCCTATCTGTGACAGCACATGGATTTGTGGTGCATACCGTGACCATGCTCTGCCTGCCCGAAAATAGCCTGCCCAGCACCCTGCAGGGCACTGTGGCAGGCTAGACAGGAGAGAGCCTGATGCGCTAGCCTGCCCAGTGTCTACTGCTCTGTACTGCTGTCACTCCGCAGCGGCAGGTCAGAGCACTGTGGCAGGCTGCGGGGGAGATTATTTCATTATTGGGGGGGGGGGGCGATACCATGTTTTACTGCACCAAGTGACGCCACTGTCTGTTACATTCTCCCATCAGAAGAGAAAAAAAATGCCCAATACTTTGAAATATGGAGGAGCCTGCGACTTACTCCCCTTCTTCCCCCAAGAAATCAATGGTGACAATTGGGCACTCAAGCACCTATTGCTGTCACATGAAGACAGAGAGAGAATCCAAAGTCCTGTGTAAGTTTGAGATTTGGAGCATTTCCATGGCTTTCTCTATCTGCATGGGCAAGGTATAGGCTTTTTTTTAAATTAACCCAAACCTCAGGGAGGAATATATGGAATAGTCTATCGGTTACAGTCGTTCTTTAATATTTTCTATGTATTGGTCACTGTCACAAAGGATGCACAGGTGCTCTAAACAGAGGAATGTCCAGTGGTTTTAGAGTATGAGCTCTAAGTGTGTTGTGTGGGGCTGTCACTTTTGATCCCGTAATGTACAGGCAGATTATTAAAACCTAAAATTATGTTTACTACTAACATGTAACATGCATTTAAACCAAGAGAATATAAGAAGTCATTTCAAGACACACCACTGAATAATTATTTTCCTGGTAATGCCCCACTACTCTAATGCTGGCGCTGTGAGAAACTCGTGTTAAACCTCGGTGCAAAATGGTAACATTGTGGGAGACTCAACTCTGTGTCACCATAGCAACAAAACCATATAATTATACTGGGGGATTGGAAACAAAATTAAGGAGCATTATAAAAGCATCTGGAAAACTCTCTTCCATTTTATAATAAAAAGGTACTGTATAACGATAATGATTATGTTAATATGAATGGATTTGCCACAAAAAAAGTAGAAAATATATATCTATATCAGTGCTAATTATCTTTAACATGGAATTTAAATTAAACTGCTAAAAGGATAGGAAAAATATGAAAATATTAACACAAGCTGTGAATAATAAAGCTGGGTAAGGATTTATACAGTAAATGAGATTTGTCTATATGCTAAAATATAAAGTTCAGGAAATTAATTAAATAATGAAAGGCTTCTTGCCCTTCAAAATGGTAAAATTTCAAAATCTGGATAATATTAAAATGAATAAACTATTAGAAAAAAAATGGTAAGAAACGCAGAACAGATTTTATTTCCTCTAAAAATATAATTTTTTATTAAAAACAATAGTAAAATAAATAAATAAGAGATACAGTGGATACAGAAAAGAATCACCTCCTTTAAAATAATCACATCTTGTTGCCTTGCAGCCTAAAATGAAGACAGACAACGTTTTTGTTTTATCCAGCTGTATTGCAGTATTGCAACTTATAACATCCAAGTGAAAGATATAACACCAATATGTCAAATAAATATCAAAAGCAGAATCACGGAGTTGGAAAAAGGATCTATGTCAGTATTTTGTTGGACCACCTTTTGCTTTAATTACAACCTTTAGTCTGTTGAGATATGTCTCTACTAACTTTGCACATCTAGCCTTTGCCCACTCTTCTTTGCAAAACTGCTAAAGTTCTTTTAAATTTGATGGTGACCATTTGTGAACTGCAGTCTTCAAGTCATTCCAGAGATTTTCAATGGGATTTAAGTCTGGACTCTAAGAAAGCCATGCAAGGACATTCGCCTTTTTCTCCTTCAACCACTATGTGGTAATTTTTGCTGTGTGCTTTGGGTTATTGTCATGCTGGAAGGGAAATAAAACAAAATAAAATAATGCTCGTGAAATCAAATTAACAGTGAACACTAATAGCAGCACCACTAATGTGAGGTATTATCATGTAAATAAATATTACAAAAAAGTATGTTGCGCTTAAATAATATAGTGATTCCAGGTGTCATTAACATGACACTAGTGTAACAGTTCTATAATCAAAAAAAACACGTGCAGCATTGATCTCCTGTTACGGGGGGTCAAAACAGGCTTATGAATCCTATATATAGTACTCCATCCACTGCCAGAATCCAGCACACAGAGGCCGAAGGAGATCATCCTAAGCTGCTCATGGAAAAATGATACTCTTCTCTTCTATGGCCACAGTACCAGATTACGTGTATCACCAAGGAGAAAACGCCAAATAGTGTAGTACCTTTTACAATTGGGCTTTATTAAAAAGTAATGCCCTTACATGCCACCAAGATAAAAACAGCATATGTACTCTTAATCAGCAAGGTAATGATTGTTAGCTCAATTCCACATGCACTGACAGGGTTCAACACCTTAGCCCGACCGGTTTCATCACCAAAAGGACTTCTTCCCAATGTAATGTTGGAAGGTAAACCTTCTTCCCATTGACAACTTTCTGGCAGAGGGCAGCAGATTTTCCTCAAGAATTTGATGGTATTTTGCCCCATCCATTTTTCTTCTATCCTGACAAGTGCTCCAGTCCCTGCTGCAGAGAAACAACCCCATAACAGGACATTACCACCTCCATGCTTTGCTGTAGGAATGGTGTTATTTGGATGGTGAACTATATTGGATTTCCGCCAGATATTTTATTTGGTGTTGAGGCCAAATACAGTGCCTTGAAAAAGTATTTATACCAAGGGGTGTACCTAGGGCATTTTCCACCTGGCTTCTGAGGTCTGGCTGCTGGGGATCTGGCTGCTGGGGATCTGGCTGCTGGGGTCTAGCTGCTGGGGGTCTGGCTGCTGGGGATCTGGCTGCTGGGGATCTGGCTGCTGGGGATCTGGCTGCTGGGGATCTGGCTGCTGGGGGTCTGGCTGCTGGAGGTCTGGCTGCTGGAGGTCTGACTGCTGGAGGTCTGGCTGCTGGAGGTCTGGCTGCTGGGGTCAGGTTAGCCATCCCAGTTAGAGGCATCCCCCAGAATGAAAGGGGGTGGGTGGAGGCAGAGAGAAGAACCTTACTTTCCCCAGCCAAGCGGACTCTTTCTTTCGTGTGCCGCTGTGGAGTGACCTCCTGTGTGACAAGTACATGACAGTTCCAGCCTGCCCGGCGGATTGATATAGCAGGGGCCAGAACTGTCGCACAGGAGATTACTGTATGGCGGCACCCAAAAGTAAAGAAAGAGTCTGCTAGGCTGGGGAAAGTTTTAAACTACTACAGCCTGCAGATCACAGCGCCCAGTCTTTTCTATGCTGCACACCCCCAGGCTGACAGCCCCCAATGTGTGGCACCCGGGGTGGACCGCACCCCCGCCGCCTCCCCTTGGAACATCACTGTTCACACCCCTTGAAATTTTCCACATTTTGTCATGTTACAACCAAAAATGTAAATGTATTTTATTGGGATTTTATGTGATAGACCAACATAAAGTTGTACATAATTGTGAAGTGGAAGGAAAATGGTAAATGGTTTTCATAATTTTTTACAAATAAATATGTGAAAAGTGTGGCGTGCATTTGTATTCAGCCCCCGAATCGATACTTTGTAGAACCACCTTTCACTGCAATTATAGCTGCAAGTCTTTTTGGGGATGTCTCTACCAGCTTTCAACATCTAGAGAGTGACATTTTTGCCCATTCTTCTTTGCAAAATAACTCAAGCTCTGTCAGAGCAATTTTCAAGTCTTATATAAATGCAAATACCGCACTAAAAGTAACAACCCGTGCTACAGGTGCTAAAACACAATCGTGCAGGAACCCAATTGTGCAAAAAAACATACAATATATAATAAAACATAAATTGTGAATTAAATAATAAATAATTTGTGAATTAAATAAATAAATAAATAATCACACAGCTGCTGCTTTAAATAAAAAATCAAAGATAAAGTCAACACTCGTGTAATAAGTCCAGTGTTAGCAGCGCTTCCAGAGTAATATGGTAGATTACAAAGTAAATAATGATATTAAATGTTCAGTGAAAAAGTGCCAGTGCCAGGAAAAATAAATTGCCCATGCTGGAACCAAAACTTCTTAAACTTATGTGAATAATCTTCAATCGGTGTCCTCCACCTCTGTTCACCACGTGCAAAAAGGTAAAAATTGGAGGCTCACCAGAAATATGGATACACAACGCCTTTGAGTATATCTGTGGGGAACTCAGCATAGGACCATCACACCCAGAATGTATGCTTCCAATCCAACACTGCAGGAGCACTCAAGCCAGCTTGTGCATAATCGCAATTGCGATTATGCACAAGCTGCCTTAAGTGCTCCTGCAGTGTTGGATTGGAAGCATACATTCTGGGTGTGATGGTCCTATGCTGAGTTCCCCACAGATATACTCAAAGGCGTTGTGTATCCATATTTCTGGTGAGCCTCCAATTTTTACCTTTTTGCACGTGGTGAACAGAGGTGGAGGACACTGATTGAAGATTATTCACATAAGTTTAAGAAGTTTTGGTTCCAGCACGGGCAATTTTCAAATCTTGCCACAGATTCTCAATTGGATTTAGGTCTGGACTTTGACTGGGTCATTCTAACATATGCTTTGTTCTAAACCATTCCATTGTAGCTCTGGCTGTATGTTTAGGGTCGTTGTCCTGCTGGAAGGTGAACCTGTGCCACAGTCTCAAATTGTTTTGCAGACTCTAACAGGTTTTTCTCTAAGATTACTCTGTGTTTGGTGCCATCCATCTTTCCATCAACTCTGACCAGCTTCCCTGTCCCTGCTGAAGAAAAGCATCCCCACAACATGATGCTGCCACCACCATGTTTCACGGTAGGGATGGTGTGTTCAGGGTGATGTGCAGTGCTAGTTTTCCGCTACACATAGCGTTTTGCTTTTAGGCTAAAAAGTTATATTTTGATCTCATCTGAACAGATCACCTTCTTCCACATGTTTGCTATGTCCTCCACATCACAAACTGCACACAGGACATCTTATGGCTTTCTTTCAACAATGGCTTTCTTCTTGTTACTTTTCCATAAAGGCCAGATTTGTGGAGTGCACGACTAATAGTTGTCCTGTGGACAGATTCTCCCATCGGAGCTGTGGATCTCTACAGCTCCTCCAGAGTTACCATGGGCCTCTTGGCTGCTTCTCTGATTAATGATTTCCTTGCCCAGCCTGTCAGTTTAGGTGGACAGCCATGTCTTGGTGGGTTTGCAGTTGTGCCCTACTTTTTCCATTTTCAGATGATGGATTGAACGGTGCTCCATGAGATGTTCATAGCTTGGGATTTTTTTTTATAACCTAACCCTGCTTTAAAGTTCTCCACAACTTTATCCCTGACCTATCTGGTGTGTTCCTTAGCTTTCATGATGCTGTTTGTAGACTAAGGTTCTCTAACAAACCTCTGAGTTCTTCACAGAATAGCTGTATTTATACTGAGATTAAATTACACACAGGAGGAGTCTATTTACAAATTAGGTGACTTCTGAAGGCAATTGGTTCCACTAGATTTTAGTTAGAGGTATCAGAGTAAAGGGGGCTAAATACAAATGCACACTTTTCATATATTTATTTGTAAAACATTTTGAAAACCATTTATCGTTTTCCTTCCACTTCACAATTATGTGCCACTTTGTGTTGGTCTATCACATATAATCCCAATAAAATACATTTACGATTTTGGTTGTATCATGACAAAATGTGGAAAATGTCAAGGGGTGTGAATACTTTTTCAAGGCACTGTAGTTACATAGTTGGTAAAGTTGAATAAAGACACAAGCCTATCTAGTTAAATCTGTTCAGGTGTGTACGTGAGTTTATGTCAATAAGAATTACATATCCCTGTATATTGCACTTGTTAAGATGCCCATCTAATAGTTTTTTTTATAACTGGAGGGGAAGTGAGTTTCCTGCAGCAATATTATGTCTAGTTTTAAAGATTTGTAATGATCTCCAATTTTTTTACGTTTTATGGGGGAGTTAAGTCCTTGGACATTGTGTGTGGTAATGTAAGCACTTACCCACTCCCGGGTGCACGTACCTAACAGGTAGCCTTGAGGACATCGGAAGACCGTATGTTGGGTAACAACCACCCTAGAAAGAACGGAGGAGAGAAAAAAGAGAGCAGAGGAGAAGAATGAAAGAAACATTAGCTGAGAAAAATACCTTGTAAGCCCTGTTTGCTTGTTCAAGAGCCCTGAAAAGGGCCATTTTCTCCTTATAAGGGAAAAAAGGCCAAGGGGGGAGAAAATATAGAGCCCCTTGGGTACCCTTAAGTACAACTCAAAACGTCTGGCTGTTGGGGCCAGGCTGCCCATCTCCAGTCTGTCTTATAGGGACAGAGAGAGAGGGGCGGAGGCGCAAGTGGTCCATCGCCCACCCCGAGACCCTCAGAATAACAAAAGAAATAAATGCATTAACCTTAATCCATATTAAACTGTGAGACCAAAAACTAGTGACCTCCTCCCCCCCAAATACCGGGGGGGGGGGGATGCTACATGAGGAAGAAGAGAGGCATCATGTGGACCCTAATTCCCTAGACACTTCCCAAATGGAAAGAGTCCACTCGGGTGCTTAAGTCTCAATGTTCGTGCTCGTGGAATCAGCAACGGGAAGGAGCATTGTGGTGTTCTCCCCTATCACTGGGGAAGAGTAAAAAAAAGGGAAGACCAAAAAGAGAGGAAGCACAATGAAAGGATAGGAAAACTTCCCCGGGGGGAGCCCACTAAGGATGATGACTTCCTGTACAACTTTTTGCTGAATAGTCCGCAATGCCAGGATTGTGAGGAACTGACTTGCAGAGTTCGACCTTGTCTTGACTAGTTAGAAGCAACAGTGGGGCTCAGCTGGGTCGTGAGAGACCAAAAGGGGACGTAAACAAAGTCCTTCCTCAGGGCCCAAAAAAAAAAAGGGAATAAAAAAGTAGAGTGAAGTCCTATTGGACCATGTTAAATGGACTGATCAAGGAGGCCCGTTTTCTTTAGCCCGTTTAGGCTTGGCTTTTTTCCATAAGGGGGTCCTGGGGCTGGTTGGTGACTGTCTCTTGGAAGACCCGATGTTGTTAGAGGTGTCCATACTGGATTCTTGACTGATCAGATTAAGATGAAGAAATAGTTTCTCTCCCTCTTGTAGGGAGGAAAAGGCATATTCCCTTCCCCTGAGGGAGAATTTGACTGCAAACGGAAATGACCATTTGTATTTTATTTCCTTCTCTGTTAGTACTGTCAGGAGAGGTTTAATAGCTCTCCTCTTTTGGATGGTGGAGGGAGCAAGGTCGGCAAAAATTTGTACCTTGTGGCCCATGCATAGAATCTGGTCAGCACTCCGCGACTGTCTCATGATCCCTTCTTTTATATTGTAGAAGTGAGGTTTGACGATTATATCTCTCGGGGTACCATCTTTCCGAGGGGGTCCTAAGGCTCTGTGGGCCCTATCCAGCTCCAGACGATGTTTTGGCGTTTCAGGTAGTAAGTTGGAAATCAGATTCCGGATTGCTTCTGGGATGTCCTTGACCTCTTCTGGTAGACCTCCCACCCTAAAGTTATATTGTCTCGATCTATTTTCTAGATCATCGATTCTTGAGAGGGCCGTGTCCAGTTGGTCTTGTAAGGAGATTATTAGATCCGAGTTCTGATTGGAGGTTGCAGCTGTGGATTCAAGCTTATTCTCAATTGCCTCAATCCTATTTCCGAACATTTGGAAGTCCGATTTGATCTCCCCTGTTATGGTGGCAATTGTGTTTGCTAATCCTCTTTCCAGAAGAGCAGAGAATTTGTGGTAGAGATCTTCTACCTGTAGGGATAGATCTTGGTTAGGTGGATTAGGAGGAATAGATATCGGACTATTTGGAATCAACTGAGGGGAGGAAAGTTCCCCCTGAAACCGCCCCAGCAATGACTCAGTGGAGGTGGGTGAGGGGGTGGGGGGTGGGGGGTGACCTCCTTTCATCCCGGGAGTGAAGTTCAATAGTGCCGGGGATATTACCGGTCTGGAATCTCCATGGCCTGAGGGTCCCGGCGTTTCTGGTAGGTGACCCTCTATGTAGGGGCTCTCCCGGCCTCCCAAATCCATTACTGGGGCCTTAGTTGATCCTGGGAGCCCTTGCGTGGGAACTGAATCAAAGAGCTGGCTGAGGTCCTTTTTGGCCGAAGGCCCAGACATGAAGGGGCGTCTTTCTGTGACCTGACTTTATAATCCCCAAAAAGGGAATTATGAGCTGTGGTGGATTAGGAGATAGGAATTGTTAGAATAGGTGGAAGTGCCTCAAAACCGTTTCTTAGTGCTGGGCAATATATTATAAAAAAACCCCAAATAATAGAGAAGCCTTCAGGGACGTAAAAAACAGTCTTGGTGTAGTCTCTAGAGTGCTAGGTGAGAGCCCCAGGCCCTTAAGGAAGTGCTGCAGTTCTCTATATGACTGTGAACATGCTTTAGGCCTAAGCGGCGGCCATCTTAGTCCACCCAAAAGTGTGAAGATCCACTATTCGGAACAGATGGTGTATATTGAAGGGGACCTCACCTCTGAACAGATCTCCTGGGTGGTCCGGGGAGGTACTCCAGTACTTTTGGGAACCTCTGGAGGATCATAAGGGTTGTGGACGGTCCGAGTCTTGCCTCAGGTCGCGGCCATCTTGGTGCTCCCTTCTCTCCCTGTCAGGCTCCGGAGCACGGTCTCCGCTGGTCCCCGACGGACTGGAGATGTCCTGCCGAAATGAGTGGAGCTGGGGGAAGCGGGCTCTGTTGAGAGAGGACCTTCAATCCTCTGTATGGGTGAGCGATCGGGTCCCCGGGCGGGCGGTGGTGCGGAGCTCCGAATTACACGTCCATCACGGAGCTCACGCTCATGCGCACTTAATAGTTTTTTTTAAATGATCAACACTCCCCCACTGACACCACTACTTGTGGAAGGGAGTTCCACATCCTTACCACTCTAATAGTAAAGAACCCTCTACACAATGTAATGTTAAATCGCATCTCCTCCAGTTTCAATGAATGGCTGGGTGTCTTTTCAAATTCCCTGCAACTGAATCTTTTTTCCTCCAGCTAAATCGTTTTTTTACCTATGCCAGAGTCACCATTGAGGTATTTGTATATTGCTATGATATTCTCCTCTCAAGCATCTCCTCTCCAGGGAGAATAAGGTTACTAGTTGTAGTCGTTCCTCATAACCGAGGTCCTCCAGTCCTGTATTTATGCTGAGATTAAATTACACACATGTGGACTCTATTTACTAATTAGGCGACTTCTGAAGGCAATTGGTTCCACTAGATTTTAGTTAGGGGTGTCAGAGTAAAGGGGGCTGAATACAAATGCACACTTTTCAGATATTTATTTGTAAAGAAAAATGTAAAAAACAATTATCATTTTCCTTCCACCTCTCAATTGTGTGTTAAATTAAATTAAATCCCAATAAAATACGTTTACGTTTTTGGTTGTGTAGCGCCCTCTACCTTAGGTAGGTGCTTAGAGAGATTTTTGTGTAGGTGAGGCAAATTTAGTCAGGCCTGACTGGAAATCAGACCTGATTGTTTTGATTCTGGGCTGGGAGTGGCTCAGGACAGGGCTGGGTGGCTCACAGGTGGTGTCATCAGAACCTCCCACTTCTTTCTAGAAGTTTCTGGTGTTTTCTGGAAAGAGAGGTGGAGAGGGGAGGTGTAGCCACCTGGGGTATTCTGAGGAGCTCTGACCAATCCCCGACTTTGATTGGCAGGGGGCAGGCCTCCTCAAATTCTCAGGATCAGCCCAGTCGGCGAGGAGAGTTTGGGTGGAAGAGATGGAGATGATGTAGTACAGGGCTGCCGGGGCCTTGAAGGAGACCCCACTCTGGGGGGGTGACTTTGCCCTGGGACTTGGGTGCATCCAGGAGGAGAGTGAGATCCTGGAACAGAGGCACAAGTGAGAGAGCAAGTGAAGGACAGCAGGAGAGACTACTGCTAGTAGAGATCTCCAGGAGAGGAACTACAAATGTCAGGTGTCGGTGAGTGATACACACCCTTGGAAGCTGGAAAAGGCACACTGGAGCATATTGGGGTGAGAGACAGTCTGAGAAGGGTGCACGAGCCAGTTGGGACTGTGGTGTCACTGGCCAGTGGAATTGGGTCATTGCAGCCAAGAGGGCTGGCAGGACCCAAAGAGGATGGACTGGGAGCAGTAGTCCACCAAGGCTAGCTGGCACACCATGTACTTTGCTACATTAATATGGCCCATGGTCCCTGCCTGTAATGGGCAGTCCTGGATGTTGTGCTATATTGTAAGCAGGCCTCACCATGTGCTAGCTAGATTTGAAGTAAGAGTTGTGCTCGAGGAAGAAGAACAAGTGGAGAAGCAAGTGTTGTGCTGGAGGCAGAGGAGAAGTGTATATACTGGAGTGTATATAGATGGTCCCTTTCAAGAACTGTTAATCTACTGGGCATCCCATAATCACCTTTCACTCATCCAAGTTAAATCCCCTAATAAAAATTAAACAACAAAGTACCAGCCTGCTCTTCCCGACTCCGGATGCAAGGACATGTGTGATTGAGGGCAGATGGGGGACAATGGTTACAGTTGTATCACGACAAAATGTGGAAAATTTCAAGTGGTGTGAATACTTTTTCAAGGCACTGTAATTAAATTTTAGTCTCATTTGCCCACCTTAATTGCACCTTGAAGATTCTGAGGCCACAAGGAAAAAGGTGTTATGGTCAGAATAGACTAAAATTAAATTATTTGGCATCAACACCAAACAATATGTCTCGTGGAATGTCCCAGTTGTGATGTGCTGTGGTGTGTCATGGGAAGAATCCCACAGCAGTTTTGTTCATTGGGTAGAATACCCCATCAGCTGTATTCAGTAGGAGAAATCACCAGCAGCAGTGTGCAATGAGCAGAATTCCCCAACTTTCAATGTTCGGTGGGTTACATGCAGTTGTGCTCATAAGTTTACATACCCTGGCAGAATGTAGGGTTTCTTGGCCATTTTTCAGAGAATATGAATGATAACACAAACATTTCTTTCACTCATGGCTAGTGTTTGGCTGAAGCCATTTATTATCAATCAACTGTGTTTACTCTTTTTAAATCATAATGGCAACAGAAACTACCCAAATGACCCTGATCCAAAGTTTACATACCCTGGTGATTTTTTCCTGATAACATTCACACAAATTGACACAAAAGGGTTGGAATGGCTATTAAAGGTAACCATCCTCACCTGTGATTGGTTTCCTTGTAATTAGTGTGTGTGTGTATAAAAGGTTAATGAGTTTATGGACTCCTGGCAGACCCTTGTATCTTTCATCTGGTGCTACACTGACATTTCTGGATTCTGAGTCATGGGGAAAGCCAAATAATTGTCAAAGGATCTGCAGGAAAAGGTACTTGAACTGTATAAAACAGGAAAGGGATATAAAAAGATATCCAAGGAATTGAGAATGCTAATCTGCAGTGTTCAAACTCTAATCAAGAAGTGGAAAACGAGGGGTTCCGTTGAAACCAAACCATGGTCAGGTAGACCAACTAAAATTTCAGCCACAACTGCCAGGAAAAGAAAAACCCACAAATAACTTCAGGTGAAATACAGGACTCTCTGAAAACATGTGGTGTGGCTGTTTCAAGATGCACAATAAGGAGGCACTTGAAGAAAGATGGGCTGCATGGTTGAGTCACCAAAAGAAAGCCATTACTATGCAAATGCCACAAAGTATCCCACTTACAATACGCCAAACAACACAGAGACAAGCCTCAAACTTTCTGGCACAAAGTCATTTGGAGTGATGAGACCGAAATTGAGCTTTTTGGCCACAACCATAAAGGTTACATTTGGAGAGGAGTCAACAAGGCCTGTGAAACACGGAGGTGGATCGCTGATGTTTTGGGGATGTGTGAGCAACAAAGGCACAGGAAATTTGGTCAAAATTGATGCCAAGATGAATGCAGTGTTATCAAAAAAATACTGCAGGAACATTTGCATTCATCAGCCAGGAAGCTGCGCATGGGACGTACTTGGACATTCCAACATGACAATAATCCAAAACACAAGGCCAAGTCGACCTGTCATTGGCTACAGCAGAATAAAGTGAAGGTTCTGGTGTGGCCATCTCAGTCTCCTGACCTCAATATCATTGAGCCACTCTGGGGAGATCTTAAATGTGCAGTTCATGCAAGGCAGCTCAAGAAGTTCTAGGAACTAGAGGCTTTTTGCCAAGAGGCATGGTAAAGCACCATCAGAGAAGATAAAGAGCCTCATCCACAAATAGCACAAAAGACTTCAAACTGTCATTGATGTTAAAGGGGGAAATACACGGTATTAACCACTTCAGCCCTGGAAGGATTTCCCATGTTATTACCAGAGCACTTTTTGCGATTCGGCACTGCATCGCTTTAACCAGTTCAGATCCGCGCTATAGCCGAAAGACAGCTACAGCGTGGCTCTGAAATGCCCGGCGGATGTCCATGGACGTCCTGCCTTGTGCATGCTCCCCGCGCGCACTCGCAGCCTACGGCGGCGCTCTCTCGCGGCCGCTGCATGCCGCGTGGGCGTGCCCGCGGGTTGGGTGGACTCAATGTCCGCCCGAGACCCGCCGATCACCTATAGCAGCTGCAGAATGGGGAACTGCCAATGTAAACATGGTGGTTCTCCGTTCTGTGAATGGGACATACCAGATCTACTGATCCCTGTCACTGGAATCACTTAGATCTGTCTTGTCCCGACCAGCCCCTCTCCCCCACAGTTAGAACACACCGAGGGAACACTGTTAACCCCTTCACTGCTCCCTGCAGGTTAACCCCTTCACTGCCAATGGCATTTATATAGTAATCAGTGGACATTTCAATTTCTGATCGCTGTATAAATGTCATTAGTCCCAAAAATGTGTCAAAAATGTCCGACATGCCCGCTGCAATATTGCAGTCCCGACAAAAATCGCAGATCCCTGCCATGACTAGTAAAAAAAAAAATAGTAAAAATGCCATAAATCAACCCCCACAGTTTGTAGATGCGATTACTTTTGCGCAAACCAATCAAAATACGCCGATTGCGATTTTTTTTACCAAAAATATGTAGAAGAATATATATTGGCCAAAACTGATGAATAATTTTCTTTTTTATATTTTTTTTTGGATATTTATTATAGCAAAAAAGTAAATGTTGTTCTTTTTTCAAAATCGCCGCTCTTTGTTTATAGTGCAAAAAAAAAAAAAACCACAGAGGTGATCAAATACCACCAAAAGAAAGCTCTATTTGTGGGGAAAAAATGATAAGAATTTTGTTTGGGTACAACATCACACGATCGCGCAATTGTCATTCAAAATGGGATTGAAAGCCTAAAATTGGTCTGGGCAGGAGGGGGGTAGTAAGGTGCCCAGTAAGGAAGTGGTTAACTGACAATTGCACGGTCATGCGACGTTGTCCCCAAACGAAATTTGCATCCTTTTTTCCCCACAAATAGAGCTTTCTTTTGGTGGTATCACCTCTGCGTCATTTCTGATCACCGCTATAAACAAGAAAAGAGCGACAATTTTGCAAAAAAAACAATATTTCTTACTTTTTGCTAAAAATACAATTCCAAAAAATATATATAAAAAAACGAATTTAGTCATTGGTTTTGGACGATTTATATTCTTCCTCATATTTTTGGTAAAAAAAAAAAATCACAATCTGCGTTTATTGATTGGTTTACGCAAAAGTTACCATGTTTACAAACCATGAGAATTCATTTCTGGCGTTTTTTACAATTTTTTTTTTTTACTGGTAATGGCAGCGATCTGCGATTTTTATCGGGACTTTGATATTGGGGCGGATATGTTGGACATTTTGGACACTTTTTTTGGACCAATGACATTTACACAACGATTAGAAATTTAAATATCCACTGATTACTGTATAAATGTCATTGGCAGTGAAGGGGTTAACCGGGGGGGCGCTCTAGGGGTTAACTGTGTTCCCTGGGCGGCTCGCTGGCGGACATCGGGTTCACCCAAGCCGCAGACACACTCCTGCAGCCGCTAGCTGCGCATGAACGGGTCGCCGTTTAAAGACGGCTATTCGCGGGCCGCTGCCACAATGCAGCAGTAAAAGTACGCAAGCCCATCGGGAACCGGTTAAGAACTGGGGCATGTAAACTTTCAATCAGGGTCATTTGGGTAGTTTCTGTGGTCATTATGATTTAAAAAGAGTAAACACAGATGATTGATAACAAATGGCTTCAGCCAAACACTAACCATGAGTGAAAGCAAAGTTTTTGTGTTATCATTCATATCCTCTGAAAAATGGCCAAGAAATCATAAATTCTGCCAGGGTAAGTAAACTTATGAGCACAACTGTATATGAATTGCCGCTCCATGTCCTTGCACTTTTTCATGAACTAAACATTGAAGCTATAGGGGCACCATCACAAAGGATATCGATCAGCTTGACAGCATATATCCATTGCCTGGTGCCAGGGCTGCTGATAGAAATCGCAGGGCCCCCCCGCAGACTATTTGACAGGGCCCCCCTCCCCCAAGAAAGTATTAAAGCTATATTTCGCTAAAAATACAATAAAATTATTAGCAGACACAAATACAACATAACTCACAGAATTCCTGCTACATCTAAAAGATAAAACTGAGTTAATAAATAAAAATGAAGATGAGATGAAAAAAAAAAAACAGGCTCCGGGATCAGAGGGAGAGAAAAAAAGTTAAGCTCCATTCACACTGGGCTTAAGCACTTACCAACATTTGTTGGTTACAAGCTAAAAACTGTTTTTTTTTTTTTGCGAGAAAATTACTTAGAGCCCCCAAACATTATATATATATATTTTCAAACACCCATGAGAATAAAATGGCGATCGTTGCAATACTTTTTGTCACACGGTATTTGCGCAGCGGTCTTTTAATCGCGATTTGTTTGGAAAAAATTCATTTTTTAAGTTAAAAGAATAAGACAACAGTAAAGTTAGCCCAATTTTTTTGTATATTGTGAAAGAGGATGTTACGCCAAGTAAATAGATACCATACATGACACGGTTGAAAATTGCGTGCACTCGCGGAATGGCGACAAAGTCCGGTACTTAAAAATTTCCATAGGTGACGCTTTAAAAAATTTTAACGGTTACCAGGTTAGAGGTGCAGAGGAGGTCTTTTGCTATAATTATTGCTCACACTCTGGTGATCGTGGCGATACCTCACATGTGTGGTTTGAACACCGTTTTCATATGCGGGTGCGACTTACGTATGCGTTTTCTTTGCTGCGCGAGCTCACGGGGACAGTGGCGCTTTAAATTGTATTTATTTATTTTTAACACTGTTCCTTTAAAAGAAAAAAATCTGATCACTTTTATTGCTATCACAAAGAATGTAAACATCCCTTGTTATAGTAATATATGGTGACAGATACTCTTTATGGAGGGCTGGGGGGGGATCTAAAAGACCCCCCCATCCCTCCTTTGCACTTCACAGTATTCAAATTGCCTAAAACGGCGATTCGGTAATTTTTTTTAAATTGGCGCCGTTAGCCACCGAGTAAACCGGAACTGACGTTGTGACGTCGCTTCCGGAATTTGCAGAAGGTGACCCGATCGGAGCCGATTACGGCTTCTGTCAGGTCTCCTAGCAGGCGGAGGCGCCGGATAATCGCTCAGGTCTCCCGGTGGGACGGGAGGCCAGAGAAGAGTGGCGGAATGCGGCGGGAGGGGGGATGTCCCCTCTCGCCCCCTGGGATAATGACCGAGCGGCTCCTGAGCCAGATCGGTCATCATCCCCGGATAGGCGACCGTCCACTCTAAAAAACAATACCGGGACATAGCCTGCAGCTGCAGGCTATGTCCCGGTACAGCCACTCAAAACCAGCCGCCGCCTATTTACGGCGCTGGTCGGGAAGTGGTTGAAAAAACTCCAGTTCACTTGGCAGAAAAAAACGCTCATATAGAACTTTTTTCTACAAAGTTTAGATGAGTTTAGGAGAACCAGAAGGGTCTTTTTTTTTCTGTCTTAAACGTTGAGCTTAAAATCTGCCTGTAATCGTCCTAATGTGTATGGACACATAGAATAACATTGAGCTGCTTCTACAGGCAAAACACTAAACTCCTGTCCTGTAGCAGCAATTTTTTTAAGCCAGTGTGCATAGAGCCTAAGTTAGAGATAGCAAACTCCAGTGCTGAGAGGAGGGGGGCCCGCACAGGGAGGGGGATTAGTGAGGGACGACTGTCTCTTTCTTATCAGATAAAAGCTTGTAGCAAGGGAGAGGGAAGGAGAGCAACTTTCATCTGCTGCAGGAAAAGAGACACAATTGTCATGTGTCACTAATCCCCATCTGTGTGGGCCCCCCTGTGTGCTCCGGGCCCCCCACACCAGGGCTAGTTGTACCCCCCTATCAGCGGCCCTGCCAGGTGCTACAATAAGCATTTACATGCAACATTGCAAATTCTGCTCAAACGTTTTAACTTTAGATGATTTCTAGAGTATATCTGCTCTGATTAACAAAAACTTTAGTTTTCTTTTTAGCTTTGAATAAAGTGGGCTTTATTGTGGATTTTCCTCACTTCCCCTCACAGTGAAGGAGAATTCTTGCCAGTAACAGCATGCTGTAAGTAGCAAATAGAACACTTTTGTTTCAGACTAAAAAAGGGTTTTAGCCTTTGTCAGGTGTTTCTTGCCCTGAAGGAGATTCCCCTTACATCCTGTAGTGGTGAAAGTAATGTTTTATGTTGGGTAAGCCAGTCAAATGTCTGTCAGTCTCTTTGCAACATGGTCACAGCATTCAGGTACAAAAAATGACTATAAACTTAGGTTATAAATGTAAATAGCTTGCATTTAAGCTAAAAAAAATCAAGAAAGCCAATTGCTGAGGTCAACAAATGTTCTATCCTCTAGTGATGCAATAACCGCTGCAAACATTACCTTAACAAAGTTCCTTGTTTGCAATTTACCTTAAAATCAATTTACATTTCTTTTTGTTCTGGTGACCATTGCCACTAGAAAAGAAAGAATACAAAAATTCATAATATTATGGTTGTTAGAGAAACAGAAGGTGATGTAAAATCATCCATGTTCTGTAGTGCCCATGCTTTGGGCTGGCTAAATTTAGTGTATGGCTCTTGTGTAGCCAGGCGAGCTGCAGTTTACTTGTTAGGTCTGATCAGGTTCATCCATAAACTTAAAGGCTGATTGACTCTTCCTGAGGAATGTTCCAGAAATAGTGTGGGAGAGTCATTAACATTTGACCTTAGCCAAACCCTGGCCCAGAAGGTATGGCTGTGGAGAAGGTGAATGTTTGGGAGGATCTGATCAGAGCTCTCTCTCCTGGGGTTTCCCCCTTTGGAGGCAGCATGTGTGTGATAAAGGAGAGTAATTGCTGTTAGGCCTCAGATGTTGCTATGGCTGAGGGCTGAATGGAAGCTGGACTTGAAAAAACTTGCTGTAAGACACTATCTCTAGATAGAGTTGAGCGAACCCGAACTGTAAAGTTCGGGTCCATACCAAACTTTTGGGTGTCCGGGACCCGGACCCGAACCCGGACTTTTTCAAAAAAAGTCCGGGTTCGGGTCCGGGGTTCTGGTATTTTATTACAAGTGTTGAAAGCTGCCAAGGGCAGCCAATCAACAAGTGTTTCACTGGTTACAACACTGATATGGCTCCCTCCGGCTGAAATAGACTTTTCACACACAGTTTGAAGATGATTTTACAAC
>BLSH010494877.1:266420-295255 GCA_018402905.1 Glandirana rugosa
CAACACTCTACCTGACCAAACCACATGGAGGCCTAGGCCTACCAAATTTCACGAAATACTATCAAGCAGCCCAACTTGCCCCCTTGACAAAGTACCATGCTACCACTGAAACACCTCTTTGGGTAGCTATTGAGGCAGTAGAATGCGACCCTCTTTCTCTAGCCAACCTTCTATGGCTTCAACTGAAGGACCAGAAAACAATTACGAACCCAATCACCCAACACTCGCTCCGAATATGGAATACGCTCAAGTTTAAATATAAGTTACAATCCCCCCATAACCCGCTCCTCTCCTACTCTCACAACCCCTCTTTCCCTCCTGGATGGACTTCACCATCCTCGTTCCATCGCTGGTCATCAGCAGGCTTACTCAGAGCCTACTCCTTTACCACGAATAGGGCCATTAAAACATTTCCTTCGCTATCCGAATCTCACAATCTCCCGCCAAATGAAATATTTCGTTACCTCCAACTCAAACATTTTTTCACTCCAAATTTACCGCCTGATCCCACATTGCCCCTCAAAACTGTATTTGAACAGGCTTGTGATCATGACCCTCATAGACGAGGACTAATCTCATTACTATACCAATCCCTACTAGACCCCCCACCACACACAACTCTCCCATACGTCAGAAAATGGGAACAAGATTTGCAAATACACCTAGACCCCGAAGACTGGACTAATATCTGGCAGGCCACCAAATCAGCAACCCAAAACATAATTGCCACTGAAGCCAACTATAAAGTCCTCTTCAGATGGTACTTGGTACCTGCTAGAATAGCTAAGTATCAACCATCATATCCCTCAACCTGTTTCAGGGGATGTGCAGACAGTGGCACCCATCTCCATATATGGTGGACCTGCCCGATAGTAGCCAAATTCTGGGAAGATATATTTAACATCATCTCTACCCTTCATAATCAACCTACTACACCAGATCCAACCCTAGCTCTACTCAACCACAAACCCCAAGATATCACCAAATCGCAATTTAAATTAGTCCTGCAAGTCACTACAGCCGCTAAACAAACGATCGCTAAGGCCTGGAAGACCCCATCCCTCTCCATAACAGAAGTCAAACATAGAATAACTAAAACAATGATTCACGCCAAAATTGAAGCTATTATCTCGGACACCATCCCCAAATTTGAACGAATATGGCTGCCTTGGACCCGCCATTTTCTTCCGATAGATTTTGACGAAACCCTACTATGCCCATAGCCCTGTAATCCCCACGCATCATAGATCAACTAAAATCACTCTATCACGGACACCCTCCCCCTCCCGGCTACTCTTTTTTCCTTTTTTTTTTTTTTTTTTTTTATTCTTCTCTCTAAAACCTTTCCCCAAGGTTTTCTCTACCCTTACCCACTATCTTTCCTCCTTCCTCTTACCTCTCAACCTTCTCTTGCACACTTTTCCATAGGGGCATTATCCCCCCCCACATCTCCACACATGAGACTGAACTGAACAGGCTATCCACTGGCTTTAACAAAACTAACTGTTGGTTAAACAACACCAACTTAAGCCAAGGACAGTTCTGTAATTCCTCCTGCTCCTCAACTTAGTTGCGGACTACAAATTTATATGTATATCCAGTCTAATAATAATAGAAAACCAGTATTGTTTCCAACACCTTACATTCAGTCAGACGGGGGATATTAACCCTCTATCCCTAGGAAAAAGTACCTTACTGTATTATAACTGTAAACTGAATATTAGGCATGCTTGCCTACTCCTATGTACATCTTGTACCCTTTTATTTTCTTTACAATAAAATATTTGAACAAGAAAACATTTATAAAAGATAAGATGTTCCCAATGTTGACCATAGATTGTTTCACATTCCCAAAAGGACATAAATAAGTTGGCTAAGCTGGGGGCAATTTAGCCCCCATCGCCACGCTTTTAATCTGTAGATAAAATTAGCCATCGAATCAACAAAAGATGTGTGTCATAGCAAACTGAAGAAGATCTAAAATAAAGTCAATCTGAGGGGTTGGTAGACTATTGTCCTGTTATGTAAATAGTACTTTACCGCCGTAATACCACCAACGTGAGCGATATTAGAGTAGAGAGAAGCGACATTGGCAGTGCCCAATATCATCTCTTCTCTCCAATCCAATCGATTAAGTTTGTTCAATACATGTTTGGTATCATGGAGGTATGCCGGTGTTTGAGTAACAAGAGATTGTAAGAACGAATCAATCTATTCACCGATGCGAGCTGTTAAGCAACCTATCCTGCTAATGATCGGTCTTCCCTGGGGGTGCATGGTGTCCTTATGAATTTTGGGTAAGGAGTCGATGATAGGAATTTTAGGAGCTGTAGGAAACAAGAAAGCTTTCTCCTTTTTATTTATTATTCCAGATTGAAACCTCTATCTACCAATATTCTCAGTTCTTCCGAGATGATAGATGTGGGATTACAACTTAGAGGTAAGTATGTGTTCCTATCATCCAGTATGTTATACATTTCCCAAACATAGTCTACTTTATTAAGGACCACCACAACACCTCCTTTATCAGCTGGCCTAATTGCAAGGTCCTTCTTTTCAAGAAGACTCTTCATACCGAAAACAATATCCCTCTCCTCCTGCACTTTCTTAAACCGTAGGTTATCCAGGCTGATAAGCGTATCTTTAAATGCCATAATGTGGGGATTATTCCCAGGGGGATTGAAGAGAGATGCGTTTCTTAAAGTGGTATGTTTATAGATTATACATTAGTGCCCATCAGCTCATCCTCATAGATGCCCATCAATGCAACCTCACAGGTGCCCATCAGTTCAGCCTCACCAGTGCTCATCAGTGCAGCCTGATCAGTGTCCATCAATGCAACCTCACCAGTGACCATCAATGCAACCTCACCAGTGACCATCAATGCAGCCTCACCAGTGCCCATTAATGCAACCTCACCAGTAACAATCAGTGCAGCCTGATCTGTGCCCATAATTGCCCATCAATACAGCCTCACCAGCGTCCGTCAATGCAGCCTGATCAATGCCCATCAATGCAGCCTCACCAGTGCCCATCAATTCTGCCTCATCAGTGCCCATCAGCTCTGCCTCATCAGTGCCCATCAGCTCTGCCTCATCAGTGCCCATCAATGCAGCCTCATCAGTGCCCATCAATGCAGCCTCATCAGTGCCCATCAATGCAGCCTCACCAGTGCCCATCAGCTCAGCCTCACCAGTGTCCATCAGTGCAGCCTGATCAGTGCAGTCACCAGTGCCCATCAGTGCAGCCTCACCAGTGCCCATCAGCTCAGCCTCATTAGTGCCCATAAGCTCAGCCTGATCAGTGCCCATCAATGCAACCTCACCAGTGACCATCAATGCAAACTCACCAGTGACCATCAATGCAGCCTGATCAGTGCATATCAATGCAGCCTCACCAGTGCCCATCAATGCAACCTGACCAGTGACCATCAGTGCAGCCTGATCTGTGTGTATCAATGAAGCCTGATCAGTGCCCATCAATGAAGCCTCACCAGTGCCCATCAATGCAGCCTCATCAGTGTCCATCAGTGCAGTCTCACCAGTGCCCATCAGCTCAGCCTCATCAGTGCCCATCAGTGCAGCCCCACCAGTGTAAATCAATGCAGCCTCACCAGTGTCCATTAATGCAGCCTTTTCAGTGCCCATCAGTTCAGGCTCATCAGTGCTCATCAGTGCAGCGTCACCAGTGTCCATCAGCTCAGCCTCATTAGTGCCCATCAGTGCAGCCTCATCAGTGCCCATCAATGCAACCTCACCAGTGCCCATCAGCTCAGCCTGATCAGTGTCCATCAGTGCAGCCTAATCAGGACACATCAATACAGCCTAACCAGCGCCCATCAATGCACCCTAACCAGTGCCCATCAATGCAGTCTGATCAGTGCCCATCAATGCAGCCTCACCAGTGCCAAACCAATGCTGCCTCATCAGTGTCCATCAATGCAGCCTGATCAGTGCAGTGTCACCAGTGCTCTTCAATGCAGCATCACCAGTGCCAATCCAATGCAGCCTGATCAGTGCCCCTCAGTGCAGTGTCACCAGTGCCCATCAGTGCAGTGTCACCAGTGCCCATCTGTGCAGCGTCACCAGTGTGCTATCATAGGAGCTGGTCCAGGAGGCCAGACTGCGTATGACAGAGGCCACCAGATAAGTGGGAGATCACCGCGATGTGTAATCCTGCTGCGCCCCCCTTCCCCTCCAAATCAGCCCAATGGGCCCAGTGGATCCCCATCCCCTCCCCCCAGCTCGCTGTGCACCCACCCAGGATCGGTCCTGCAAAGTGGGAACAAACTTGGTCCAGGGACAGTGTCTTCAATGTGGGGACTGTCCCTGGGAACCAGGGACGTCTGGTCAACCTAGGCTAGAGCATAGCTCCCAACTGTCCCCAATTTTGAGGAACTATCCCTGATTTGGAACAAAGTCCCTCCGTCCCTCTTTCCTCCTCATTTGTCCCTCAGTTTGGTCTGATCTATATAGTTTATAGTATATAAAATGCACATTTTTCTTTCAAAAAGTGTTTCTCAGTGCTAAACCTTTCATCCAATTTTTAAATTGCTGCATTTGTAAATTTCAAAAGCCAATATAAAGGAACAGTAGTGGTAAAAAACAGGACTTGTGGGCTTAACTAATCTTTTGGGATAATTCTCCTTTAAGGGGGTGTGGCAGGGGGTGTGACCTATGCCTACATACGTTTGCTAATAGGTGTCCCTCATTCCCATCTCATAAAGTTGGTAGGTATGGGCTAGAGGCCAGCAGGCCTCACAGGCCATGACCAGCAGGACCCACAGGCCAGCTCCCAGCAGGATCCACAGTGTTAAGGCCTTTTTTGAGGTACTGGGTGGGCACTGGGGCAGGGTAAATGGGGTAGGGGGAGATAGATGGTATGTGGGGTCAGCTGGCCCTGGGGGTGTCAGGATCTCTCACCTCAGTGGTGACCGCTGCCAGTGCCACCTCAGCAGGTCCTTGCACAGCCTCACCCAGTCCTGTGGGGGTGATTCTCCTGTCCAGGGGGCTGGGGTCAAGAATAGCTGCAGCCCAAGCCAGTCATGGGGGTCCCAAGTCCCGACTCCCTGGCACGCTCTGCCACTCTGATCTGGAAGTTGTAGTTTCCTGGCTGCGCTGCTCTGCTCCTTCACCCCCCGGGAGTGGGGCAGCAAATTGACCCACAACCACCTATCCTTCTCTTCTATTTATCCAGCAAATTGACGACCAAAATTTTTTTACCAGCAGTTTTGGGTGTCATGATGACAACTGCCCTCCGGACTGCTCTGTTTGCCCCTATACTGCCCTAGCCTGTCTATATACCGCCCTACCCTGTCTATATACTACCCTAGCCTGCTCCTATATTGCCCTAGACCACCCCTATACTGCCGTAGCCCGTCCCTTGGGATTGAACATAATGGTATTTCATATAATTTTGCATATAGAGAAGGGGCTATTGCATATAAATATGACTTCCTGTTAAATGTAATTTTAGTTTTAATTATCATGATATAAAATAATGGTTGTGGGGGGGATTGGGGAGGGCAGCATTTCATTCTTGGACCCAGGCAGCACAATGTCTTGGGCCAGCCCTGGGTGCCATGTTGAACTTCTAGTGACCAATATGAGAGAGAGCAATAACACCAAATTTACTACACCTGCTCCCCATTCGCCCCTGAGACCTTGTAACATTAACGAGTCACATGACACCGGGCAAGGAAAATGGCTAATTAGGCCCAATTTGGACAATTTAGTTGGGAGGTATGTATATATTGTGCCGTTATGAAAGGTGAAGTGATCAATGGATGTTATGTTTCACCTTGCATGCGTTCACTTCCAGGAAACTAAGGTGGAATCCGGTCCGGGTTTTACCAGCCACCTTGGCAGGCTGGGTTCTGGACCAGATTTTGCGGTCTACTTGTGTCCATCACCAGGTGGTATAAAGGAAACAGGGCTGGAGCAGATGATTACTCTGATCTGGGATTCAGGAGCCATCAAGCCTGAGAGAGCTGATGAAATGAACTTTGCTTTGCGACTGAAACAAAAGGTTTGCCTTATCTTTGTTTTGTGGGTGGCTGTGAAAAGCCCTTCACCTCTGAGTTAAGAAACTGAAACTGTTTCGTTAGTGCCTGGATAGCAAGGATTTATTTTCTGTTTTGTTTATTTGATTTACTTACAGCCTTTTAAATAAATAAACCTAGCTACAAGTCAGATATTAAGAAAACCTGCCGTTTGAAGTACTTTTTTCCCAGTGAAGGTGTTCCCCATTGTGCCAATCCCTCACACATGGTGGACTCGGCAGGCATCTTCCTGAACAAGTGGAAAGAGGAATGATGTATTAAAAGCCTTGTTGCAGGCCACCGCAACCCAATAAGAGAACAATCGCCAGCAACAGGAAGCAAACTCAGCAGCAGGAAACAAATCGCCAGATCGCACAGGCCACTGCAGTGCAGCAAGAGGAAAATCGCCAGCAACATGAGGCAAACCCCAGGCCATTGCAGCCCAACAGGAGGTGAATCTACAGGCCATTGCAACCCAGCAGGAGATGAATTGCCAATTTGCAGAGGCCCTGGTGGAATTAAAGAAGGGGTCTGCAAGTCCTTTACCGGTGGAACAGATAATGGTGTGTGCCAGCTATTTCCTGCAGACGATGACACCTGCAGATGATGTGGAAGCGTACCTAGCAACTTTTGAAAGAGTCGCTCTTTGAGAAGGATGTCAAAAAGAGCAATGGGCAGGACTGCTAGCGCCCTTTCTGACAGGAGAACCCCAAAAGGCCTATTATGACCTGGAATCAGAGACTGCCCAGGATTAGGACACACTGAAAGCCGAGATGCTTGTGGACGTCACTTTTGCAGTCCAGGCTCAACGGGTGCACCGCTGGTCATACAGTACTGACAAGCCACCCGCTCCCAAATGTTTGAGTTAATACATCTCATCAAGAAATGGCTGCAGCCGGAGACTTTGCCGGGCCCTAAGATTGTGGAGCGTGTGGTCATGGACCATTATTTATGGGCGCTCCCTGGCACTTAAACGAAATGCGTCAGCCATGGGGACCCTAAGACTGCAAACCAGCTGGTGGACCTAGTGGAGAGATATACTGCTGCCGAGAACTTGTTGCACCCATCCATGCCCCACTCCAGTGTCTCTAAGGGTGAAAAATTGCTTGCAGGATCCGGTAAGACTGTTCCAGGATTCAAGGGTGTGGGGAAAACTTACAAGACTGTTGCTACAAATAATGAGACTATGGGCTCAGGACCTGGAGACTGACCAAATAGGTCAGGGAGGTCTTTGAGGCTATTTAGAGGACTGGGTACAGAAAATATAAAATTTTATCGCTGTCATTGCTGCTAATTGTTCCCTAAATGATGAACCAATGCAATGTGATAATGCATACTTGAAAAAAAGGCATGTCTCTTTTTCCAGAGGTGGCATGTACTGCAACATGTCAGGAATGCATGGAAAAACAAATGTGTGTGATTTCAGTCGGTGGAAAGCCAGTCACTGCTCTGCTAGATTCTGGTAGTGTGGTGACATTAGTCAAAGGTGATTGTACAAATCCTGCCAAGTTAGACCCTAGCACTATAGGGGTTATTTGCATACATGGTGACACACTTGACTACCAGATTGCTGTGGTTGAGATTGATGCCCCTTGGGGCATAGTGACACATTCAGTGGGGGTAGTACCCTCACAGCTTCATGAAGCCCTGGTGAGCAGAGATTTTTCCCACTTTTGGAGTTTCTGGGAAAACAAAAGGAGTTGGGAGAACAGAGCTCCCCCTGCTGAGGAAACACTGGGACTCACACCAGACCCTTTTGATTACCAAATGGAAAGGAAAACTGTTGGCGTGTCCGAGGAAGAAGAAGATCCTTTTCCTTTTTCTGTAATGGCTGGGGAGCAGGAGGATCTGGAATCCAGCCCCTAGCTGGAGGTTAATGAACAAGAAATTATCTCTGACTCTAATAGTGAGAGTGGACAGAATGCGGTGCCTGACTTAGAGGTCAGAAAAGATCATTTTGTACTGACGCCACACTCAATAAAGCCAGAGAAAACATTAAAATGTTAGATGGGGAACCTTTTGAACCTAATATAGGGGTGTCTTTTCCCTACATGGCTCTTAAAAATAACTTTCTGTATCAGGTGGTAAAGCAAGGGGAGGAGGAGGTAGAGCAGCTAGTGGTTCCCAAACCCTATCACCGGATATTAGATGTAGCCCATGGTAATATAATGGGGGAATCTGGGTATAGAGAAGACCAAGGAGAGAATAACCCAGAGATTCTTTTGGCCCGGGTTATATGCAGATTTCAAAGAATATTGTGAGTCATGCCCAGAGTGTAAGTATTCTGCACCATCTCCCCATTTTCACAGTCCGCTGGTACCATTACCAATCATTGAAGTGCCTTTTGAAAGAATTGGCATGGATCTGGTGGGACCAGTAGTAAAGTTTGCCCAGGGCCATCAGCACATACTGGTAATACTGGACTATGCCCCGTGATATCCTGATGCCATTCCCTTGCATAATACCTCAGCTAAAACTATTGCCAAAGAGCTTGTCCAGGTATTTAGTCGTGTGGGTATTCCAAAAGAAATATTGATGGATCAAGGCACCCCATTTATGTCCCAAGTCACTAAAGAATTGTGTACGTTTTTCAAAATCTCCCATCTCCATACCCTTGTCTACCACCCGCAAACTGATGGTCTTGTGGAGAGATTTAACAAAGTGCTCAAAAGTATGTTAAAAAAGGTGGAGAACAAAGATGAGAAAAATTGGGATTTTTTTGCTGCCATACCTCATATTTGCCATACAGGAGGTACCTCGGGCATCTACAGGTTACTCCCCTTTTGAACTACTGTATGAGAGACATCCCAGGAGATTGCTAGATGTTGCAAGAGAAACGTGGGAGGAAGCGACCACACCTTATAGAATCATCATTGAGCATATCTCACTGATGCAACATAGAATCTCTGCTGTCATGCCGCTTGTATGGGAACATATGGAGCAAGCCCAGGAGGCCCAAAGAAGGGTTTACAATCGGGGTGCCAAGACCCGGATCTTCAACCCTGTTGATAGAGTGCTGGTACTAGTTCCCACCATTGAGAGTACATTCCTAGCAAAGTGGCAAGGTCCCTTTCAAATTATGGGAAGAGTAGGGGAGGTAAACTACAAAGTTTACCAGCTAGTGAAAAGGAAACCCAAGCAAATATATCACTTTAATCTCTTGAAACCTTGGAAGGACAGAGACTTTCCTGGCAATGCCAACCCCCCAAAAGGACATGGCCCCCATGACACCTGAGGTACCCATAACTGAAACCTGGTCAGTGGCCCAACAGAAGGACAGAAGAATTTGTAAGTATAGAGACTTTTTCTCTCACCTGCCCGGACTGACTACAGTTATACAGCATGACATAATTACGGAACCAGGTGTCTGTGTAAATGTAAAGCCCTATAGAATAACCAAGGCTAGGCGGGAAGCAGTTACAAATTAGATAAAGAACATGTTAGAGTGGGACGTGATAGAAAAGCCCCACAGTGACTGGTCAAGTCCCATAGTGTTGGTCCCAAAACCAGATGGAACTATAAGGTTTTGTAATGATTTCAGGAAGTTGAACAGAACATGAGAAAAACGATGCCATAGTTGAGAAGGAATGTTTAGCTATCAAATGGGTCCTTGCCGTGAAATGGGATGCCATGAAATATTACCTGTTGGGGGAGACCATTCAAAATAGTCACTGAGCATGCCCCTCTTAAATGGATGTGTGATAACTAGGAGAAAAAGAGTCAGATGACAAGGTGGTTCCTTGGTTCCTTGCTCTTGCTCTGAACCGTCCCGTAAATTGATGTATGTCCCGGAGTCCTGGCGAATCAGGGCTGAGTCCCGGAATGGAGCCCAGTGCCGGAACAAGTTCGGCACTAAGCTCCAGGGACTCGCCAAGCAGGGGTGCACTAACGCGGGGACCAATTACAACCCTCCCGCGGCTTGTGCGAGGTGTCCGGGTCCCGAACGCTGCAAGGAAAGCTTTCTGCAATAACCAGCATCTCTCTCCGCCATTGCATCTGACGCAGAGCTCAGCGAAGTGCACTGAACCCACCCCCTCCTCCTGTGATAATTTTCCGGAGGAGGCAGAGCTGATCTTAGGCATGCAGGGACATAGAAAAGGGTGGGAGGGTTAGGAGGTCCAAACACCCCCTCCAGAGTGTCCTGCACAAGGTTGCCAAAAAATTGGCTTTGCTCCTGTCCACTGGCGCTTATCGGACCGGAGCAAGTACCAGTGCAAATGTCCCCCTTCTGATTAGATCACATTGCGCATGTGTAGCATCCAAGCCAGCCGGTTTTAGATCGGTTCAGGAGACATGCAGTGTTTTGCATGTGCCGACGTCATGTCGGCACATGCGTAGTGAAGAAGTGGCCTCCGTGTCGTTCCTCCACTGACCCTGTGCCGTGTCTGGTGGCTCCCGTCACGCAACTCCGGCCAGTCACAGAGCCGGAGTCGCAGCCCCGGAAGGAAAAGGGGCAGAAGATGGACGCGGCCTGGAGCAGTGACATCGCTGGGAGCCGCAGGCTTCGTTTCCAGGTAAGTGGCACATAATGGGCTACTATGCGATGTATAGTAGCCCATTATGCTTCTACTTTACAGGGTTATAGTGAGGAAGTAAACCCAATCTGCGTTTACTTCCCCTTTAAGCACTAATTAGAGCCAGAGGCTCTAATAGGCTTCAAGATAGGGTGGGCTCAGGGCACAGAGCATTGCGTCCAGTGCCCGCCCAGGTGTGTTGTAACAGTGAATGAATGTTCGCTATTGCAACAATGATGCTCATCCCAGCCAATCAGGAAGCGTGTCTGAGAACCATCACCAGATTGCCTGAAAGTACAAGCAATCCTATTGGAATCCTAGGAAGGAGGAGAGAAGAGACGCACATACTGTACATTATATACTTCTGACCAATGTGTTCATTGTCTCAACAGTTATTGGTTGCTATGCAGTCCCTGACTTTTAATGAAGTTCTTCTTTAAGTTAGGCTCAGGCAAAGCAATCAAAGCATATTCTATAGGTACAAGGACACCCATTTTTTGTTTAACCCCCTCCCACTGTTATTAGTTTGGCCACACCCACATTATGCCGCAACATGCTTAGCACACCGCAGGTCTTTTCCTTCCTCCAGTGTCCCTCATTCTGAAGTTCAAAAGTTGGGAGGTATGTATATACAGTATATACGTGATTCTGCACTTCCGGGTAGCAATGGCAGTTTTCTACCCTATATTTTTTGTATAAATAGTGCTAGGCTGTCCATTATATGGGATATAGGATATGCTCTTTATCAAGTTAAATAAGTCTTCTACCTTGGACATGACTCATGATGATCAGATATTTTTGGTTATTGCTTCAGCGAAAATTACAGAGAAAGCTGTAATGTTGTACTGCAAAGCTTCTCTACTTTAGAGGCATTAGAAGACAGGATACTGAAGGCATGCTACTTGCATTACCCCATATCCAACATCTAACAGAGCAAGATAGCTTGTGGGTCTGGTGTACAGTACCCTCTGGGTTGACTTCTTGTGTTCCTCACCTAGGTCATATTAAACAATTTCAACTGTTAACCCAAACCGTTTTTTTCAACATGGAACGTTAGTACTGGAAGTTGAATGCTGAACATTATAGGCTTAAGTAAACTTTTCACATTCAATTACAGCAGCTGAGGGCCATTGTTTAGTACAAAGTCTTCTGAAATTCCAGGTCTAGAAATAATTGCTTTCAGTTTCTCAATTACAGTGGATGTCAAGGTGTGCTTTATTTAAACTTCTATTTTGAAAAAAAAATCCCTTCAACAAGCAGAACACAGTTCATTTCCCAGCACAGAAAGATATAATGAAACCTTTTGCCATTGGTCACGAGGGTATTTCATGTAGAATCAGTTTCAGCATTCATTCAAGGGCAGTGAATCCTGGGCTCTGTTTTTCATTTCCCATGTGCCCTTGGCATGTTTTATCAGTTCATTTCTCATGGATTTGGGAATAACCAACTTTTCACCGTTTCATATCAGACTATCCAGAAAAAGCAACTTTTATTTAAAGCTTAAAATCTTGGATGCTGTTGAAACCTTACAACTTTGCCTTTGGCCAATGCCATTAACATAACATCTTCAGATGGGATTTATATAATCAATGGGTCCTTTTAAATCAGAATTGAGTTGCTTTATGTCCTCTGTCTTCATATATATATGCATGTCTAATAAATAAGGGCAAATTGCCAACTGCATTATTTTTGCTGCGTCTTTCAAAAGGCATGAAAGCAAGCAGTGTTTGCCTATTTATTCTGAAAGGTTATACCATCCCAGTTCATGCATGGGAGCTGTTCATCAGCAAGTTCCATTTTCTGTTAAGGCACTCCAATTTACAGTACTTTGTAGTTGCAGTCCTTGTAGGACAATGATCTTGAGCTTTTGGCATCACATTTGGTTTTGCCGTTATGTTTCTGTGGATAGTTCCTGAAATAAGAGACTTGCTGGTACACTCTTTTAGATCAACAAGAATGCAATTGTTTGAGCCACACCCTGATCCTACTAGGAAAACCATAACAATTTGCATCCATTGCAGTGTAGCCTAGTATTCACTATATTTTTCTACAAATGTGTCTCAGGACAGAGGTCATTTAGAGTTACTACCTGTTAGATTTGGGCAGTCTTGTGTTCTCTAAACCTGGCCATTGGTGGAGCAATTTCCTTTCCGGCAACCATGGGTTGCCAAAGAAAAACGCTTGATGCCCCCATCAACGCAGTCTGTGTGTCATGTACCTGGTCAGAGGCTGAAGTGATGAGAGGGCTCCCCTTGCGGCTGAGTGCAGATCACCCCTGAAAGTGGTGACAGTAGGTGCTACACCCAAAGAAGCACTGGTTGCCAGCTATATGGTTGCCCGATGGTTTGCGTTGAAGGGACCTCTTCTGGAGGCAGAGCTGGACCGAAATGACGGTAGGCTAGATGACCCTTGGTAAAGTAGGTGAGT
The DNA here is from genome assembly GCA_018402905.1 of Glandirana rugosa. Taxonomy (NCBI): domain Eukaryota; kingdom Metazoa; phylum Chordata; class Amphibia; order Anura; family Ranidae; genus Glandirana; species Glandirana rugosa. Next base: position 279,402 of record BLSH010494877.1, read on the forward strand.
CTGAGCAGTGGGCTGGAGCAGAAGGCTTAGTCAGGAGTTGGAGTCAGGTTCAAACACAGAGCAGAAGCAAAGCTAGGTCGGGAACAGGCCTGGGAGCAAGTAGAAGCAGTCTTTGAGAGCAATCCGAGGTCAGAGCCAGGAGAGAAGCTTAAGACCATCAAATAAGCCGAGTCAGTAACAGGTAATCTAAGAGTATAGCGCACACAAGAACACAGTATAATACAGGAAGCTGATAAACCAGCAACTTCTGAGCGAGAGTGCAGTCCTTATAAAGGCCATTAGGCACCAGTAACTAACGCCCTCGCGCACGAATGTTAGCCAAATGTGCACAGACATTATCCAAATGTTCCTGTGCATATTAGCGTGGTCATATTGAAGATCGGCACATCTGTCAGGTTCACCCTCTGACACAGTATTGATGGACACAGAGTCATTGTGTTCTCCTGGTGGTGGGTGGGGGGGGGTAGACTATCCCTGCCAGGGCCAGGAGAACACAGTGATTATTGCTAGTGCCAATAATTACATTTAAAAGAACAGGACCAAGGTCACCAGTATGAAAGAGAAGTGATAGGGATACAGGTATCACAAGGAACACTTGCACCCATCATTAAATATATTTGGTAAAAGTGACACCAGCAGTGAATCCTTTAAAAAATGTCCCCTCAGCCCATGTTTTATTGGAGCTACATGGTATAAATTATGAATATATATATATATATATATATATATATATATATATATATACACACATACACACACACACACACACATACAGTAACTGACAGAAGTGAGTACACCCCTCACATTTTTGTAAATATTTTATTATATCTTTTCATGTGACAACACTGAAGAAATGACACTTTGCTACAATGTAAAGTAGTGAGTGTACAGCTTGTATAACAGTGTAGATTTGCTGTCCCCTCAAAATAACTCAACACACAGCCATTAATGTCTAAACCACTGGCAACAAAAGTGAGTACACCCCTAAGTGAAAATGTCCAAATTGGGTCCAAAGTGTCAATATTTTGTGTGGTCACCATTATTTGCCAGCACTGCCTTAACTCTCTTGGGCATGGAGGTCACCAGAGCTTCACAGGTTGCCACTGAGTCCTCTTCCACTCCTCCATGACAACATCATGGAGCTGGTGGATGTTAGAGACCTTGCGCTCCACCACCTTCTGTTTGTGGATGCCCCACAGATGCTCAATAGGGTTTAGGTCTGGAGACATGCTTGGCCAGTCCATCAGCTTTACCCTCAGCTTCTTTAGCAAGGCAGTGGTAATTTTGGAGGTGTATTTGGGGTTGTTATGTTGTAATCCTGCCCTGCGGCCCAGTCTCTCAAGGAAGGGGATCATTCTCTGCTTCAGTCACAATACATGTTGGCATTCATGGGTCCCTCAAAGAATTGTAGCTCCCCAGTGCCGGCAGCACTCATGCAGCCCCAGACCATGACACCCCCACCATCATGCTTGACTGTAGGCAAGACACACTTGTCTTTGTACTCCTCACCTGGTTGCCGCCACACACGCTTCGCTTGACACCATCTGAACCAAATAAGTTTATTTTGGTCTCATCAGACCACAGGACATGGTTCCAGTAATAAATGTCCTAAGTCTGCTTATCTTCAGCAAACTGTTTGTGGGCTTTCTTATGCATCGTCTTTAAGAGGAGGCTTCCTTCTGGGATGACAGATATGCAGACCAATTGGATGCAGTGTGCATGGTCTGAGCACTGACAGGCTAACCCCCCACCCCTTCAACCTCTGCAGCAATGCTGGCAGCACTCATATGTCTATTTCCCAAAGACAACCTCTGGATATGACGCTGAGCATGTGCTCTCAACCTCTTTGGTCAACCATGACGAGGTCTGTTCTGAGTGGAACCTGTCCTGTTAAAACGCTGTATGGTCTTGGCCACCATGCTGCAGCTCAGTTTCAGGGTCTTGGCAATCTTCTTATAGCCTAGGCCATCTTTATATAGCGCAACAATTATTTTTTTCAGATGCTCAGAGAGCTCTTTGCCATGAGGTGCCATGTTGAACTTCCAGTGACCAGTATGAGAGAGTGAGAGCGATAACACCAAATTTAAACACACCTGCTCCCCATTTATACCCGAGACCTTGTAACACTAACGAGTCACATGACACCGGGGAGGGAAAATGGCTAATTGGACCCAATTTGGAAATTTTCACTTAGGGGTGTACTCATTTTTATTGCCAGCGGTTTAGACATTAATGGCTGTGTGTTGAGTTATTTTGAGGGGACAGCAAATTTACACTGTTATACAAGCTGTACACTCACTACTTTACATTGTAGCAAAGTGTAATTTCTTCAGTGTTGTCACATGAAAAGATATAATAATATATTTACAAAAATGTGAGGGGGTGTACTCACTTTTATGAGATATTCTATATCCCCAAGCTACTCTCCCTTTCATTAAAACAAAAAGAGTATAACATACAGAGCTTCTCCCACTATAATGTGTGATCATACCACATCAAAACAAATTGTAGATATAATATAGTGAAGTGCTTTACCTACCTACATAGACAAATGCTCACTACACACATGATGCTAAATGCTGCAATACATATGTGATAATAGCCAGAACATTTAAAACGTCTACAAAAAATTATAAAATATTACTAAATCAACTGGGAAAGTGCATATAAACAAATTCAATTAAGTTTGTGCTTAAATGCAAACAGTCTATGAGTGCATAGCCGCAAACATACAATAACATTAAAAATTCCGGAAAAAAGTTGCAGTGTGTGCAAACCAATTCTAATAACACAGCACAAAACAAACCCACAATGCTAAATAAATGTTCATAAAGTGCAAGTGCTGTGCATATATGAACAAAGGTCTTTCATAACGCGCTGTGGGTGGGGCGAAACGCATCAATGTGGATTCCGGCTTCCCAGTACTACTGCATGCAGCAAGCAGTGGAACGCAAGGTTGTGCACAAACCAAGCCACTTCCTGGAGTAAGCGGACAGTACCTGGAGGTTTTTAAACGTGTGGTTTTTACTCTACAACCTGTAAGCAAGACTTTTTAACCAAAATAAACCAAGATGTACTTCACTATGTGGGCTCTCTCTCCTTATGTTTGAGTCTGAAACACAAAGGAAGATTAGTTTTTTGGAGTGGCGTCTCATCACCCTGCTCACCAGCACAAGCCTGATTGACTCACATGCAGTATTGCTAAGAGGTCCATTTGATCTGGTGAGTCTAACCACAAAAGGGGGGGGGGGGGTGAAGCACAGAGCAGTTATGTGTGAATAGAGCACTACAGCACTTTGGAATATAAAGTATACAGCAATTTTGTTTTTTGAACTTTCACTGGCCACATGCTTGAAAATAATTTTTCACTTATTTTGTTCAACGGACTGGTTATTAACCACTTCAGCCCTGGAAGCATTTCCCACTTTATGACCAGAGCACTTTTTGTAATTCAGCACTGCGTCGCTTTAACTGACAATTGCACAGTCGTTGCACGGTCGTGTGACATTGTACCCATACAAAATTTGCATCCTTATTTTCCCACAAATAGAGCTTCTTTTGGTGGTATTTGATCACCTCTGCTTCACTTCTGATCACTGCTATAAACAAAAAAAGAGTGACAATTTTGAAAAAAAAACATTTCTTACTTTTTGCTATAATACATATCCAAAAAAAATATAAAAAAAATAATTTATTCATCAGTTTTGGTCGATATACATTCTTGTACATATTTTTGGTAAAAGAAATAGCAACTGCGTATATTGATTGGTTTGCGCAAAAGTTGCCGCGTTTACAAACTCATTTATGGGATTTTTAAATTTTTTTTATTTTTTACTAGTAATGGTGTCGATCTGTGATTTTTAGCGGGACTGCGACATTGCGGCGGACACTTTTGACACTTTTTTGGGGCCATTGGCATTTATACAGCGATCAGTGATATGAAAATGCACTGATTACTGTGCGATCAAAGGGTTAAGTGTGTTCCCTGGGATGTGTTTCTAATGGTGTGGGGGCTGGGCTGACTGGTGGAGGAGAGTGATCTCTGCTCCCATATACAGGGGACAAAGGATCACACTCCTCTCCCCTGTCAGAACGGAGATCCGTGTGTTTTCATACAAGGACCCCCACTCTGTCACTGTGGGAGAGCAATCACTGGTGGCCGGCATACATCGAGTCCACCCCCACCACTGATTGGCTACATAGTGAGCGCATCCACAACACTCCCTCCCGCTCCCGCCGCCAGGTGACGGCGATTCGCGATATCGAGCCACTTTGACGCCATCATTTGACGGCGGGCGGTCAGGAAGTGGTTATTCACCTTGTTTATATATGCACAGCGCTCGCACTTTAATGATGAACTATATGTATGTTCGCATTGTGGTTTATAATTAACTTCTAGAATTCAAGTTGAACTTTCACTGGCCACATGCTTGAAAATATTTTTTCACTTTTTTTGTTTAATTGATTAGATATTAACCACTTTGTTCATAGTTGCACAGCACTTGCACCATATGCGCAACACTTGCACTTTATGAATATTTTTTAACGTATGTTTGACTTGCACTTTATGAATAATTTTTAACAACTGTTTGATATAATCATGCACAGCAGCAACTAGCCTAACACGCGTTGATACGGATATATAGCGCGGGTGATATTGTTTATTTTTAAATTCTGATAACACACAATCTTCACTGTGCACCATTCCAGTGACTGTCCAAGCCCACTGCCGTGTATATATGTGGCCCGTCCATAGAGGGCGCACGGGTGCCGCCCCCCCATCCATGTGTCGGGCCCCCTGATCTCCATATCAGGGCACCGGACTATGTATTCCAATAGGGCAGGGCCGGATTAAGAGCCTCATTGGCCTGGTGCTGAGGATTTTGGTGGGTCTAAATTATAAAAATAAATAAAATGAAAATGGAAACAATTTTTTGTTAAAACAAATGAAATATGCTGCCGCAATTTACATATCAATCATATGTACACTGTGTACAGAGCAGGGCTGTATTGGTGACTCACTCTCACCATTGGGCTGGGCCTATCTTAAGGAAAGGGCCTGGAGCTGCAGCTCCAATAGCCCTATGTTAATCCGGCCCTGCAATAGTGGGAGTGTTTTTTGAAGCACGTGTTTAGAGCCAGAGGCTCTAATAGACTTCATAAAAGGGTGGGCTTGGGGTGCAGAGCACTGTGCCCCGATCCCACCCAGTTGTGTGAAGATGGTGAATGAATTTTTGCTATTTTCACACTAAAGTTCCTCCCCGCCAATCAGGAGGCAGGTCATGAGACTTGTTTTCCGACTGGCCAAAGCATCAGGCGATGCTATTGGATGCCTAGCACTTTGGCGGAAGAGGAGACACACGGTGGAGGAAGTCAAGAAGGAGGCTTGAGGAGTAGTGTTGAGCGAACCCGGACTGTGACTTTCGGGTCCATACCGAACTTTGGGGTGTCCGGGACCCAGACCCGAACATTTCAAAAAACGTTTGGGTTCTGGTAGTTGATCAAGCATGTTGAATAGCTGCAGGGCAGCCAATCAACAAGCATTTCACTGGTTTGCCCTTAGAAGCCATCACAGCCTTGCCTACTAATGCACTGACCAATCACAGCCATGCCATCATGTGACCCAGCCTCTATATAAGCTGGAGTCACTTGATGCTGCAGTCACATGCTCTCTGAGACTCTGACTAGTATAGGGAGAGGAACATGCCAGCGTTTTTGTGAGGGACAGATTGCAGACATTTTAATATCTGATCCTGCATCCTGAGATTACTACTACTGCTGCTTTGAGTGACAGATTGCAGATCAAACTCTGCATAACACAACGATCACTACGATCGTACGCAAGGACCAGATTGTGGGAGTAATTTGAGATTTCACATACTGCTGCTTTGAGTGACAGATTGCAGATCAAACCCTGCATTACACAACGATCTGATTGCACTAGGCAGAGGCTTCTGCTTAGAGGGACAGATTATTGTTCAAAAACCATTGCCTACTCCTATAGGGCCAGGTTCCAGCTGTTGCTTTAAGTGACACATTATTGTTAAAAAATCATCTCCTAGTTCTAAAGGGAGAAGTTCTAGCTGTTGCTGTAAGTGACACATTATTGTTCAAAAATCATCTCCTAGTTCTAAAGGGAGAGCTTCCAGCTGTTGCTTAGAGGGACAGATTATTGTTCAAAAATCATTGCCTACTCCTATAGGGCCAGGTTCCAGCTGTTGCTGTAAGTGACAGATTATTGTTCAAAAATCATCTCCTAGTTCTAAAGGGAGAGCTTCCAGCTGTTGGTGTGAGCGGTGCATTTCTTGCACCAAAATAAAAAGTCTGTCTACGTTGGTGTTTTCAAAAAAAAAAAAGGTATTAATAAATACTTACATAGGGCTACATTGTACATTTGCAGGCACAATGAGGAGAGCAAATAAGGAACATGGTCATGGTGATGCTGGTGCTGCTGGTGTTGGTGGTGTTGGTAAACCTCCTGTTGGAAGGAGAGGACGTGGTCGAGGTGTGCCAGCTACATGCACAAGGGAAACACCTTCCTCAGGTAGCCAACAGAACCTTCACCGGTATATGGCCCGAATGCCCCTCAACGATTGGTGAGGCCAGAACAAGTACAGGCGATAGTAGTTGGGTGGCTGACAATGCCTCCAGTTCCTTCACATTGTCTCCCTCCCGGTCCCTTGATGAAAGCTCAGAGTTGGCATCTGAACCCCATGGCCATCTGTCTTTCACCTCAGCCCCTTGTAAATTAGCCAAGCAGTCTGAGCCCCAAGTCCTGCAAGAGAATCTTATGCTTTTTGATGACTCTCCTGGTGTGCTTTCCGTGGGCCATCCACATAGCGCTGCCCCAGAAGTGGAAGACATTGAGTGCACCGATGCCCAGCCGCTACTGTTGCAGGATGAGGACATGGAAACACCAGCGCAGCACGTCTCTGATGATGACAACACACAGGTGCCAACTGCTGCAGCTTGCTTCAGAGTGCAGACTGACAAGGAGGGCAGTGGTGAAGGGTGGGTGGAAGATGATGTGGAGGATGATGAGGTCCTAGACCCCACATGGAATGAGGGTCATGTGAGTGACGTGTGCAGTTTGGAGGAAGAGGTGGTGGTCGCACAGTGGCACCAGCACACCAAAAGAGGAAGCAGGTTGCAAAAGCGGAGCGAGCGTCCCCTAGACAGTATGCCTGCTACTACTCACCGCACCCAGGGACCTAGCACACCAAAGGCAGCTGAAAGGCATTCCCCCGCGTGGCAGTTCTTCAAACAATGTGCTGACGACAAGACACGAGTGGTTTGCAAGCTGTGCAATGATAGCCTGAGCCGAGACATAAATGTTCTCAACCTGAGCACAACCCCCATGACCAGGCATCTAAATTCAAGGCACAAGCTGCATTGGAATAATTACCTCAAAATCCAAGAAAGGTCTCGGCCTCCTCCTGCTTCCTCTTCTGCTGCTGCCTCGGCCTCTTCCTCCACCTCTACAGTGACAGCGTCACCTGCCACCCAGCAAACAGACGATATGACAGCAACGCCACCATGTCCGCCACCGTCCCCAAGGATTTCCACATGGTCCCATGGAAGCTTACAGCTGTCCATCTCCCAAACACTGGAGAGAAAGAGGAAGTACCCCCCTACCCACCCGCGATCCCTGGCCCTAAATGCCAGCATTTCCAAATTCCTGGCCTTTGAAATGCTGTCAATCCGTCTGGTGGACACGGACAGTTTCAAAAACCTGATGGCGGTGGCTGTCCCACAGTACATGGTTCCCAGCCGCCACTACTTTTCCAGGCGAGCCATCCCTTCCCTGCACAAACAAGTCGGGGGCAAGATCAAGTGTGCACTGCGCAATGCCATCTGTGGCAAGGTCCACATAACCACTGATACATGGACCAGTAAGCATGGGCAGGGACGCTATATCTCGCTAACTGCACACTGGGCAAATGTAGTGGCGGGTGGGCCTGAGCCGGCTAGCCTTTTGGCGCATGTCTTTCCGCCACAGAGGATTGCAGGGCATTTCTCTTTGCCTCCTGTTGTCTCCTCCTCCTACTGCGCTTCCTCCTCCTTGAGCACCTACTCATCCACTCAGCGTAACATCTTCACCACCAACATCAGCACATCCAGGGGGAAACAACAGCAGGCTGTTTTAAAACTGATATGTTTGGGGGATAAACCCCACACTGCGCAGGAGCTGTGGACGGGCATTGAACAACAGACCAATGAGTGGTTGTTGCCACTGAGTCTCAAGCCCGGCCTGGTGGTGTGCGACAATGGCCGAAATCTCATAGCGGCTCTGGGCCGTGCCGGTTTGATGCACATCCCTTTCCTGGCGCATGTGCTGAATTTGGTGGTACAGAATTTTCTAAAAAATGACCCGGATATGTCAGAGCTGCTGCATAAAGTGTGGGCCGTCTGTGCACACTTTCGGCGTTCTCACCCTGCTGCTGCTCGCCTGTATGTGCTCCAGTGGAACTTCGGCCTTCTCGCTCACCGCCTCATATGCGACGTGCCCACAAGTTGGAACTCCACCTTGCACATGCTGGAGAGACTGTGCGAGCAGCAGCAGGCAATAGTGGAGTTTCAGCTGCAGCACGCACAGGTCAGTCGCTCTGCGGAACAGCAACACTTCACCACCAATGAGTGGGCCTCCATGCGAGACCTGTGTAGCGTATTGCGGTGTTTTGAGTACTCCACCAACATGGCCAGTGCCGATGACGCTGTTCTCAGTGTTACTATCCCACTTCTATGTCTCCTTGAAAAAAACTTCGGGCCATGATGGAAGAGGATGTGGCACAGGAGGATGAAGAGGAGGAGGGGTCATTTTCACGGTTATCAGGCCAGTCATTCGCAAGTGGCTCGGAGGGTGGGTTCCTGCACCAGCATAGGCCAGGTCAAAAATATTCTAGCCAGGGCACAGTTCAGGAGGACGAAGAGGACGAGGAAGATGAGGAGGAGGAGGAGGAGGAGGAATCGCAGCAGGGTGGCACCCAACGCAGCTTGTGGGCATTGCTGGAGCGTGGCTGGGGGGGATACAGAGGACACAGATGATACACCTCCCACAGAGGACAGCTTGTCTTTGGCCTCTGGGCAGCCTGGCACATATGGCCGACTACATGCTGCAGTGCCTGCACAACGACAGCCGAGTTGCCCACATTGTAACTTCTTCTGATTACTGGGTGGCCACCCTGCTGGATCCCCGTTACAAGGACAACGTGCCATCCTTAATTCTCTCACTGGAGCGTGAGAGGAAGATGCGTGACCACAAGCGCACACTGGTAGAGGCGCTGCTGAGGGCATTCCCAAGTGACACCGGGGGAAAAAAGTGGCGGCACATCCGAATAAAAATTCCATTTATTGTAAATCCATTAAAAGCCAAGATACAGCTAGCACACACATCCTCTGTGGCTTGAGCAGATGCGTTTCACACACCTGTGCATGTGTGAAACGCGTCTGCTGAAATCACAGAGGATGTGTGTGCTAGCTGTATCTTGGCTTTTAATGGATTTACAATAAATAGAATATTTAGTCGGAAGTCCTTTTTCTCTCTTATGTTCTATGCTTCAACTGCAGACTGAGGCTGGCACCCGGCCACTGTGGTTGCAGCAGAGATCCCAATACACCTGGAGCGGTGCAATCTCTGTTTTACTTCTATGTTAGTAGTACAATAGTATTATTATTATTATAATGTTGGTAACAAATGAGCAATTCTAGTAAAGTTTGTTTGTCTTTTGGCACTCATCAACACATGGTGTTGTGGGCAGTTTGTATGTCTGATTACGTTCTGCCCCTTCCCTTTTCTCACTCAGTACCCTGGTCTACTTAAATGGATTCCTTAGTCTCCACCTCAGTGTTAACATAGAGGCAGCCTCCTTGAAACACGTTGTCCTGGAGACTAGAGATTCCTTCTGCTGTCCGAGATACAACTCGGAGTACTGGTAATCATGTCACATCTGATGTTGTCACTCTTGCTTTCAGTAGAGTGCATCAGCGCAACAGGTGCTGGTACTCGGTCCCCTGTTTTACATTGCTTTTGGATTTATATGATCACAGATCTTCCCCAGCAGGATTGGCCACCTGAAAAGGGATCCTTGGGCTCATCTTAGCACTATGGGGCTGCCGGGGGGGGGGGGGGGTTATGTAAGAGTGGCCAACATCTGTTTACATACAAGTGGTTTAATGATAATGCTTGTCAGTAAAGTGGACACCCTTATTTAATCGATTGGAACTTTGTGGCTCATCTTTGCTGGAGCATATTTGTGGATGTATGATTGTTGTAGGAGTCATGGACTGTGTACTTTCAGGGGTGTACACTAGTGGGAGGTGGGATCCTAGGCTACCTCATATAGCAACTTGCGCCAGGCACCAAGTATACTTTGGGATGACTGCCTCCTACTTCAGACTGCCAAAGACTTTGAGCTTATGAGTTCTTCTATTTTTGTGTTTACTTTTCAGCTGCCTCAATATCCAGCATACTTTTATCTTATTATTGGGCATTGATGGACCTAGAGGTTCCACAAGACAGCCACTAGCACTTTACTGAGCTGGGGCCGGCGACAGGATTACCTAGGATCCATGTAAAAGCCCCTGTAAACTATTACATGCATTATGGATATGGTTATGGTATGTGTGTGACCCCGAGGTGTGGTTTTTAACAGACAACGTTGTCATTTTAAGTTTTGCCAAGTATCATTGTGTTCTACTAAATTTCATGATCAATAAAGCTATAATATTTTCAGTATATATCGCGGAGTTTATCCCTTGTTCTCCTATCGGAGTTACGGACCAACTTTGGGCAGGGTCTGTCCCCTTCCCACTAGTGGTATACAGTGCATATCAGTCCATTGTAGATGAACCCCACCTTGCTCTACAAGGTGAGTCGACCATACTGTGATTGAACTCAACTCCACACACGGAGTTGAGATCCGTGTCCACATCCCTTTCCCCTTTAATTGCCCGTGTACACTAGCTACACTAGCTGATGCTGTTGGAGATCTTGTCATTGCCCATATCATATCTGTGTACAGGAACTATCTTTTTTGGATTTTCATATTACCTACTTCCTGAAACTCTGTGAGCTGTTATCAAGATTATTTCAAAACTAAACTCTGTTGATGTACACAGCTGCAGGAATATGGGATGCTGCTTTCTTCCATGGACTGCTTTTGTTAGCGCCTGGAGTGAGAGGCGCAATATACTCCTTTCAGGTTTCCCTTCACTTCCTGTCCCATAGACACAACAGTAAGAGAGATTAAATCTCTTCAAAGTAAGGGAAATCTCTGGTAATCATCAGGGTAACCAGAACAAATGTTCCCATTTAAAGAACACCCCTTTATTCTTATTCTGGTGACCACTCAAAATTTTACTTTTACTTTCAATGATAATGATCCCCAAACAAATAGAGAGGATGAAACTCCCTAATTGGTACACAGCACAGACAGTTATAAAAACTTAGCAGGTGTTCTAATTCTTCTCCACTCCATCGAAACTAAAAAAGTTTTGTCTTCAGTTATACTTTAGGTTCCAAGTCAAGAATCAAATAGTTTAGGTTCCAAGTCAAAATCAAATACTCACTACATGAGCCTAAAATGTAAATTAGGTTCCTTGATGCCCCTGAAAATCTAATGCTACTAAATTTGCAACTAAGGAAAACAATGTGTTCTGCTACAAGGCTACAGAAACACCAAAATAATCATGGATATCTTTACAGTGCCAGGCATGTTCTGGATTATTATAAATAATAACAAGATAAAAGAAATCCTGTTGAAGAAATATCAATCTAAAAATGTAAAGTCTAATTGACAACCACAAACCTTCATAATCATATTTATCACCACTAACCTAGCATTTAGTAAATAGACAAACCAAAACAGCTTCACCCTCCACTTTATGTAATTGGGGAATACAACATCTGTTTATGGGCTACATCTGGTATAAGGATTTTAATTGAATGAGGTTCCACCTGTTCACCAGTTAACCACTTACCAACCAGGGCCCTTTTTTACATTTGTTGGTTACAAGATAAAAACTGTTTTTTTTGCTAGAAAATTACTTAGAACCCCCAAACATTATATATATTTTTTTCAAACACCCTAGAGAATAAAATGGCAATCGTTGCAATACTTGTCACACGGTATTTGAGCAGCAGCCTTTCAAGCGCGATTTTTTTGGAAAAATTTCACTTTTTTGAGTTAAAAAATAAAACAGTAAAGTTAGCCCAGTTTTTTTGTATATTTTAAAGGGGGTGTTACGCAGAGTAAATAGATACCATACATGTTACGGTTGAAAATTGCGCGCACTCGCGGAATGTGACAAAGTCCGGTACTTAAAAATTTCCAGAGGCGACGCTTTAAAATTTTTTAACGGTTACCAGGTTAGAGGTACAGAGGAGGTCTTTTGCTAGAATTATTGCACACACTCTGGCGATCGTGGCGATACCTCACATGTGTGGTTTGAACACCGGTTTCATAAGCGGGTGCAACTTACGTATGCGTTTTCTTTGCTGCGCGAGCTCGCGGGGACAGTGGCGCTTTAAATTATTTTTTTTTTTTTATCTTATTTAATTTATTTATTTTTAACACTGTTTCTTTAAAAAAAATTCTGATCACTTTTATTGCTATCACAAGGAATGTAAACATCCCTTGTGATAGTAATATATGGTGACAGGTACACTTTTTGGGGGGCTAGGGGGTCTAAAAGGCCTAAAAGTTCTAAAAGTTAAATGTTCAGTTCAATGATGCCCCACGTGAAAAAATAATAAACAGTTATTTATGATTGGCTCCAGATACAGACAGTCCCTGCATTACAAACATCTGACTTGCATACGACTCATACTTACAAACGGAGGGAGACAACAGGGAGTGAGAGGAAATCTCCCCATAGGAAGGTAAATTCACTCCTGTAAGAGTTATTATGGGAAAAAGATGTCTCCACTGATGCTTTATCACCAATCCTTGTTTCCACAACAACCCAAAATTTTCAAAATCCAATTGTCACAGGCACAGAAAGTGAGGTGAAATGTTCTGAACACAGACAGCGAAACAAACATGTGAACCCTTCCCTGTGCTATCCAAAAAAACATTAAAAAAAACATTTGGCTGGAGTTACACATTAAAAAATGTACCTCTTCCAACTTACATACAAATTCAACTTAACCACATCAATACTGGGCACGAAAACTCCCTTCCTGTCCAGGCCATTTTTCAGCTTTCAGTGCTCTCACACTTTGAATGACAATTACTTAGTCATGCACCATTGTACCTATATGAAATTTGAGTCCTTTTTTTCACACAAATAGAGCTTTCTTTTGGTGGTATTTAATCACTAGTGGTTTTTTTATTTTTTTGTGCTATAAATAAAAAATTACTGAAAATTTTGTGGAAAAATTCTTTTTTCTTTGTTTCTGTCAAAAAATTTAGCAAATTAGCGATTTTTCTTCATAAATGTTGGCCAAAATTTTATACTACTACATATCTTTGGTAAAAATAACCCAAATCGGTGTATATTATTTGGTCCTTGTGAAAGTTATAGAGTCTACAAACTATGGTGCCAATCATTGAAAATTGATCACACCTGATCACACCTGATCACACCTGATGTACTGAAGGCTTATCTAATTTCTTGAGACTCTAAGGGCCGGTTCACACTGCAGCGGGGCGGAGCGGCGCGACTTCGCGCCCCGTTCACATCTAGGCGAATTGTCAGGCGACTTGAGTCGCCTGACAATTCGCCTCAATGCTGTGCAAATGGGACCGTTCCAATAGGAGCGAATCGCTTCGCTCCGCATTAGAAAAATGGTCCCTGCACTATTTTTAGGGCGATCTCAGGCGGCTTGCATTGACTTCTATGATAGAAGTCTCCTAGCAAGCCGCTTTGAGATCGCCTGGAGCGCCGCTCCGCGCCGCTCCCCCTCGCTACAGTGTGAACCGGCCCTAACAAGCCAGGAAAGTACAAATACCCCCCAAATGACCCCTTTTTGGAAAGTAAACATTCCAAGGTATTTAGTAAGAGGCATGGTGAATTTTTTGAAGTTGTAATTTTTTCCCACAATTTTTTGCAAAATGAAGATTTTTTTTTTCTTTTTTTTTTCACAAAATTGGTATTGTAACAGGTTATTTCTCACACACAGCATATGCATACCACAAATTACACCCCAAAACACATTCTACTAGTCCTCCTGAGTATGGCGATACCACATGTCTGAGACTTTTTCACAGCCTGGCCACATACAGAGGCTCAACATGCAGGGAGCGCAGTCAGGTATTCTAGGGACATAAATTACACATCTAATGTCATGAAGACCTATCATATTTTGAAGGCCCTGGAGCACCAGAACAATGGAATTGCCCACAAAATGACCCCATTCTGGAAAGCAAACACCCCAATGAATAATCTATGAGGCATAATGAGTCTTTTGAACGGTTCATTTTTTTCCAGTAGTTTTTGGAAAATGTGGGGAAAAAATGAAAACGCATTTTATTTACACAACGTTGTCCATTTATAAGATATTTCCAACACATAGCAAATATGACACCCCAAAATACATTCTGCTATTCCTCCCGAGTATAGCGATACCACATGTGTGAGAGTTTTACACAGCCTGGCCACATACTGAGGCCCAACATTGAACTAGCAACTTCAGGCGTTCTACAAGCATAAATTACACATCTCATTTCTCAACCCCCTATTACACTTTTGAAGGTCCTAGAGCACCAGGACAATGGAATTGCCCACAAAATTACCCCATTTTGGAAAGAAAACACCCCAACGTATAATCTATGAGGCTTAATGAGTCTTTTGAACATGTCATTTTTTTCCAGTAGTTTTTGGAAAATGTGGGAAAAAAATGAAATCGCATTTTTTTTACACAAAGTTGTCCATTTATATGATATTTCCAACACATAGCATGTGCATAGCAAAAATTACACCCCAAAATAGATTCTAGTAATCCCCCCGAGTATGGTGATACCACATGTGTGAGACTTTTACACAGTCTGGCCACATACAGAGGCCCAACATCGAAGTTGCGCCTTCAGGCGTTCTACGAGCACAAATTACACATCTCATTTCTCAACCATCTACCTATTACACTTTTGAAGGTCCTGGAGCACCAGGACAATGGAATTGCCCACAAAATGACCCCATTTTGGAAAGCAAACACCCCAACGTATAATCTATGATGCATAATGAGTCTTTTGAACATGTCATTTTTTTCCAGTGGTTTTTGGAAACTGTAGGAAAAAAATGAAAACTCTTTTATTTTTACACAAAGTTGTCCATTTATATGATATTTCCAACACATAGCATGTACATAGTAAAATTTACACCCTAAAATACATTCTGCTACTCCTCCTGAGTATGGCGATGCCAAATGTGTGAGACTTTTACAGGTGATGTTTACTCATGGGTGAGATGGTCACTGATGGGTGATTGGTGATGGTCACTGATGGGTGACTGGTGGTGGTCACTGATGGGTGGCAGGTGTCTGGTGGTGGTCACTGATGGGTGATGGGTGACTGGTGGAGGTTACTGATGGGTGACACGTGACTGGCGGTGGTCACTGATAGGTGATGGATGACTGGTGGTGGTCACTGATGGGTGACTGGTGGTGGTCACTGATGGGTGACTGGTGGTGGTCACTGATGGGTGACCGGTGTCTGGCGGTGGTCACTGATGGGTGACCGGTGTCTGGCGGTGGTCACTGATGCATGACAGGTGACTGGCGGTGGTCACAGATGCGTGACAGGTGACTGGCGGTGGTCACAGATGCGTGACAGGTGACCGGCGGTGGTCACTGATGGGTGACGGGTGACTGGCGGTGGTCACTGATGGGTGACTGGCGGTGGTCACTGATGGGTGAC
>BLSH010494877.1:306579-318671 GCA_018402905.1 Glandirana rugosa
TACGTATCAGGACAAGTCTGATCATTGGAGGAGAACACACTGAGTTCCCAGCACAGCTAAAGAGCTGACCACTGTGTGCTCTCCTGTTTAGTGTGGTGAGTTTTAATGGGAAAACAGGAACTGGCAGGATCATCAGGGATTTCACACAAAATAAGCTATACAAAGAGAACAGGATCATTTTTTATACAAGTACATGGTACAGTAGGCACATATCAGGAATATGAAGTGTTGGGTTTACACTCTTTAACCCATTCACGATTGTGCCATAGCTGAATGATGGCTACAGCGTAGCTGCTCTTTGCTAGGAGGCTGTCATATAACATCCTCCCGTGCTTGCCTTGCCTGCGAACCCTGTGGCATGCATCAGCAGTGATCTGTGATGCAACTGATCACAGATCGGAGTAAAGAGCCAATCAAGGAGGCTCTTTACCACATTATCAGTAGGGCACGAATCAGTGTACTGATGATCAGTGCAGCCCCAACACTGCCTACCAGTGCTGTCAATCAGTGTCCACCAGTGATGCCTATCATTGCCAATCAGTGCCGCCTATCATTACCTCCTATCAGTCCCGCCCATCAGTGAAGCCTCATCAGTGCCGTCTATCAGTGCCCGTCAGTGAAGCCTCATCAGTGCCGTCTATCAGTGCCCATCAGTGCAGCATATTAGTACAGCTTCATCAAGGAGAAAAAAATATTTATTTACAAAATGTTATAACAGAAACAAAGAAACTTTTTTTTTCAAAAGTTTCTGTCGTTATTCGTTTGTTTAGCAAAAACTAAAATACCAGTGGTAATTAAATACCACCAACAGAAAGCTCTATCTGTCTCAAAAAAATTATACAAATTTTGTTTGGGTCCAGTATTGCATGACCACGCAATTGTCATTCAAAATGCGAAAGTGCTGAAAGTTGGCCTGGGCAGGAAGGGGGTTAAAGAGGACATAATGTCTTCCTGTTTAATTGTACCTTAACCACCTCGCGACCGCGCCATAGCCGAAGGACGGCTACAGCGTGGCCCTAAAATGCCGGGAGGCCGTCAATAGATGTCCTCTCATGCGGCTCGTGCTGGGCGCGCTCCCGTCGTGAGCATGCCCGTGGGTCTGGCGGACCCGATGTCCGCTGGAGACCCACGATCTCCTTACAGGGAGGAGGAACGGGGAACCGCCGAAGTAAACACGGCGGTTCCCCGTTCTGTGAGGGGGGGCATGCCAGATCTACTGATCCCTGTCACTGGGATCAGTTAGATCTGTCATGTCCCTGCCAACCCAACACCCCCACAGTTAAAACACACCCAGGGAACACTTTTAACCCCTTCACTGCCCCCTGCAGATTAACCCCTTCACTGCCAATGACATTTATACAGTAATCAGTGGATATTTAAATTTCTGATCGCTGTATAAATGTCATTGGTCCCAAAAAAGTGTCAAAAACGTCCGACATGTCCACCCCAATATCGCAGTCCCGATAAAAATCGCAGATCGTCGCCATTACCAGTAAAAAATAAATAAATAAATAAAAACACCATAAATCAATGTCCATAGTTTGTAGTCGCTATAACTTTTGCGCAACCCAATCAATAAATGCCGATTGCGATTTTTTTTACCAAAAATATGAGGAAGAATATATATCGGCCTAAACTGATGAATAAATTATTTTTTTTATTTTTTATTTTTGGATATTTATTATAGCAAAAAGTAAAAAATATTGTTCTTTTTTCAAAATTGTTGCTCGTTTTTTGTTTATAGCGGCGTTCAGAAATGACGCAGAGGGAATCAAATACCACCAAAAGAAAGCTCTATTTGTGGGAAAAAAAGGATGCCAATTCCAGGCAGGAGGGGGGTTTAAGTGCCCAGTAAGGAAGTGGTTAATATAAGCTTACCTGTAGGTACTGTAAATATCTCCTAAACTTGCACCGTTCAGGAGAGATTTACTATATACTCTGCCGCCAACATCATCAGTGCATGCGCACTGAAAGAATGGCCAATCGTGCCGTTTCTTCAGGGCCCTGTGCTGTGACTGATGAGCATGCATGCGGGGGAGTGATATCATCACCGCTCCAGCCAATCACAGCCCCGCAGCCTGCAAACACAGAAGCAACAGCTTCGTTCTAAGGTATTTCATAATGAGCTAGTATGCGATGCATACTAGCTCATTATGCCTTTGTTTTACAGGTTTTTTTTGTTGTTGTTGTTTTTTGTTTTTTAGGGTTTACAACCTCTTTAACCACTTCAGCCCCGGAAGTATTTCACACTTTAGGACCAGAGCACTTTTTGCGATTCGGCACTGCATCGCTTTAACTGACAATTGTGCGGTCGTGCGACGTTGTACCCAAACAAAATTTGGGTCCTTTCTTTCCCACAAATAGAGCTTTCTTTTGGTGGTATTTGATCACCTCTGCGTCATTTCGCCGCTATAAACAAAATAAGAGCGACAATTTTGCAAAAAAACCCAAATTTCTTACTTTTTGCTAAAATACAAGTCCAAAAAAATATATAAAATTTTTTTTTTCCATCGGTTTTGGCCGATTTATATATTTTTCCTCATATTTTTGGTAAAAAAAAAAAATTGCAATCAGCGTTTATTGATTGGTTTGCGCAAAAGTTGCCGCGTTTACGGACGATGAGAATTCATTTCTGGGGTTTTTATTTTTTTTATTTTTTACTAGTAATGGCGGCGATCTGCGATTTTTAGCGGTACTGCAATATTGCAGCAGACATGTTGGACCATTTTGACACTTTTTTGGGACCATTGGCATCTATACAGCGATCAGTACTATAAAAATGCACTGATTACTGTGTAAATGCCATTGGCAGTGAAGGGGTTAACCTGCAGGGGGCACTCTAAGGGTTAACTGTGTTCCCTGGGCGTGTTCTAACTGTGTGTGGGCTGCCCTGGCTGGGGAAAGGGGATGATCACGGCTTCCATGTACAGGAAGCCTGTGATCACCGCCCTTCCCCCTCTATGAGAACGGAGATCCATGTTTACTTACACGGACCTCCGTTCTCTGACTGAAGGGGTGGGGCATCGTGGGTTGCGCAATCGAGTCCGCCGTACCCGCTCCCTGGCCCCCCTGGACACAGTGAGCGCACGCGCGTGCTCTCACAGCACTAGTTATCGCAGTCGCCGTCGGCGGTCAGCAAGTGGTTAAAGTGTCCAATAGGCAAGTGGTTAAATTGACTTTGACATGTCCCTCTAACAATGATTGTTTCTTGCCTGTATCTAGCATTAACGCTTTAGGCCACACACCCAAAATTTAAAAAATTGTAAATTAGTGTGAAAAAATTGTCTAATTTCCTTATATCAATACATGTTTTAAGTCAGTGATTCAGAAAGCACTGAAGCCAATACATTATCATGACAGCCATGCAACTAACATTTTCAAAAGGAGAGATTGGCAGTGGCAGCCTCACTGATCCTCTCATAACAGGTCACCTTTCACAGACATGTGTAAAGCAGGAATGAGCTCAGTTGTGTCTGAGCCTGAACCGTCTGAGGTATCCCAAAGGGAAGCTGTCGCTTTTTTCACATCACCAATATGCGGTCACTTGACCACCCACCACTCTCCTTCCCTGATCTAAGCACTACAGGGGGAAGGGCTGAGATTCTCTTCTGACGTCAGCCAGGCGGTCATGTGACCACACATCAGAATTTAAAAAAAAAACACATACACTGTGTAGTATATCTTGTTAGAACAGAGGGTCTAGCAGTAATTGTGATCACTAACTTTACTGCCACACAGAATAGCGGCAGGAGGGGAGGGGCAGGTTTGTTGATTGGCTCAAACACTAAGAAGTGATAGGCAGATAGGGGGGGAGAGGGAGAGACGCTAAACACAGCTGGATGATGGAGGCACATAAACTGACCACAGCATCATGGATCAGCAGCCATGATTACCGTTGTCAGCACACCTAGGGGGACACAGGAACAGGCAGGATCAAGCAGGTATTTTACAGCATAGAAAGGGACAAATGACACCGCACAAGCACTATGGGTTTTACATGCTTTAAAGCAGGGGTCCCCAACCCGCAGGCCTTGGACCGGTACAGTTGCTGTTCAGCAGGCACAGCAGGAAATGAGCCCTGTCATGGACCACAGTATATATAGCAGCATTTGTGTCCTGTGTCACAATCTGCAGCTGTCTCGCCCCCTGCCTTGCTAATAGGCTGACATTGGTGGCTGCTCGGGAGACATGAAAGAATACACACAGGACACAAATTCTGCTATATATACACTGTGGTCCATGAGAGGGCTCACCTCCTGCTCTGACGGCGGCCTGCTGAACAACAACTGTACCGGTCCATGGTCTGTGGGTTGGGGACCCCTGCTTTAAAGAATACACACAGGCTGCTAAATATACCATGGTCCGTGACAGGGCTCACCTCCTGCTGAGGTATGAGAGAATAGACATAGCCTGCAGGGGTGGCAGAGATTAAAAGGCAGTGTGCAGGGAGGATTGTGATTGAAGGTGGGAGGGGCCACCTCCAGGAGATTCGGTGTTTGCAAGTTAAAATCATTTGTTTTTTGCTATAAAATTACTTAGAACCCTCAAACATTATATATATTTTTTTCTAACATCCTAGCGAATAAAATGGCGGTTGTTGCAATACTTTATGAAACACCGTATTTGTGCAGCGGTCTTACAAACGTGTTTTTTTTTTTTTTTTTAAATGCACTTTTTTGAATTACAAAATAAGACAGCAGTAAAGTTAGCCCAATTTTTTTCAATAGTGTGAAAGATAATGTTACACCAGGTAAATTGATACCCAACATATCATGCTTCAAATTTGCACCGACTTGTGGAATGGCAACAAACTTTGGCACTTAAAAATCTCCATCGTCTAAGTTTGAAAATCTCTACAGGTTACCAGTAGGGATGAGCCGAACACCCCCCAGAACATGAGAACAGACAAAAAGTTTGGGCGAACATCCGAACAGCATTAAAGTCTATGGGACCAACATGAAAAAGCAAAAGTGCTTATTTTAAAGCTTATATGCAATGTTATTGCCCTAAAAAGTGTATGGGGACCCGGGTCCTGCCCTAGGGGACATGTATCAATGAAAAAAAAATGATTAGAGTCAGCTCTAAGCAAAGTGTTGCCCACTGAGGGTTTTCTAAGTAAAGTATATTTAATCTGATTACCCTCTCAAATGAGAATGACATCTAAAAAATCAACAGATAGAAAATCACTATGTCCAGTGAAGTGTAAATTTAGCGAATTGTTATTTAGAAATTCCAACCATTCAGAAAGTTTGAAATGATCGTCAAAAACGATAAATAGCAGGTCATCTATATAACGACCAAAGAAAATGGTGTCACCACGATGGGGACCATCACATCCAAAGACGCAGGTACTCTTCCACCATCCCATGTGGTGCAACTGTGAGTTTGTTTGCTCTGAATTCTGGACTTCATAACAACGTTACCGCTTACTGTGTGCACCAATAACACTGATTGCCCCCCCCAGTAGTAAACAGTACCTGTCACCTGCCCATCAGAGTACCTGAGGACCTGTCACCTGTCCATCAAAGTACCTGTCACCTGCCAATCAAAGTACCCGAGTACCTGTCACCAACCCATCAAAGTACCCGAGTACCTGTCACCCGCCCATCAAAGTACCCGAGTACCTGTCACCCGCCCATCAAAGTACCCGAGTACCTGTCACCCGCCCATCAGAGTACCCGAGTACCTGTCACCAGCCCATCTGAATACCCATGCACCTGTCACCAGTCCATTAGAGTACCCGAGTACCTGTCACCAGCCCATAAGAGTTCCCGAGTACCGGTCACCAGCCCATCAGATTACCCGAGTACTTGTCACCAGCCTATCAGAGTTCCCGAGCACCTGTCATCAACCCATCTGAGTACCTGTCACAAGCCCATAAGAGTACCCGAGTACCTGTCTCCAGCCCACCAGAGTACCCAAGTACCTGTCACCAGCCCGCCAGAGTACCCAAGTACCTGTCACCAGCCCATCAGAGTACCTGAGTAGCTGTCACCAGTCCATCTCAATACCTGTCGCTAGGCCATCTGAGTACCCTAGTACCTGTCACTAGCCCATCTAAGTACCCTAGTACCTGTCCCTAGTCCATCTGATTTTCAAGTACCTGTCACTAGCCCATCTGAGTACCTGAATACCTGTCACCAGCCCATCTGAGTACCGAACAGCTGTCACCAGACCATCAGAGTACCCGAGTACCTGTCACCAGCCCATCAGAGTACCTGAGTACCTGTCACCAGCCCATCAGAGAACCCGAATACCTGTCACCAACCCATTAGAGTACCCGAGCACATGTCACTAACCCATCAAAGTACCCGAGTACCTGTCACCAGCTCAGAGTACCCGAGCACATGTCACTAACCCATCAGAGTACCCGAGTACCTGTCACCAACCCATCACAGTACCCGAGTACCTGTCACCAGCCCATCAGAGTACCTGAGTACCTGTCACCAGCCCAGAGTACCCGAATACCTGTCACCAACCCATTAGATTACCCGAGCACATGTCACTAACCATTCAGAGTACCCGAGTACCTGTCACCGGCTCATCAGAGTACCTGAGTACCGGTCACCAGTCCATCTGAGTACCTGTCACTAGCCCATCTGAGTACTCGAGTGCCTGTCACTAGCCCATCTGAGTACCCTAGTACCTGTCCCAAGCCCATCTGAGTACCCGAGTGCCTGTCACTAACCCATCTGAGTTCCCAATTACCTGTCACCAGCCCATCTAAGTACCCAAGTACCTAGCACCAGACCATCTGAGTACCCGAGTACCTGTCACCAGCCCATCAGAGTACCCAAGAACTTTTTACCAGCCCATCAGAGTACCTTTTACCAGCCCATCAGTGTACCCGAGTACCTTTTACTAATCCATCAGAGTACCCAAGTACCTATCTGCAGCCCGTAAGAGTACCTGAGTACGTATCTGCAGCCCATGCCTCATAAAATATACATTGGGGTGTTTGCTTTCCAAAATGGAGTAATTTTGTGGGTAATTCCACTGTCCAGGTGCTCCAGGACCTTCAAAAGTGTGAT
The DNA here is from genome assembly GCA_018402905.1 of Glandirana rugosa. NCBI lineage: Eukaryota > Metazoa > Chordata > Amphibia > Anura > Ranidae > Glandirana > Glandirana rugosa. The sequence goes on from BLSH010494877.1 coordinate 313,611, forward strand.
AGGTAGGAATGAAATTAGATGTGTAATTTATGCTCCTAGAAAGCCTGAAGGTACTACTTCAATGCTGGACCTCTCTATGTGGCCGTACTGTGTAAAAGTCTCACACATGTGGTATTGCCATACTCGGGACGAGTAGCAGAATATATTTTGGGGGGTCATTTTTGCTATGTACATGCTATGTGTTAGAAATATCATATAAATTAACAACTTTGTGTAAAAAAAAATAAGTTTTCATTCTCTTTCCACATTTTTCAAAGACTTGTAGAAAAAAATGAACCGTACAAAAGACTCATGATGCCTCATAGAATATATGTTGGGGTTTTTGCTTTCCAAAATGGGTTCATTTTGTGGGTAATTCCACTGTCCTGGTGCTCCAGGACCTTCAAAAGTGTAATAGGTCATTAGGATATTTTATGTGCAATTTATGCTCCTAAAATGTCTGATGGTGCTCCCTGCATGTTGGACCTCCCTATGTGGCCAGGCTGTGTAAAAGTCTCACACATGTGGTATCGCCATACTAGGGATGAACAGCAGAATGTATTTTGGGTTGTAATTTTTGCTATGTACATGCTATGTGTTAGAAATATCTTAAAAAGTGACCATTTTGTATAAAAATAAAAGAGCTTTTATTTTCTTTCCGCGCTTTTCAAAGACTTAACCGTACAAAAGACTCATAATGCCTCATAGAATATACGTTGGGGTGTTTGCTTTCCAAAATGGGGTCATTTTGTGGGCAATTCCATTTTCCTGGTGCTCCAGGGCCTTCAAAAGTGTAATACAGGCGGTCCCGGGGTTACAAACAAGATAGGGACTGTAGGTTTGTTCATAAGTCGAATTTGTTTGTAAGTCGGAACAGGTACATTTTTTAAGTGTAGCTTCAGCCAAAACAAATATGTTTAAGCTTTTTGGATAGCATAGGGAAGGGTTAACACCCCTGTAATGTTTGTTTTGCTGTCTATGTTTCTGTTCAGAAGATTTCACCTCACTTCCTGTCCCAATGATAATTGGATTTTGAAAATTTTGGGTTGTTGTGGAAACAAACCTTGGTGATAAAGCATCACTGGAGACACCTTTTTCCCATAATATCTCTTACAGGAGTGAATTTCCCTTCCTAGGGGGAGATTTCCTCTCACTTCCTGTTGTCTCTCTCCGTTTGTAAGTAGGAGTCGTTCATAAGTCGGATGTTCATAACTAGGGGACTGCCTGTAGGTGGGTGAGAAATGAGATGTGTAATTTATGCTCGTAGAACGCCTGAAGGTGCTACTTCAATGTTAGGCCTTTGTATGTAGCCAGGCTGTGTAAAAGTCTCACACATGGGGTATCGCCATACTCAGGAGGAGTAGCAGAATGTATTTTTTTGTGTCATTTTTGCTATGTACATGCTATGTGTTGGAAATATCTTATAAATGGACAACTTTGTGTTAAAAAAAATGCATTTTCATTTTTTTCCCACATTTTCCAACAACTTCTGGAGAAAAATGAACCATTCAAAAAGACTCATTATGCCTCATAGATTATACGTTGGGTGTTTCCTTTCCAAAATGGGGTAATTTTGTGGGTAATTCCATTGTCCTGGTGCTCCAGGGCCTTCAAAAGTGTAATAGGTGGCTGAGAAATGAGATGTGTAATTTTTGCTCGTAGAACGCCTGAAGGTGCTACTTCAATGTTAGGCCTTTGTATGTGGCCAGGCTGTGTAAAAGTCTCACACATGTGGTATCGCCATACTCAGGAGGAGTAGCAGAATGTATTTTGGGGTGTCATTGCAAATATGCATATGCTGTGTGTGAGAAATAACTTGTTGTTTAACAATTGTGTGTAAAAAAAAAAAATCTTCATTTTGCAAAGAATTGTGGGAAAAAAATTACAACTTCAAAAAAACTCACCATGCCTCTTACTAAATACATTGGAATGTCTACTTTCCGAAAAGGGGTAATTTGGGGGGTATTTGTACTTTACTGGCTTGTTAGGGTTTCAAGAAATGAGATAGGTGGTCAGTACATCAGGTGTGATCAATTTTCAATGATTTGCACCATAGCTTGTAGACTCTTTCACAGACAATAAATAATATACACTAATTTGGATTATTTTTTACCAAAGATATGTAGCAGTATAAATTACGGCCCAAATTTATGAAGAAAAATGACTTTTTTGCAAAATTTTTCAATACAAACTAAAAAAAAGTGTTTTTTTTTCAACATTTTCGCTACTTTTTCGCTTATATTGAAAAAAATAAAAAACCCAGCAGTGATTATATACCACCAAAAGAAAGCTCTATTTGTGAGAAAAAAATGATAAAAAATGTTGTTTGGGTACAGTGTAGCATGACTGAGTAATTGTCATTTAAAGTGTGAGAGCACTGAAAGCTGAAAATTGATCTGGCAAGGAAGGGGGTGTAAGTGTCCTGTATTGAAGTGGTTAACAAGGCCCCTTTAAGACCCTCCCACTGTGCAATTTGGTCACACTTATCCTATGACGTGGTGTGCTCCTTTGTAGGAAGGGGAGGGCGGGGAGTTCCTGCACCTATTCTGAGAAGAAAAGCCCTGGGCCCAGCCGCCCAAAAAGAGCAGGCCACGCACGGAAAGCAATGGGGCAATAGGGAAAGATTTCCCCTGGCCTGACCGTCCCAGAATTCTGGCCGCCACAGTATGGTGGGGTTAATAACGGACGCTGTGTGGGCAGTCCTAATGGAAGCCTGGTATTTTGCTTCCATAGTGTTGTATTAGCCCTGCGTGGCTGCACACTTCCACCTCAGGGCGTATGCCGACGCACAGCTCTTAAGGTCCACCAAAATCCTCAGCACCAGGCCCATGATGGCCCTGGTTGCGGTGACTCCTTAAACCCCCCCCCCAGGCCCTGAACAAAGTGTCCCTGGTGCCAAAAAGGTTGGGGACCACTGCTTTAAAGGAACAGGTTTTTTTTTAGGGTTACATCTTTAACCACTTGCCGTCCAGCCGCCGTCATTTTACTGCGGCAGGTCGGGTCATTCCTGCGAATCACTGTAGCTGTACGTTGGTCACGTGACTGTGGTCAGCGGGGGAGCCAGTCAGCGGGTGGGGCAGACTTGATGTCCGCTTGCCACCCATGATCACTCCAGAGAGAGCCAGAACGTGGATCTACCAGTGTAAACAAAGCAGATCCCCGTTCTGAAAGCGGAGTAGATTGAGATTGTCTGTTACTAGTGATTAGGAACAGTGATCTCTCTCCTCCCCCAGTCAGCCCAACCCCCATACAGTTAGAAACACCTCCCAGGGAACACATTTAACCCCTTGATCACCACTAGTGTTAACCCCTTCCCTGCCAGTGTCATTTATACAGTAATCAGTGCATTTTTATAGCACTGATTGCTGCATAAGTGTCACTGGTCCCAAAAATGTGTCAAAAGTGTCCCATACTGTCGCAGTGCCGCTAAAAATCGCAGATCGTCACCAAAAAAAAAAAATAATAATAAAAATGCCATAAATCTATCCCCTATTTTGTAGAAGCTATAACTTTTGCGCAAACCAATCAATATACGCTTATTGTGATTTTTTTAACAAAAATATGTAGAAGAATACATATTGGCCTAAGTCGATTAAGAAATTTTTTTTTTACATTTTTTTATATTTATTATAGCAAAAAGTAAAAAATATTGTTTTGTTTTTTTTCAAAATTGTTGCTATTTGTGGGAAAAAAAGGACATAAATTTTGTTTGGGTACAAAGTTGCACGACCGCGCAATTGTAAGTTAAAGCGATGCAGTGCCTTATCGCAAAAATTGCCTGGTCATTAAGGGGGAAATCCTTCCGGTCCTTAAGTGGTTAAAGTCAGGTTTTTTTTTTATCTTAATGCATTCTATGCATTAAGATAAAAAAACCTTTGGTGTGCAGCAGCCCCCCTCAGCCCCCTAAATACTTACCTGAGCCCCATCTAGATCCAGCAATGTTGCAGGAGTGTCTCGGCTGCCCGGGACTCTCCTCCTCATTGGTTGAAACAGCAGCTTGGCGCCATTGGCTCCCACTGCTGTCAATCAAAGTCAGTCGGCCAAAGAGGAGAGAAAGGGGGCAGGGCAGGTCACAGCTCCATGTCTGAATGGGCACAGGGAGCTGTGGCTTGGGTGCCCCCATATCAGGCTGCTTGCTGTGTGGGCAGTCAACAGGAGGGAGGGGCCAGGAGCACAGAAGAGGGACCCAAGAGGAGGATCTAGGCTGTTCTGTGCAAAACCGCCGCACAGAGCAGGTAAGTATAACATTTTTGTTATTTTTAACTAAAAAAAAAAATGTGACTTTACAATCACTTTAATGTCACTGGTATACTTGAATACGTGGGTTGCACATAAAATACTGCATGCATTCAAGGGGGATCCTCCAGTCAACCAAAACAATTACATTGTTCCTAGAAACTACACATAGTTATAGTTGCTCTTGTATTCTCAAAGGGCACTAAGAAGATCACGCTTTAAATCATTATTTTGCTGCTGCCATAGGTAATATGGCCACTTTTAGTTAGAAAAAACGTATTCCGTTTCAATGGACTGCCACCACGGCAAAAGTCATTTTCTCAGTGTAGGAAACAGAAGATTGTGGGTGTGGTAGTAAATTCAGCCTGATGAATCCAATGCAATTTTCTATCCTGTATCAGAGCAACTTTGAAGTTCCCCAATAAGTTTGATTCCGGTATGCTTTCCTGTGCAATATTTTAGTATTGAGTCACTTAAAGCAGAACTCCGGGAAAAAACTTTTTCCATGTCCTTGTTGCTGATCTCCTACCTTCACCAACTATGCCATCCATCTTCTGCTGAGCTCTGTAGTTCCTCTGCAATAGCCTGCTGAACTTGCTGAAAAAACGTTTTTCCCCTGTGATTTCCTGTTTGCACGACCACTGTAGCCTCTCCATCCTGTAGTGCTAGCAGCGGTCTGACACGCCCACTTGTAGTTTTTCTAGCTGCTTCAGCAGGGACTTGTATTTCCTGCCTTGGTCACTGTAGTGGGCAGAGGGGATCTCACAGCCCCTGGTCTGTGCCACCCATAGAGGTGGTTTACTCTCCTCCTCTGCTCCCTCCTCCCCCTCCCTGCCAGCACAGCCC
>BLSH010494877.1:318681-344362 GCA_018402905.1 Glandirana rugosa
ACAAAAGTGTATTCTGTAAGGTCCGTATGGTCCTTAAGGACCGTACGGACGATGTGACGTCATTGGACTCTAGGGACAGCGACGTAACATTGTCTGTCACGTCTCGCGCGACAAGATTATGTCCCTATCCTTCTCTCTCTAGTCGGGGATAGGAGGAGAGAAAGGGAGCGGTGTTTTCACATAACAGACATTCCAGGCATACCAGGAATTCCTGGCATGCCTGCTACACTGCAGTAACCTGAGATCCCCATCGGTGCATTGTAATAGACAGCACAGAGCGCGCTATTTTAATGTGGGGATAGGAAGAGAAAGATCTGTGTTTTCACCTAACAGACATTCCATGCATACCAGGAATTCCTGGTATGCATGCTATGTGAAAACACTGATCTCTCTCTTCCTATCCCTGTATTAGAACAGCGCGCTCTGCACTGTCTGTTACAATGCAGCGACAGGGATCTCAGGTTACTGCAGTGTAGCAGGCATGCCAGGAATTCCTGGTATGCCTGGAATGTCTTATGTGAAAACACCACTCCCTTTCTCTCCTCCTCTTCCTCCACTCTGATGAGCGGCACTGGTGGGCAATGATGAGCGGCACTGATGAGCGGCACTGGTGGGCACTGATGAGCGGCACTGGCAGGTACTAATGAGCGGCACTGGTGGGCACTAATGAGCGGCTCTGGTGGGCACTAATGAGCGGCACTGGTGGGCAATAAGTGGCACTGTGCACTGATAAGTGCCACTGGTATTACCGCACTGATGGGCACTGATAGGCAGCACTTTTATACCCGCACTGGTGGACACTAATAAGCAGCAATGGGCACTGATAAGCAGCACTGGTGGGCACTGATAAGTATCACTGTGCACTGATAAACAGCACTGGGCACTAATAAGCAGTACTGGGCACTGATAAAAGGCACTAGTGAACACTGATAAGCAGCATTGGTGGGCACTGGTATGACCGCATTGATGGGCACAGATCAGCCGCGCTGATGGGCATTGATAAACTGCACTTGTGGGCACTAATGAGGCTGCACTGATAAGCAGTAAACACCAAATATCTGTAGGAGGGGTTTCCACCATCCCTGCAAAGTTTCATTTTTATGTCTTATTTTCAGTGTGATGTGTATTATATGTGATGTTACATATAACAGAGGCCAGTACTGTGGTAATATTGAAGATTATTGAGATTTACATTAGAGGGTTCCACCATTATTGTTGTATTGATTAGTAAGTTAACGCTGAACTTTTTTGTATTTTCTCATGCTGACATTTACTTGCCCCCCCATGCTGATGGCTCTTTCTGTGGTGTGGCTGGGGATGTTCTCATACACCAAACCAGCACTGATTGCTGTTAGAAAAATGTCATTTACATCAGAGTACAGTGCGTATAATATATCATTATGGGATGTGTGTACAGATCAGTAATGATTAAAAAAGTAAGAGCACGGGGCGTGTCTGGCCAGCAACCTAGATGGCCGCTCTTCTCTGAGGCTCGTGAGATCCCAGCCATAAACCAGCTACTAAAGCGACAATACTGACAGCATCCACCTTAAAGTGTGTTCCAGCAATCACCATTTACCTAATAAGATGTCTCGCCGAAGAAAGAACACAGATCGGCTGCAGAAACTAACATATTTCTTTCCAGCATCAGGCCCTGATCCCACCCAAGATGGCGCCGACCCGGGACGGAGAGCACCACAAGACTCACAAAATACAGGTGAGACGTGCACCGACCGCAGACTGACCTTCCCCCTGTATGAGGGAGACCTAGGCGACTCTTCTCCGCCCATGTCACCCACGACCAGAAGCCCGCTGAAATCCAGGCCCCGTATGGAAGACACGGAACAAGAAACGATCGCGGATCCGCTCGAAGATCCGTTCGGAGAACGAACCGAAGATTCGTTCGCGGAAACGCTCCCTCCACAAACCCTCGTTCCTTCCCACAGAGAAAATACCAGCTACAGACCAACTTATTACGGAGGTTTCTTTAAAGACTATGCTGATATCTGTCCGACAATCTCTTCACTCAGATATGTGCGCAACCCTCACGCCTATCGAAAAAGCCATTCAGAAACACGAGACCAGAATTACACATGTAGAAACTAAGGTCAGTGAAATGTGTACAGCCCATAATAACATGGTGGACGCCCTCACAAACCAAGACTCAGAACTGCAACAAATACGCCTCAAACTAGCCGACCTAGAGGACCGCTCCAGGCGGAATAATCTCAAATTCCGAGGAATACCTGAGGCAGTGACCCCTGACACACTTGTACCCTACGTACAACAACTAATGAAAGCATTAACTCCATCACTCTCCGATTTAGAACTGGCTATCGACAGAGCTCATAGGATCCCAAAACCGGACTTTTTACCAGCCTCAGTCCCGAGGGACGTCCTGGCAAGAGTTCATTTCTACCATGCAAAAGAAAAAGTCATGCAAGCCGCAAGAAACACCTTGTCACTCCCAGATCCCTATACTGGGATCAAAATCTACGCTGACCTCTCAAAAGCGACCCTTCAAAATAGAAGAAACCTCTCAACTATAACGAAAGCGCTTCGAAACCACAACATTCCCTACCAATGGGGATTTCCTACAAAAATAACAATTAAATGACAAGGAAAATCCCACACAATTAGAAGCTTGGAATCTGGATTGAAACTACTCAAAGAATGGGGAATAATACCACCTATGGAACCCTCCTCTTCCCCAAAACGCCCACAACGTATGGACACATAATAGCCCTAAGGAAAACATCAAATGCTATTGGATGCTCCAGTTCATCCCATCTTAGCTGGGACCTCACCCGTGTTAAGCCTCACTGACAAACTATGTTCTGTTCTGTTCTATTTCCGATCATTACGTTAATGACTCGGATGCTTCTACTCCCCCCATCTACTGAAGTAGCAAAAGATGCTACCCATGATGCTTGCATTCCTAGCAAGCCTTTCTTATCCTTCCCCTTCTCTCCTCTCATCCTTCCCCAAAAAACACCGTCCCAACTTCGATACCCACAGGTAAGAAATACCCACCAGAAAACTATGTGCACACAGAACAACAACATCTGGGAAAGCAGAACATATTTTCCATTTGGCCCAACTCAACACCTCGAGTAAGGGAAATATCTCTCCACAGAGCCAACTTTAGACCTCCTAACCACATAAAACAACCATATCTACTTCCACATCGAATCTCATACACTTATGATGCCGCTTAAAATCACAACCCTCAATGTGCGAGGTCTGAACTCACCATTTAAACGCGCATCACTGATTAGAGAAGCCAACCTACTTAAACCAGACATTTTTCTAATCCAAGAAACTCATTTTGCTATGGGAAAATCCCCGACCCTACATATGCGACAATATCCACACACCTTTTTTGCTTCCAACCCCCGAAAGAAGAATGGAGTCCTAACGGCAATAAAAAACAATACCACCTTTCATCTTCACTCGGAGACAGTAGACCCCCTCGGCAGATATCACATTCTCATATGTGACATTGATGGGACCAGATATACTATCGCAAATGTATATGCCCCAAACACCAAACAACTTAGATTTTGTAGACGATTATTCAAGAAAATCCTAGACCTTAAACAAGGCAAACTCATCGTCGGAGGTGACTTCAACATCATTAACAATAAGGACTTAGACACTTCAAGCAACAAAAGAGCACCCCATCAAACTCTAAACCAAGTACTACACTCCATGGACCTATACGACATCTGGAGATGTCAGCACAGCACCGAAAGATTACTCCCCACCACACCTCTCATATTCCCGAATTGACTTTTTTATCACGGATAAATGGACACTACAAACAGTAACCTCTTCAAGTATTGGGTCAATTACATGGTCGGACCATGCCCCGGTCTCGATACAACTAGGTAATCCCCGCAAAGCCAGCTCCACCAGACTATGGAGACTAGACTCGACTTTATTGTCCAAACCCGAACATCGCCAGAGAATAATTCAAGCTCAAACTCTATTTTTTCAGACAAACTCTTCACCAGAAGTATCTATCCCCACTATATGGGCCACCTACAAAGCCTACATGAGGGGAGTTTTTATTCAAATGCAATCTAACTTAAATAGTCAGAGGAGAAAGCAAATTGAAGAGGTCTTAGAATCAATTAAACAAAAAGAAACCCAACACAAGCAAACTCCCACCCAAACCCTAGCAGACTCTCTACAACAAGACAGGCAAAAACTTCGTCCCTTCTCTCATACAAAATTGAGCAGAATCTAAAAAGAACCAAATCCATATACTATTCCCTAGGAAATAAAGCCAATTCCTTATTAGCGAAATCAGCCAAACAACAACGCATAAAAGCTAAAATAAATGCGATTTATCACCCCACATCCAAAAAACTCCACACAAACCCAGCAGATATTGCAGAAGCCTTTGGAGACTTCTACCAAGCTCTCTATAACTTCAAAGAGGATGACACAACCCCCCAACCCACTCAATCCAATATACAAAAATATTTAAAAACTATTAACCTACCCTCTCTCACAGACACCCAACTACAATCTATATCCAAACCCTTCACTCCACAGGAAATAGAGGAAACCATAAAAACCCTCCCATTGCACAGATCCCCAGGTGGAGATGGATATACTAATGAGTTTTATAAACAATTCCCTACCGATCTAGCCCCTCACCTCACAGACCTCTTCAATTTTGCTGCATCCTCTGGCTCCTTCCCTACAGAGTTCCTACAGTCAATAATTACTACAATACCTAAGCCTGGCAAGAACCCCCAGGAAGTTCAAAACTACAGACCCATATCCCTTATCAATATGGATATTAAAATCTACGCTAAAACATTAGCCAGAAGACTTATTCCCCTGATTCCTACGTTAATACACCCCGACCAAGTGGGCTTTGTGCCCGGACGACAAGCCCCAGACGCCACAAGAAGACTCCTATCTCTCCTACATGAACTACAATACAAAAAGACGCCTTCTCTGTTCCTTTCCCTGGATGCAGAGAAGGCGTTTGATAGAATTCACTGGGGGTTCTTGCAGGAAACACTACAAAAATTTGGACTTACTGGTTGGATAAAACAAGCAATCATGGCCCTTTACTCATCCCCCTCAGCGAAAGATGGCTTATTATCTAAACCATTTAAAATAACAAATGGCACACGCCAAGGCTGCCCTCTTTCCCCTATAATATTTGCACTACTAATAGAACCCTTAGCGTCCAAAATAAGAGCAGACCCGAAAATATCTGGCATTCCCCACAACCATACAGAACAAAAAATTAGCCTTTTCGCTGACAATATAATTATTCTAGTTACTAAACCAATCCAATCCCTCCACTCCGTCCAACAAGCTCTTGACCAATATACCCAAGTATCCTACTATAAAACTTAACGTCTCCAAATCAACAATTCTAAAATTACACTTATCCCTCCGTGCCCAAAATATCCTGCAGCAAAAGTATGCTTTCACATGGTCTTCCAAGTCAATTCCCTATCTGGGGATCAACCTAACTCCACACACCACACAACTATACAACCTAAACCACAAATTGATCTTACAATCACTCCCTAAGGACTTAGACTCAGTACGCTCCAAAGGTATATCAAAACTAGGCCGTATAGCCATTGTGAAAATGTTCATATTTCCCAAAATTTTGTACCTTTTTAGATCTCTCCCTATCACCATTCCCAAAAATTTTTTCATAACTGCCCAAAAATACATCAACCAATATATATGGGAATCCAAACGTCCCAGATGTGCGTCACATCTGATGTACAGGCCGTTAAATAAAGGAGGTGCTGCCCTACCACATGTACATACATATTACATAGCATCGCTATTAGATCAATTATACTTCTGGTGGCACCCTTCTAAAGAAAAAATCTGGTCCTTACTGGAATCTTCCACCCTTCAGCCTACAACCCCATACACCTATCTACTCCTCTCCAATGCTCTCCCTAAACTCATAGAAACGAATCACCCAACCATCAAAGCCTCCCAACAGGCATGGACATATCTGACCTCCCTAAACTCTCAACCAGCTGACCACATAAAAATCCCAATAGACATCCTTAAAGGAATAATACCAGACCTCAACATCAATCCATGGAAACAATATAACATTAATCACCTTCAACAGCTCTACAACAAAAGGAAATTAATCCCATTTCCAACCCTGCAAAAGAATTATAACCTGCCACCCTCCGAGTTCTACACATATATAAGAATACATCACTATCTACGCTCACACGAGATCCCCATAGAAATCGATATCCCAACTAAAGTACACCATTTCCTTAAAGCCCCATCCTACAGAGGACACGGAATCTCATTTTTCTATAACATCATCAACGAAACAATCTTCCCAACTAGAACCTCATCCCTAGTAAAATGGGAAACATCATTAAACCACAACACAACAGACGAAAATTGGCAGAGAATCTTTACCTACTCAGCCAGAACCTCCAGATGCGCAAATCATTGGGAATCTTACCTAAAGATACTACATATGTGGTACCTCACACCACTAAAATTATCAAAGATGTACCCCACCGTCCAACCACATTGCTGGCGAAAACGTGCTGACCTTGGATCCCTTATGCACACAATGTGGTCCTGCAAATCCCTAACTTCATTCTGGAACGCGATCTTCAAACTAATAGCGGAGACCACTGGCCATATAATTAACCCAGACCCAAAAATGGCACTCTTAAACATAGGATTAGACTCACTCCCCCCTTCTTCTAGACATATCATTATACACATCCTATATGCTGCAAAACTAAACATCACTAGAAAATGGAAGTCTATTGACATACCAAGCATAACAGAAACCATAGCAGAAATCAACCACCAATACGATATGGAAAGAATATTCGCCCTAATTACCCTCTCATACCCAAAATTCCTCAAAAAATGGGCCCTATGGACAAAAAGCACTAAATGCATAAAAATATAAAACACCACAAGATTAACCGGATAACAGTAAATCAACTAAAGATCCACCTCTGCAAATCCCCTCTTCCCTCCCCTCCCCTCCCCCCTCCTCTTATTCACATATGTTATATTTTGAGTACCCATACGCAAAAATTAAACTAATGGCGTGTATTGTATATACCTTGTAATCATTTTTCTTATGCTACTGTAAACTAATCTTACATTCCTATTGCGAGGTAAATCGTTTCTCTTATTATCACCAATTAACCTGATGTGTACTCTTAACATGTTAAAAACTACTTATATTGTGCATTCTCTAACCATAATAAAAAAATTATTGAAACTAAAAATGAGTATGTGAAAAGACTGAAAGAAGGGGTCACTTTTAGTATGGTTGGTAACATTTGAAAACCAGACATACCCTGGGACAAATGTATTCAGTTTGCAGCATAATAAACACATAAGAGCTCAAAAAAGTAAGAGCAGTATGTTTATCTCCTGCTGTGTCTGGAGGAGAGAGAAGACATGTTGTGTGTCACTGGTTAGTGGGCCTGGCTGCAGAATGAGGGGCGTGATTCATGTTAAAGTGGGCTTGTTCATATTTACATGTACAGGCCTAGTGTACCTCCCACATTCATTGAAATCTGCAAAGCATGATGGGAAATGAAGTCTAAACAGAAGAGTGATTGTATCATTTCCTCTTCTCTCTAACAGCCTATTCCTAGCTAAGTACATAGTGCATCATTTAAACGAGAGAACTCACTTCCTGTAAATTGGATTGGACATATCTCTTCAATGGTAAGGAATTTCACAAATGTAATAACTGTTTAGTGTTCAGTGTAGGGGGGTGTACTAATGGGGGATTTTTTGAAAATCCCGGAGTTCTGCTTTAAGCACTCTTAGAGAGTTCAGTCTAGAGAACTCCCTATCAAAAGCCTCAGCTATGTCCTCCAGTCATGACAATAACAAATCAAAATAATAGTGTGACATTTCTCTTGGTGTAATTGCCCTAAAATTAAAGACGATTAAAGGAAGAACCTGCATGAAGAGAGCTGACTCTGTCAGGCAGGCCAACCTGAGTACTGGGGGGTAGAGGTGTTTTTAAAGGATAGCTAAATGCAAAACTAATTTTGGATAGAGTAAGGGAGGGTTATAACCTCCATTCATTTTTTTCCCCAACTGTGTGTCATCAGAGAGATATCCCTTCAATTCCTGTCCCATAGCCAAAGCAAGTGAGAGGAAATCCCTCCAGCATAAAGGAATCCAAGTGTGTCACCAGAGTCACCAGAACTAGTGTCCCCATTGGGTGTTTTCCCCTCTATTAGTGTTCTGATGTCAACCCAAAATTTGGGATTTTCATCTATTTTCACTTTCAATGATAACGGAAAACAGGACAAATAGAGAGAGGGTGAATCCCCTAACAGGGGCATAGATGGCAATAAAAATAGGGCATTCTAATCCCTCTCCACTCTATCCAAAACGTTAAAAAGGTTTTGCTTTTAGTTACACTTTAATGGGATCAGTTCCCAGGAAAAATATGGTGAAGCATGACTCAAATTCCTGGGATCTAAAATTGAAATATATTCTTCAACAGGACACAAACCTGAGCTGGCCATACATGGATCGAAATTCAGTCGGTTCAGCAGGGACTGGCCAAATTTTGATCCATGTACAGTATGGTTACTGTGGTCGAACAGAAGTCGGTCTACTGAGTGACTTCTGTTCGACTATCCTGTCAGATTTTAGCTATAGCCTGCAGCACTGATCTGTGTATTTTGACCACAGTGGTAGTCTCCCCACTGTCAGAATACAAAGACACAGCACAGAAGATTTCCCCATTCACCTCAAATGGGTGGACGGGGGGAAATTGGGTCAATCTTTTTTGTTTGACTCACTGGTTGAATAAAAAAACCTGACTCATCTAAGGCCAGCTTTATGGAGGATTTTTGAGGGTGGACATGGGTGTAATAAAGTAAATAAAATTAACTACTTTTTGTCCTGGTATCAAAATTTTTGCCTGGTGTCCGGCTTAAATGTAAAAGTAATCAGAGCCACTTTACAGCTGCTCAATCACTTTTACAAGGCAAAGAAGGGGTACCCCCTCCAGCCACCTCCCACCACTGTTGCTGCAAACATTCGGGTCAGCTGCAGACAGGGGACAGAAAGGAGCATCTAAATATTTTAAAGACACCGCGCACTGGTAATCATATAAAAAAATATATAAAGTAAATAATTGTAAAAATTATTCTCAAAAAATCCTCCTTATTGCTGCTGCCCCCCCCCCCCGAACCGTACCATGCTACATGCCCTCAACATGGGGAGTATGGGTGCTTTGGGGCAGGGGGGGCTCTGCATCCCCCATCCATAATGTTCCCATCCCCTTTGACAGATGTCCATTAATTAATATAAGGGAATTAGAGTGAGACTTCACACCCTACTGTCTTATCAATCCACCCTGCAGTCTTCTATGCCCTCTGCCTGATTTTCCATGTGTGTGGGATTTGCACACCATTGGGGTGGGAATTTTACAGGAATTTTTTTCAGGTAAACCATAAATATCAATTTACTATATATGGGTTCAGCTTCTATAAGGGATTTCAGGTGACATTGGTTTAATGAGTAAATATTGGTTGTTTTTTGATGATTTATATGTAATTTTATGTTTTGGAGTGTGTATTGAAAAATGAATCCTTTCTTTGATTTTTGTGTGTTATTAATACATTTTTCTATTTCATATATGTGTTTAGAAACATTGTATACCTCACAGTTCCTGATGAAGCTATAGGTGAAACATGTAGAACTTACAGGCATCTAGACAGTTTTCATAACCACTTCAGCCCCGGAAGGATTTCCCCCTTTAGGACCAGAGCACTCTTTATGATTCGGCACTGCTTCGCTTTAGCTGACAATTGCGCGGTCGTGCGACGTTGTACCCAAACCAAATTTGCGTCTTTTTTTCCACAAATAGAGCTTTCTTTTGGTGGTATTTGATCACCTCTGCGTCATTTCTGATCGCTGCTTTAAACAAAAACAATTTTGCAAATAAAACAGGTTTTTCTTACTTTTTGCTAAAATACAAATCCAAAAAAGAAATATAAAAAAACATTTTTTTTCATTTTTTTTTGGCCAATTCATATTCTTCCTCATATTTTTGGTAAAAAAAATAATCGCAATTGGCGTTTATTGATTGGTTTGCGCAATTGATTGGTTTAATGGCGGCGATCTGTGATTTTTAGCGGTACTGCGATATTGCAGCGGATATGTCGGACCATTTTGACACTTTTTTGGGACCATTGGCATTTATACAGCGATCAGTGCTATAAAAATGCACTGATTACTGTGTAAATGTCATTGGTATTGAAGGGGTTAACCTGCAGGGGAAGATCTAGGGGTTAACAGTGTTCCCTAGGCGTGTTCTAACTGTGGGGGGGGGGGGCTGGGCTACCTTGGGCATAAGAGATCTAACTGATCCCAGTGACAGGGATCAGTAGCTCTCCTATGCCTGCACTGACAGAGCGGGGAACTGCCGTGTTTACATTGGCGGTCCTCCGCTCTTTGGCTCTGGCAGCTCATCGAGGCTCACCGGCGGACATCGGGTCTGCCAGAGCCGCGGGCACACTCCTCTGGAGTACAGCGGGCACGTGGGCCCCCTAGCTGCCACTCCGCAAATCGCTGTTTATTTACGGCGATTCGCGGGACACATCCACACTGCCGCCGTAAATATACGGTAGGCAGTGTGGAAGTGGTTAATGTTTCCAGAATGAAACTCTATACTGTATTGTGGTAATGTTGTTTGTATTATCACGGTAGAAGTTCTAAATCCTCTACGTACTTGCTTTCAGATTTCTATGAATAAAATTTCTATTTTTTTATACTTTTGTGTTTTTTATGGCACCATTAAAATCCTGTTTCTTCAATTAATTCTTACTACTTTTATGGGATGAAGGTGCCTTTTGACTCCATGAACTAGCGCCTTATTTAAATTGGTGGAACACAGTTTACACACTATTTTAAGTGTGGTTGACTTATTGCACCAGGACAGTGCTGGTACTATTCGGTATATTTATATACTTGTTTAAAATTGCCTTGTGTATGCACTAACACCATAGAAGTGGGGTGTTTTTTACACTTTAGTTTTTCATCACTGCGTGTTGGATATTATTAACGTGTGGACTTTTATTTTGCTTGGCATCACCTATAATCTCTTTAAAAAAATTTCAGACATAATTGAGAACAAAACTTTATTCCCATCCTCTGTAGTGAATGAAGCCAGGAACGGTGGGTATTACATCATTTCTTGTTTTGGCTCTTTGTTTACTGGTTGGTATAGGCCATCGAAACAACCGATCAAACGGTTCTTGGTTTGGTTAGCTGCTTTGGAAGGAAGGGGAGAGATCAAGAGTCTAATAGACCTCAGATCTCTCCATAAAGAGAACTTGTCACTGCCCAAGCTATCAGAAGGGATGTTGTTTATCCCTTGTGATAGTAATAAAGTTAAATAAAAAAAAAAAATTTGCAGTGGATTTGCAGTGTTCCCACATCGCACCTGACTCGCAAGGCAGTTCAACTTGCCATATGCGAATTGCTGGGAGTGTCAATACAAAGTTAATGACCCCTCCATTTCAGTTTGCTTATTGCAGTGCGAACTGTCAATTCAGGCAGGAATCGGATCACATGGGTTTGAACACCCATGCGATCCGATTCTGGTGTGGACCAAAAAAAAGGGTCCTGTGCGAGTTTGGTCCGAATGCAATGTGAATTCAGCCATGCTATCTGTATGGCATCGCACAGACATTGCATGTGATTTGCACTGCAAATACATACAGTCTCTGACACTCACGGTTTCCAGCATGGGAGGATCTGGACCAGCGCCATCTGTGCCCGCATCCTCCACCAAATGTAAATTTCCCAGGGGGGGGGTTAAGCTCTAGCGGTGCATGCGATTCAAAGAAATTGTGTCAGTCCAGACTGCATTTTTAAGGGCATGACAGCCCACTTTTATTTAAAGGAAACAGACAGTTCAAAAACAAGAGCAATTTCCCTTTGCAGGGGGTTCCAACATTATTGTATATTGTTAGTTCAGCCTCCTGGCTTACTCACTTGTGACACAGCCACTTCAGGCTTAGGTATCCTTAGGTCAAGCTCTCTCCTAGCTTACCCTGGATTCAAACTGCCACCTGCAGTCTCTCTCTCTCCTAGAGAAGATGGGAGCCCTACTGACTTGCATACACAGATCTCATGTCTATAGGGTGGAGTCCTCCTGACTCCTGGGCCAGAACGCCTGTCTGCCCGGGTGGCGCTGTCTCCAAGTGGGAGTCCTGAGCTCTCTCCCTGGAATGAATATGAACCCAGCCCACATGTATGTAATCCCCATGCCTGCCTGTGAAAAATATCAGGCGTAGATTGCCAAAACACAGAGTGATACGGGATTGCATCTCCACAATACAAAAGAAAAAATGTGGCTAGTCAATTGGAAGCTGCTTTCACAGGACACGTGGTGTATCAAAAACAACCAAGGTAAATGTAGTAAATACAAAATATCTTTATAAAAACCACACACATATATACTGTAAGTACCCTTCTTCCACACAAAAAAAAGACAGCTTTCTCATTGGGGAGATTTCCCTTCATCCCATAACCAAAAAAAGAAGAATCCCTTGGGGACTCCCTAGAATCCCCAAGTGTCCCTATTGGAAGATTTCCCCTCTATTACTTTTCTGGGTAGAACCCAAAATTTGGGATTTTCTTTCACTTTCAAGGATAACAGTAAGGACAAATAGAGAGGCTAAATCTCCCTAATGGGGGCACAGACAGCAATAAAAACTAGACAGGAGCGCTAATCAATCTCCACTTTATCCAAAACTTAAAAAAAAAGTTTTGCCTTTAGTTATACTTTAAGTAAATCAGCCCCAATGATTCTGTGTTTTTCCATATTTAGGTTTCTATACATTACTGTTGAGAAGCTGATCCAAAAAGGCAGAGACTCCTGCAGATTGGCTATTATATTTTAACATTCCTTATACATCATGCCTGGACCACTACTTATTTAACTCATGCATTTATTTCTTTAAATAACCATTTTATGAGTTTAGTTTTTGGTTTGTGAGGTGATAGTGAATTGACATTTTCAGCATCTCATGAGATAACTGTGTCACATGATTCAATTATCTCATTAGATATTCTTTAGTTAATTGAGCCCTGAATGAGGGAATTCTACATCTGTATGGCTAACTATAGGCCCAGCGATCTGAGACCAGAGCACAGTGGAACCTATTTTGGGTGAAGCCTGTAATGAGAGAAGTGTGTGTGCCACCACTGCTGACCTCACCCTGAAAAAGGCTGTCCTCGATTCACTCGCAATCACTAACCAAAAACAAATTCAGCAAATGAACTCCTGATCTACACTACAAACAGTTAGTCTGTAAGGGGCACAGGGGCGCCGTTCCCTTAGTTTGCATGTGGGGATGCATGCAGGGCGCCAGACTCATAGGTTTCAATTAGTTTTTTTGATTTTTTTTTTTCAAACTACACGATTAGAGCCTGAGGCTCTAATTGGCTTGAAAAAGGTTGGGCTCGGGGTGCAGAGCACTACGCCCCAAACCCACCCACTTGTGACACTAGCGAATCAATATTCGCTATTTTCATCCGGCTTCTCCTCCTGGCCAATCAGGTTGCCTGGGAGGAGAAGCCGAGGAAGCCGCAGAGGGGCTGAGTACGGGGGAACTGTGTAGGGGTGAGTGCAGGGGAACTGTTGAGGGGTGAGTGCAGGGGGACCATGGAGGGATGAGTGCTGACTTGGGTGGGGGGGGGGGGGGGTTGTGCGCCGCCGCCCCCCTAAAATTTTAGCACCAGCCGCCACTGATCTACACACTTATTTCAGATGAGTGATTAAGAAACAAATGAAGCCATATGGCAAGGATGACAACTTTTAGAGTAGCCAGCAATTGTAGAACCATTTTTTTTCTCAGCTAGTTTCCTTAAATACAATAACTTTTTAAAGCAGTATGCCACCAAAAAAAGACTAATAATAGTCCATTAAAAGATAAAAAAAAACAACTGTTGCTGTAATATTCATATTCAATCTTGAGTTCTCCATCAAAGTACTTCTTTTCTGGCAAAGATGTCCTTTGTCTGATGGCCAGCATCATTCAAACTACTTCTTCTGAGCCCAGATTGTCCTGGACCCACCCCAGCCTGTGAATGGACAGTAAAAGGAGAAATGGCACAGTGATGAGGTCATCTCTCTGTCACTCCTCCTTACTGTATGCTTCTTGACAGCACATGAACTGGTTGGCTCCTTGCTCCCACAACCAAACTTTCCTGGTAAAATGACTGCAAGAGGTTGATACCAAGCCACATTCAGATACCTACACTGAATTTTTAAAAAAATATATTTAATTATGTATTATTGATTACAGAGCTGAATAAATGTGTGAATATATATATATATATATATATATATATATATATATATATATATATATATATACATACACACACACACACACACACACACACACACACACACATACAGTATCTCACAAAAGTGAGTACACCCCTAACATTTTTGTAAATATTTCATTATATCTTTTCAAGTGACAACGCTGAAGAAATGACACTTTGCTACAATGTAAAGTAGTGAGTGTACAGCTTGTATAACAGTGTAAATTTGCTGTCCCCTCAAAATAACTCAACACACAGCCATTAATGTCTAAACCGCTGGCAACAAAAGTGAGTACACCCCTAAGTGAAAATGTCCAAATTGGGCCCAATTAGCCATTTTTGCTCTCCGGTGTCATGTGACTCGTTAGTGTTACAAGGTCTCAGGTGTGAATGGGGAGCGGGTGTGTTAAATTTGGTGTTATCGCTCTCACTCTCTCATACTGGTCACTAGAAGTTCAACATGACACCTCACGGCAAAGAACTCTCTCAGGATCTGAAAAAAAGAATTTTTGCTCTACATAAAGATGACCTAGGCTATAAGAAGATTGCCAAGACCCTGAAACTGAGCTGCAGCACGGTAGCAAAGACCATACAGAGGTTTAACAGGACAGGTTCCACTCTGAACAGGCCTTGCCATGGTCAACCAAAGAAGTTGAGTGCACGAGCTCAGCGTAATATCCAGAGGTTGTCTTTGGGAAATAGACGTATGAGTGCTGCCAGCATTGCTGCAGAGGTTGAAGGGGTGGGGGGGTCAGCCTGTCAGTGCTCAATCCATATGCCGCACACTGCATCAAATTGGTCTGCATGGCTGTCATCCCAGAAGGAAGCCTCTTCTAAAGATGATGCACAAGAAAGACCGCAAACAGTTGCTGAAGACAAGCAGACTAAGGACATAGATACTGGAACCATGTCCTGTGGTCTGATGAGACCAAGATTATTGTATTTGGTTCAGATGGCGTCAAGCGTGTGTGGCAGCAACCAGATGAGGAGTACAAAGACAAGTGTGCCTTGCCTACTGTCAAGCATGCCGGTGGGAGTGTCATGGTCTGGGGCTGCATGAGTGCTGCCGACACTGGGAAGCTACAGTTCATTGACAGAACTATGAATGGCAACATGTACTGTGACATACTGAAGGAGAGCATGATCCCCTCCCTTTGGAGACTGGGCCGTAGGGCAGTATTCCAACATACTAACGACCCCAAACACACCTCTAAGACAGCCACTGCCTTGCTAAAGAAGCTGAGGGTAAAGGTGATGGACTGGCCAAGCATGTCTCCAGACCTAAACCCTATTGAGCATCTGTGGGGCATCCTCAAATGGAAGGTGGAGTAGCGCAAGGTCTCTAACATCCACTAGCTCCATGATGTCACCATGGAGAAGTGGAAGAGGACTACAGTGGCAACCTGTGAAGCACTGGTGAACTCCATGCCCATGAGGGTTAAGGCAGTGATGGAAAATAATAGTGGCCACACAAAATATTGACACTTGGGCCCAATTTGGACATTTTCACTTAGAGGTAAAGTCACTTTTGTTGCCAATGATTTAGACATTAATGGCTGTGTGTTGAGTTATTTTGAGGGGACAGCAAATTTACACTGTTATACAAGCTGTACACTCACTACTTCACGTTGTAGCAAAGTGTAATTTCTTCAGTGTTGTCACATGAAACGATATAATAAAATATTTACAAAAATGTGAGGGGTGTACTCAATTTTGTGAGATACTGTGTCATTTATATATATATATATATATATATATATATATATATATAACACAATACAGAAATGGCGCTGTCTAATTTAAAACACACAGAAACTGTTTGGTGATAGGTTATAAAATACAACAAACTCTCCTCACTTACAAACGACCCTGCCCAGGATTAATCGATTGCAATGAACCAAAGGTGCACCGTGCACAATACATAAATTAATAAATTAAGTCCGTATATAGTCCATGAGGAAAGATAATAAAAAGATTGTCGTTTCACCCAAAAAACCGTGTATAAAAATAAAAGGGCTGTAATGAATAGTAATCAAAAAATGGAAAATAATAAAATAAAATATAAAAAATAAAAATAAAGATAAAAAAATGTAAAAATGGAAAATAGTCTGTCACAAATTGTGTTTACTCCGTGTACTTTGATGTGTAAAGTTTTTTGCTGTGCAATAAATAGTTTTTCAATATCAAAGCTGCAAATAACTTATAGTGCAGAAAAAATGTTAAAGTGACTTTAGTGCTCCTCCTGTGTCAGGCTGCAATGAAGGTGACTTCCACTCGTGCTCCCCCTTGCGAGTCCCCACTTACCAGATTTTCCACACCCCTGCAGGGGTACTACGCCTTTGGTAAATGGGGTCTTTGTATCCTGCGGTCAGCTCCCTCCTTCCTGTCACCGTCTAAAGTCACTTTAACATTTTTTCTGCACTATAAAAGTTATTTGCAGCTTTGATATTGAAAGACTATTTATTGCACAGCAAAAAACTTTACACAGCAAAGTACACGGAGTAAACACAATTTGTGACAGACTGTTTTCCATTTTTACATTTTTTTATCTCTATTTTTATTTTTTATATTTTATTTTATTATTATTTTCCATTTTTTGATTACTATTCATTACAGCCCTTTTATTTTCATACACGGTTTTTGGGTGAAACGACAATCTTTTTATTATCTTTCCTCATGGACTATATACGGACTTAATTTATTAATTTATGTATTGTGCACGGTGCACCTTTGGTTCATTGCAATCGATTAATCCTGGGCAGGGTCGTTTGTAGGTGAGGAGAGTTTGTTGTATTTTATAACCTATCACCAAACAGTTTCTGTGTGTTTTAAATATTAGAGACAGAGCCATTCCTGTATTGTTTTACATTAACCCTTCCCTCCAAGGAGGGAGTCCCTGGAAGGCAGCAGTCCTATACTAAAGTCTATTGTCCTGAGAGCGGAAATACTACTATATATATATATATATAGTTAGTTAGTTAGTTCAGCTTTGGAATAGGAAGTAAATGAACTGCAATCTGTGTGCTTATTGGGGAGATTACCCCTCGTTTCACAGACAGCACTGGGACAGAAAAAGGAGGAAAATCCTCCTATATCAGACACAAAGACTGATGAAAATCCAACAGATGTTCTAGTTTTGCCCCAATCTACCCTAAAACAAAGCAATGATGATTTTATTGCTGACTGGGAAGATTTCCTTGCACTTCCTGTTGCAGTGACCATTATTACTGGAACAGGAAGCAAGGAAAATGTTCTCAAGAAAAACAAAAGTTTTCCCCTTTATCCAAAAAAAAGATTTAGCTGGTATTCCACATTAAGTTTGCTGCTTCCCTGCATCCAGGGAACACTTGAATGGTGTTTGTCTATTATCATGTTTTTCAAGGATATATATAGATTTTACCAGAACCTAATGGAATGAGATCTGGACAATTGCTCATATTTCTATATTTTTTATTTCCAGTGTGTATGAAAAATGCATGATACACACCTTCCTACATTTCACTATTTTGTGAAGTGAATATATAGGAAAATTGAGCATAATTTGAGAAGAGCTCTAATAACCCTGTTGCAGCCTCTGACGGGGCAGTATTTCTGAACCATGATATATGCAATAAATGTTTGTGACAATTGGATAGTTTTACAATGGCCAATATGGAACAAACTGATTTACCATTACAATTGTATAACAATAGACAGCAGGGTATATCAATGTGAACAATTGTACATAGCAGTGGCTACTAGCACATATGAATAGAATGATGAAAACGGTAATGATTGTTTGCATTCTTGAATGTCATAATTATCGCAGCCATCCACACCTCAGTCAAATTTTCCTTGGATTGGGCAAAAAAAAAAAAATGATCCCGTCTATGACCAGTTTAATGTGTCTAACCGGTCACAAATTTGGGCAATTCTACCTGAGCAGATGATGAAAAAATGTATATGGAAGTCACCTTGAGTGAAAGCGCAAGTCACAGCAGTCAGCATATTCAGCTATAAAGCAAATAAAATGATCCTCCTAAAATCATCCTGTAAAAGTTAAAGCAAACTCTAGGCAACAGTTTTATTTTTAAATCTGCAGATGCATCTACAATTAAAGCAGCATTAAACTCAAAACCAAAAATGTAATATATTGCAACTTACCAATCCTTAAATTTGGTGGCTGTATATTTTTTTAGGTTTTATTTCCTTTAATTTCACCTGCTTATCCAGCCAGTTACACATGTCCTGTCCTAAGGTGACTCCTATCTATGGAGTGAAATCCGCCGCTATCCAGTCCAGTCCGCCAAATTCAGACGAATGGGGACCCTATTTTCCATCTGTCTGGTGGATTGGAACGGATGGAATCTGATAAAAACGGACAGGTGGATCCATTTTCATCCGATCTCCCCATAGAGGAGAGTGGAGATCTGACAGGTCTGTCTCTAAACAGTGAACAGAGACAGACCTGTCATCCGCCTGCACAGTGAAGATCAACGGATTGATTGCTGAGCGAGCGGAGTCTGTCAAAATGGACGTGCCCTGTGTGACAGGGGCCTAAGTTTTTAAGTAAGGAGGTGTATGTCACTTTAAGTGATGCTGTCTTTTTTCTTTAAAGTGGTTGAAGATCCTCACACATACCCAATGAAGTGACTAGGCTTAGGTGATACAGGAAGATCCTTCTACATATGTTGTACCTGTTTGTCTGCAATCATTTGTCTGTAGATCATTCTAAAAACACAGATCTAATGATTGCTTTCCCAGCTCTAGCAGCATTAGGGGGGGATCTGAAGTCTCACAGTGCAGATCTCAGTGAGGGCAGCTCTGAACCCTAATTCAGAAACAGACACACACCCTTCACACGATACACAGAGAATAATGAAGTGCTAAAGACATGAATCACAGGCTGTGTGCTGGAGCTCCCTTCCCCATTACCTTTTTATCCTTTGGTGTTAGGAAAACTTGTAAGAAGTGACTTATGCTGATAGAGGAATGAGGCAGCAGAGAGAAATCACACTCCGTGCTTTGGATACAAGTACATAATATAGAAAGGATATGCTTTGCTCATATTTTATCTTTGTGGTTTACAACCACTTTAATATTTACACTTTCATTCAGGCCAGATAGTATAACCTTCAGTATATTTTCAGTGCTCAAGCCATAAAAGCTGTGGCTCTCATACTTGAAAGCTGCAATGTCATTTGACCACCCCTCTTTTCTTCCCCCCACCGTCCCTTGACAGAATACAAAGTGTTCTGTGAATGGACAAGGGGGAAAAAGGGGAGGACAAATAATATTGCTGCTTCCATGTATGAGAGACACAGCCATCAAAGCTGTAGCAGAGCGGAATAATAGCAACCGCTGAACTCGTATC
Source organism: Glandirana rugosa (assembly GCA_018402905.1). NCBI lineage: Eukaryota > Metazoa > Chordata > Amphibia > Anura > Ranidae > Glandirana > Glandirana rugosa. Next base: position 338,408 of record BLSH010494877.1, read on the forward strand.
ATGAGACAACTTATTACATTGCAAATTTAAAAAAAAAAAAAAAAAAAATGCCTGGCACTCTGCATTCAATTTTACCTTTTCCCCTTTTTTAATTTTTGGTTTAATTTTACTAAAGTGACCAGTAAGGAGGAAGAGCCTGGCCACTTCACACTCCCCCTGTTCCTTTGCAGTGTGTCAGCACATGCACATTTACCTGGCATCACACATATGCATTGCAGTAATGCACAATAAAACGCACATTTTACCGCACATTATTGCAACACCTAACATTCTTTTAATGCAGTGCACCAAAGTTTGGGTGTTGTGAGGTGTTGCAGTATATGTACATTGGCACCTCACCTTACAGAGTGCGACACATTCCCATGCATAGATGTTTTACCAGTCATTATTGCACCATATAACCGTAAAGCCACCTAAAAGGACCTGCAAGAGTGCACATTCTACTTGTTTCTTCATAAAAGCCTTTTTGAAATGAGGCCATCACACCAGTGCACATTCCCCATGCCCACCAAGGCAACGATCCTGGTTTACATTATTAATAAGGTGACACCTACAAAATTAAGTAAATTGCAATGAATAAAATGTTAAACCACAAGACGAGGAGTTTGCTGCAACCGGTATTGTTTAAGATCTAGACAGAGTTATATTAGAACTTTACTAAAATATGTATGTTTTGTATTCTGTATGTGCCAAACACTGACCTGTTAGCAGCCCCTGGGGATTAGTGATGGGAACAATATATTATGTTGTTATCAAGCATCAAATCCTGACATTGTTATCAGAAATGTATGATTCCCACTTGCGTAAGCAAACATCCAAAGCGACCTCTGATAATCCAATACACTTCACAGGATATATCTTTTGTTATCAGCAGTACACATGTTGCACAATAATGTATTACAATGCATTATGAGAGATGTCATGCATTCTGCCTCTGCTGTATAGACACAATGCAAACTGCTGGAAGATGAAGGATCTTAACACTGAACTGTTTACATCTGGTACTTATAAACTCTGCATAGTTTAGTGCAACAAGAGTTATGGGGTGATACTCACATAATAATATAAGCAAAGGAGTTCTCCAAAGGGTTTTCAATCTCAGTACATTTTAATACACTTCTGAATATTTTTGATTTTCCCACACATAACAACAACTCTTGAGAAAAGTGTACATGACAATTGACCATAAAAAAGCTAACATTTAGGCTTATTTACTAAGGCAAAAGAAATTATACACAGACTAATACACAACTTGCATTATACCAAAGCAATGAATCAGAAGGCATTTTCATTGCCCCAGTCTAATAAAGGGCGAAATCTGGTTGCTATGGCTTATGTTATACCTACTACTTATGGTGTTCTTAAGTAAGCCCTATCAGTGAATAAGACCAACTAAACAAGAAAGTAGTCTTACTTTCAATACTACACAAATCACAGTTCATTTCTTGGTCTAACTCTACAAGCATTCATAAGAAAGAATACATATCACCCATTGTATAATGGGCACATTTAAAATACAAATGATAAAAGGCTATCTAAATACAAGGAATAAGTGTATCAAAATTAGTGTTACCTAATGAATAGTTAAAGCACCTGTTTTGTAGTCTAAGCGCCATTAAAAATAAAAGCTAAGCAAGAGACATCCATCAATGGAAAAGGTTTACATTAAAAGCAATTATGATCTCTGCATTATGTCATCTTTTCATGTCATTAGCTGCACATCAATACAGCCAGATGTTAATGATTACAAAAAGCTTTATTGCAATAGAGTGACACAAATGAAAGTGTAATATAGCCACACAATTACAACCACACAATTACGGTGGCTTGACAATACCACTTCAGGGAAGTTGCAATTGAAAGTTGTAATTAATGTAAACAAACAGGTCCAGGTATTGTGTAGGACACCACAGCACATTCAGCTGGGTTCTAAAGATATAAGCAACTTCAAGCTTTAAGTCTAAAGTTTTCTATATTTGCATATTGTCAGACAATATGTGTAACATGTGATATGTCCACTTAACTTCTAATCAGCAAGAGAATTAGGGGCAATTCTAGGGTCCTATAGGACCAGGGGCATCTCTGGGCACACAAATTAAAATGTTGATGCTGGTAGGACAGCACAATGACCACTTTGGATCAAATCTAAAACTAGCATAATTGTTTTAACTAAACAGAAATTAATTGGTCTAAAAACTATAATGTCACAGTTTGATGATAAAATAAATAATTTATTTAAAAGTCGATAAAATTATAGAATGATTCAAAACTGTATAATGCAATAAAAGTATCAATTCCATATCTCAAAGGAGACTTGGGGCATTCAGTATAAGACCTGGAGCAAGTGCCCTGGGTGCCAGGGTCTAGCAATGCCCATGAAGAGAGTTAAAAAAAAAAAAAAACATATTTAGTAGGTAGCAATTTTTCACTTTTACAATGTAAAAGTACCAGACTCAAAAAACAAAATCTCAACTTTTGGAAGTATTGCATTGTGCAGCATTCAACACAGAATTTAGCTGGCATACATTTTTTCAATCCGTTTTCTCCTTGTTTTTTTATGTTAGTAAGTTAAGGAAACATCCTGTATAATTGCAACTAGGTACCAAATAGGTAGTGTAGCTTTTCAGGAAATTCTTGCAGGCAACATAAAAACAGGCCAACAAATAAAAAAAAAATCGAATACATAAAGTAATAAAAAAAACAGACATAACTAGCATGGGCAACACCGTTTTAAGAATCTCTAAAGCCTGTATTTAAATTATGCTTACATATTAAACCATCAAAGTCCACACTGGACCCCTAGCTGTCAAATCCTGCACATGACCTGCAGGTGAATAACAAATGCTAAAAGTTTTCATTACCTACATAAAATGATGGAATCATGTACAGAAACCGGCAGGGGGGGGGGGTGTAAATCCCATAAAGTGACAAGCATAATGAATAAAACACAGCTTAAAAAGCCACAGACAATTAAACTAAATAACAAAACAGTTCAACTTAAGTTTGTAAACAAGAGGAAGCAAACTTTGAGCTGAGCTGGCTCCATGCCCTTGAGAGATCACCTTTAGTACCCGTAACAAATGACAATGTAAGGAAAAAAAATGAAAATACCTCGGTAAACCCCAAGGAAAGGCTGTGGACAAACAGATTATGTGATATAGCGCTTCCTCCCATTCTTGGGCAGCCTCTCCTCTCTGCAGCTGAAAGCAAATGCTCTGAGACTCAGTCGCATATTTAATTAGAAGCAAGCTGCTTCCACTATCAGTGTGTGAATCTACCTCTCCAATCTCTCGTGAGTCAATCTTTCCCATCTCTGATTTTCTTTTATATTTATGCTAGAATATTTAATTGTAGACAAAAGGTTACTCTGGCTGTATTCACTGCACAGAGGCAGAATAATCTGCTTTAAAAGGCTTGACATTTCAGGCTTTTCAAAAAGGCTGAAAAAATTATATCCCTGCTTTTGTTAATCAATGAAGTAGAACTCTCCTGAACAAAAGAATTAAATTGCTTGGTTGGTTTAATAAAAACCAACAGAAATAGCTGCTTCCTCTGGGCTGTATTGTGTAGGCATGGCACATGCTTCCAGAACTGTAATTCCATATGATTCAGGGGCAAAACTCTAATTTCTGCACACAGTTGGGTTTTTAAATCCTTTTCAAATACTATCCATTCTGGCTGGTTCTCTGAGGACAGATTTATCATTAAACTTGACTTCTTTTTTTTTTTTTTTAGCTGAATGCTACAGCTTTAAAGACCTTTCATTTTGGGGGAGGATTAGTCTGAGGGATATAATGCATTGTCCTCCCAGCTGACCTCATCAAGACAGTGATATCACTTTTTGACAGCATGTGGCTTTTTTTTATTAATTAACTACTTAGGTTTTAGGAATTTAGATGTGAATGGAGAGGAGAGGTGCTCAGGTCATGACGTTAACATCAGAAGAAGTTTTCTTTTAAACCAGTACGTATCACGAATCCATGTGTCCATACACCAGTAGAATTTATTTGGAAAATTTGAGGGGGCTTTTGTGGGGTCAAATTGAAGTTTGTTTTCAACCATGGTGATAAAAAATTCAAAGGAGCAGGGTAGATTTTTTTTCCCAAACAAACAAAATTCTAACTGTGAATGTGTTTTTTCCTAGGAAAAAAATGTACATATACATACAGGTGGCTTCCAACTAAGATATGCTTGAGCTCATCCCTAATGGCAACAAAGAATGTCCTGACGAACGATTCATCTACAAACATTCAAATGAAAATCTAACAATGTATGGCTGGCTTAACTGATCAAAAGTAAGGTGTTTAACATCCTCAACTCAATATGAATGCCATACAAGAAGCCATTTATTTATTATAGTGTCTACAGGCGGTCCCCGGGTTACAAACAAGATAGGGACTGTAGGTTTGTTCTTAAGTTGAATTTGTTTGTAAGTCAGAACAGGTACATTTTTTATCTCCAGCCAAAAAACAATTTTTGGATAGCATAGAGAAGGGTTAACACGCCTGTAATGTTTGTTTTGCTGTCTATGTTTCTGTTCAGAAGATTTCACCTCACTTCCTGTCCCAATGATAATTGGATTTTGAAAATTTTGGGCTGTTGCCTTGGTGATAAAGCATCAGTGGAGGCACCTTTTCCCATAATAACTCTTACAGGAATTAATTTCCCTTCCTATTAAGTAGATTTCCTCTCACTTCCAGTTGTCTCCCTCCATTTGTAAGAAGGAGTCATTTGAAAGTCAGATGTTTGTAACAAGGGGACTGCCTGTATTTATATTAGAAAAAATGTTTAAATGTTACTCTCATTCTTAGATATCATGGGGGAGATTTAATAAAACTGGTCCACACAGAATCCTGTGCAGCTGTGCATAGTAACCAATCAACTTCCAACTTCAGCCTGTTCAATTAAGCTTTGACAATTAGGCCCCTTTTACACAGATGTTCCAATGGGTTTGGCTGTCTGTTTTTCAGGAGGACCCGATCAACACCTCCATTGCTCTCTATGGAGTGGCGGATGCCAGCGGACATGTTACATATAGTTAGTGAGGTTGAAAAAAGACTTGAGTCCATCAAGTTCAACCCATGTGTGTGCTTTTATGTCAGTATTACATTGTATATCCCTCAATGCTTTGGTCCCTTAGGTGTGCATCTAGTAGTTTTTTGAATGTATCTACACTACTGGCAGAGACCACTGCTTGTGGAAGAGAATTTCACATTCTCACTGCTCTTACCGTAAAGAAACCTCTACGCATTTTAAGGTTAAACCGCCTTTCCTCTATTCTTAGTGAATGGCCGCGTGTCTTTGTGTACTCCCTTGCACTGAATAGTTTTGTCCTTATAGCGGGGTCACCAGTACAATATTTGTACATTAAAATCATATCCCCTCTCAAGCGTCTCTTCTCCAAAGAGAATAAGTTCAGTGCTTGTAATCTTTCCCCATAACTAAGGTCTTCCAATCCCTTAATTAGCTTTGTGGCTCTTCTCTGAACCCTTTCCAATACCTGGACATCCTTCCTGAGGACCGGCGCCCAGAACTGGACGGCATACTCCAGGTGTGGCCTCACCAGAGACTTGTATAATGAGAGAATTATTGATTTATCCCTGAAGTTAATCCCTTTCTTTATGCATGCCAACACTTTGTTAGCTTTGCTTGCAGCAGCTTGGCATTGCATGCCACTGCTGAGCCTATTCTCCACCAGGACCCCTAGGTCTTTTTCCATCCTAGTTTCCCCCAGGGGCTCCCCCCCTAGTGAGTAGTTAGCGTTCAGGTTCTTGGTACCCAAATGCATTATCTTACATTTTTCTACGTTAAAACTCATTTGCCATTTGCCTGCCCACCCCAATAATTTGTTCAGATCTTCTTGCAAAGTTTCCACATCCTGTGGAGAGTTTATTGCCCTGCTTATCTTGGTATCATCCGCAAATATTGAGATTGAGCTCTTCACACCGTCCTCCA
>BLSH010494877.1:344617-363382 GCA_018402905.1 Glandirana rugosa
CGTTTTTTCTTCCGGAAGTTTTTTATGTTCCTCCTCCCTAGAGTCAATCTAAAATTCATGACGTTTTGTGTGTTATTTCTTACGTTTTCCCGTTAGTCTCGTCGATTCTAACTTGTACTTTCTGTGTATCGACTCCTTTTATTTTTCTTAGGGTTTTTTAAGAAATTCATATATTTGTCATTCTCTCCCCCCAGTCTAGTATAACCGGGTTATTTCTTACTACTTCCATAAAACCAATGTCTCCTACCTCTTTACCGTTTCCACAACTTGAGTAAAAAGAGGAGTCATAAATGTTTCCTTTGCCCCCCTAGTTAATATCTCCATCCTCTGTAACCAAAATACCTTCATCATTCTTTATTGGGCCAATATGATCTGACCCCCCTCTCTTACTGTTTATATACTTAAAGAATTTTTTGGGATTCTTTTTATTTTCCTCAGCTATGTGTCTTTCATGTTCAATCTTAGCTGCTCTGATTGCCCTTTTGCATTCTTTATTGTGTGTTTTGCAGTACTTAAAATCTAACTGAGATCCCTCCTCCTTGTATTTTTTGAAGGCCTTCTTTTTTGCTTTTATGTGTGCCTTTACGTCGGCATTAAGCCATCTTGGTTTTTGGTTAGCTCTTTTAATTTTATTTCCTGTTGGGATACACTGGCTAATACCTTTGTTTAGTGTGTTCTTGAAACACTCCCATTTTTCCTCCGCATTCATTGTTCCCAGAATGGTATCCCAGTTAACATCTTCCAGCAAGGAGCGTAGTTTCTGGAAGTTGGCTCTTTTAAAATTCAGTGTCTTTGTATTCCCCTTGCGTTTCCTATTTGTGTCATTTATGCTAAAACTAATTGACCTGTGATCGCTATTTCCTAGATTGCCCCTTACTTCCACGTCTGTGATCAGGTCTGTGTTGTTGGTAATCAAAAGGTCCAATAATGCTTTTTCTCTTGTTGGTACATTTACCATCTGACCCATTAAATTATCCTGCAGGACATTTAGGAAATGGAGAGCCTTGGCTGAACGTGCAGTACCTTCCTCCCAGTCAATATCTGGATAATTAAAATCCCCCATTATAATAACACTTCCCATCCTTGCCGCTATTCCAAATTGTGATAGGCTCCTTCTGATTAGGGGGTCTATAGCATATTCCCAGTAATACTTTCCCCTTGTCTTCCCTTTGTAGCTCTACCCATAAGGCTTCAACTTCCTCCCCAGAACCATTATTGATATCTCTCACATTTATTTTTATGTCATTTTTTATGTACAGGCATACCCCTCCCCCCTTTTTGCCCTCCCTATCCCTGCGATATAGGGAATACCCCTGAATGGTAGCCAGCCAATCATGAGAGCTGTTGAACCAAGTCTCCGAAATTCCCACAATATCTAATTTCTCCTCATACAGTAGCAGCTCTAGTTCTCCCATCTTGTCTGCCAGACTCCTGGCATTGGTGAACAAGCCACGTAGTTTTGTCTGGACGCCTACTGTTTCCTTGCTGGGTGTTCCTTGTCTGAGTCTTGTACTTGTTACACTACTTGCCACGTGTTTAATTTCCTTATCCGGCCTTACACTCCTCCCTCCAATGTCTGCTCCTTGTGTCTACTGACACCCGCCAACATCTGATCCACCAAAAACAGACAGATGGGGATCTATTCCCCATTCATCTAGCGGATCTGATCAAATGACAGTCAGATGGAAATGGACAGGCAGTCCAATCTGATGGTGATTGGTTACACCAGATTCTGTGTGCACCAGTTTTAGTAAATCTCCCCAGTATGTCTGTAATCTGACATTACACACCATGCAGTGTCATGTTTTTTTTTATAAACATTTAAACAATTACATTTATTTTTACATACATGTAGTAAAAGTACTTGAATATGTATTAATAGCTTGATAGAAAGGCAGCACTAGGAGCCAATCAGGCTCTGCAGCGTGCACATGTGCTAAGAGGAGGAGGCAGAGTGAGCAGTGTTTATGACTCAAAGCGGATATTTACCCTTAACAGTTTGATAATAATTAATGTTCTTTAACAAAACATACATTCCACATTATTAATTATGCTACCAAGATTAATATGTGCCATACATTTCCTTAAGCATTGCTCATGTTTCTTGCTGGAGGCTGTCAGTTTTTGAAGCCCAGAGCAGTCATTTCTTTAGTGGATATTCTCCCCCTCTTCTTAGTCTCATAAACTGAATGTTTAATTAATCAACTCAACTCACTCAATTAATTAAAATATGAGGTGTGTCTAAAAAGTTTGGTAAATGGTATCAGAAAATAAAAAAAACAGAAGATACAAACAAATTACCTTTATTGGACTTCAAAATAATCGCCATCCTTAGCAACACACTTTTGGCAATGTTCATAAAGCTTCTGGAAACTGTCAGCAAAGGCCTTTTTAGGAATTTATTGCAGAACCACTGTCACACATTTTTGCCGCCACATCCGCAAAACATGCGCCTTTCATGATGCTCTTCTGGCGGGGAAACAGAAAGAAGTCTGCAGGCACCAAATCAGGGAAGTATGATGGATGCCGACTGGATTCCGGATCATAGCACCAGGTCTCATCCTCTGTTTAGATGGTTCGCAGAAAGGATGGATTCTGGTCACACAAGGTAATGAAATCTCCAGAGGTTTCCATCCCTTCTGTTTACTGTTCATCTGTCAGCTTGTGAGGCACAAAATGGGAACAGACCTTCCGCTTACCCAAATCTTCGCAGACGATGGTGCGCACCGTGTCCTTGCAAATACCCAATTCCTCCACCATCAATCGTAAAGTCAGTCTAGTGCCAGCGTTTGTCGCACTCGCTCGATCATGCCTGGGGTTTCCGCTTGTCGACAGCTGACCCGAACATGGCTCATCCTCAGTCATTTCCTTCCCATCACAAAAGCATTTCAACCAGTATACACATTTCTCTTGCGTTCATTGACAGACACAGCGTTTCCTTAGACATCACCAGGAGTACAGGAGTAGAACACTAGGCAGACAAAAGACTTGGCTACACCCAGGGGCAGTACTAGGTGGCATACATCCCCCCCCGCTATAGGACTTCCGTTTTTTTCTGCCTAGTCAGGAGTAAGGACCTAGTTCCCTGTAGGGATCTCTTGTCCTGGCAATTTTTTGTTTGTTATTTTCTTTTTGAGGAATTAGGTTTCTTTTTCCTGGTGAGATCTACAAGCAACTGCCGGGCTGGGCAACGGGCTGGTCACTAAGTACAGTGGTCTCCCCAGTCTGGCCAGCGAGTGCGTGCAGACTGCAGCTACATGCTAGGTCGGCCACGACCTAGCCCCACTGGACGGGGGCTGGCCCTGCGAGTTAAACGCCTTGTGAGGTCACATACAGCCGGGTCCAGGCCAGCATCACAGCATCCCTCATGGCCGACAGCCCCCCCACTTTGGTGGCGAGGAGGTCCTGTCTAGAGTGGTGCCCGCGCGGTACAGGTATGGTGAGTACATGTCCCCCCCATTTTCCCCCTGGGATTGTGCGGTGGACGCGGGCCCCTCCCTGGGTTGGTCGGTCCTGTGGGTTCACCTCCTTCCCTTGTACCCCACTCCCTGGGGTAGCTGGTCCCCAGGGACTTTCTAGTGAGGCTCCCCCCTCCTCTCCCCTCTCCTCTGCCACGAGGGATAGGCCTCTGGCCTGTGGGGACAGTACTGTGGTACTGGTGGTGGGGGCGTGCTGCTGGCTTACCACGCGGGGGGGCTCCTGGTTTCCTCCGGGGGGCTTAGGGCCCTGTTCCGTCTCCTTGCAAGAGACATGCTGGCCGAGTGTCAGGGTCTTGTAGCCTGAGCCTCTGGAACTGCAGACATGAAGGTTCCTATGGTTGGCGGCCATGTTTGTGTAGCTTGGCAGCCATGATACAGGTGCCTTTGGTGCTTAGCAGTGGCAGCCATTACTGTGGAGCCTGAGACGGCAGAGACAAGCCTCTCCTCTGTGGCTTGCAGGCGGCGGCCTAGCAAAAAACGGCCCACAACGTCCCCTGTTTCGTTTGTCTCGTCAGATCCGGAATCTGACTCAGTCGCTGCGGATGGCGCCTGCCCTGAGGGGCTTGTGGCCGTGGTTCTTAATGTTTCAGACAGTGAGGATGGTTCCTCGGCCCCTGTGGCTGCGCAGGAAAAGGCGCAGGTGGAAGCACTGATTACATCTGTGGGGGAAACTTTAAAAATGGAGGATGCAGCTGCGGCTGCTGCGGAGGTGCCCGTTCAATTTGGCACTCAGAAGCTGCCTCGCATGGCAAAGGTGTTTCCTTACCCCGCCTATTTTGACAAATTTGTCTATAAAGAATGGGAACTTCCAAAGCGCCCTTTTGCGATCCCAAAATACTTTGCTGTTTGCTATCCCTTTGTGGAGAGTCTTCTCAAAAAATGGACTACTCCTCTTCTGGTGGACCCTCCGGTCTCTTGGTTGAACAAAGCCACCATGATTCCGGTGGAAGACTTCCCTGCCTTTAAAGATCTGGCTGACCGGAAGGCGGAGGCTCTGGGCCGCACTATGTTCACTATTGTGGACTCAGTGCTTAGGCCGGTGCTGGCCGTGGCTCTGGTGTCTCAGACTTTAACCGAGTTGACGAAACTGTTGCGCCCCAATTTGGAGGGAGAGCAGTTCCCTCCTGCCTTCGCTGAATTGGCAAACCAGTTGGTCCAGGGGTTGCAGTTTGTCTGCAATGCTTCGCTAGACACACCTCCCTTGCTCTCTAAGCTGCTCGTGTCAGCGGTGATGCTTAGGCGGGTATTGTGGCTTAAGTGCTGGTCGGCTGACCAGACTTCTAAAAAAGCCCTAACTGACTTGCCTTTTCAAGATAATGGTCTGTTTGGGGCCACCCTGGACGACATCATAAAGAATATCACAGGAGGGAAGAATACTTTCTTACCGCAGACAAAAAAATGGAAAAGAATCTCGCCATAAGTGGGGCCCCTCTCTTTCGGCTCATAAGAAGTTTTTTTGTCCCTCAGGGTCCCCCGACAAGGGTTCAAAGTCTTTCAAACCCTCTTTGGGAGGTTCCAAATGATCCTGGCCTAGTAAACCAAGAGCGGGGTTTTCTAGCTCTGCGGATAAGACCCCTTCAACCTGAAGGGGTGCCCCCACTCGGTTCTGGGGTGGGGGGGATGATTTCCAGGCCTGTGGACCTCATTGATTAGCGACAAATGGGTCCACAAAGGGATCCTGTCTGGGTACAAGATAGAGTTCCAGTCTTGGCCCCTAAACAGGTTTTCCCCTTCCAATGTGCGCCTGTCCCCAGAACGCCTACTAGCCCTCCGGGTGCGGTACAGGACTTGTTGCTTCAAGAGGTGATTGTTACAGTTCTGGAAGTGGAACGTTTTCAGGGGTTCTATTCGATGCTTCGTTAGACGCAGCTCCCTTGCTCTCTAAGCAGTCCGTGTTGGCGGTGGTGCTTAGGCGGCTATTGTGGCTTAAGTGCTGGTCGGCTGACCAGACTTCTAAAAAGCCCTAACTGACTTGCCTTTTCAAGGTGATCATCTGTTTGGGGCCATTTTGGATGACATCATAAAGAATGTCACAGGAGGGAGTACGTTCTTGCTGCAGACAAAAAAGGGAAAAGAACCTTGCAGACATCCCTTGCCCGTTGCCTCTCCGAGAGGATCTGTTATCATAAGGGCCAATCTTCCATCCTGCTTTACCGTTGCTGGCTTTGACAGCTTGGCTGTTGAAAGCCAGGTGCTGAAGGACAGGGGTTTACCTGCATCGGTGATTCAGACTCTGCTTAACGCGAGAAAATGGACTCCTAGAAAGATCTATCATCGAACATGGAAAGCCTATCTTTCCTTGTGTGAGTCGGTGGATGTTGACCCCCGTTCCTTCTCGGTGGCAAGGATATTGACCTTCCTTCAACAAGGGGTTGACCAGAAATTAGCCTTGAGTATGATCAAGGGACAAGTGTCGGCCCTGGCGGTTTTCTTCCAACGGCCCCTGGCTTCTCACTCCCTGGTGCGTACCTTTATCCAAGGGGTCCACCATATGGTCCCCTTTACCACCGTGGGACTAGAAATTGGTGCTCTTGGTTTTGCAGAAGCCTCCCTTTGAGAATATTCGGGAGATTCCCCTGCTCACTCTGTCACAGAAGGTAGCCTTCTTAGTGGCGATTCCTTCTGCTCGCAGGGTGTCTGAATTGGTGTCTTTATCCTGCCGTACTCCCCTACCTGATAATTCACAAGGATAAGGTGGTTCTTTGCCCTTGTCCTTCCTTCCTTCCCAAGGTGGTTTCTGATTTCCATCTGAATGAGGACATTGTGTTGCCCTCCCTGTGCCCCAGACCGCAGCATCTGAAGGAACATGCCTTACACACCTTCGATGTGGTTCGGGCGATCCTTCTGACACTGGTGTATACCACCTAGGACTACCCCTGGGTGTAGCCAAGTCTTTTGTCTGCCTAGTGTCCTACTATAACCCAATAGTGATGTCTAAGGAAGCACTGTGTCGGTAAGTCAAAAATCCCATTTTTCTGCTCCATCCCGTACACTTGCACCAACATTTCATGTGTCTCCGTTGCCATTTTCCCCAATTTGCAGCAGAACTTGATGTTTACTCATTCCTTTATTGCATTGTGTTCCTACCTCTCACATTGACAATGTTAGACTGCCCACAGCGGGTTTACCCTGGTGGTCACATGTACTTCACGCTAGGTGGTGCTTCTCAACATGTCTCTGGATGGCCCATGGTGCGTTAAGATATGGGACCATTCACCAAACTTTTTAGACACACCTTGTATGTTCATTTCCAGCCTTGATCATATGTCTTGGGAGAGATAGAGAGGAAGGCTGAAAGAAGTTTACAGTGCTTTACAGTGCTGAAGTTCACAGATCTGCAAATGAGGGAGAAAAGAGAGAATATCAGAGAGATAAGATAAGACACTATCCTTGTAGGTTTAAGGCAGGGGTCCTCAAACTATGGCCCTCCAGTTGTTCAGGAACTACAATTCCCATCATGCCTAGTCATGTCTGTGAATGTCAGAGTTTTACAATGCTTCATGGGATGTGTAGTTCTGCAACAGCTGGAGGGCCGTAGTTTGAAGATCCCTGGTTTAAGGCCTCATGCAGACAGGACGTTTTTTGACTGTTTTTCAGCAGCTGTTTTCAGCTGCAGACATTTTTTTTCTACAGTCAATAAACCCTCCATCATGTTATCCTATGTGTTCATGTACACACAGGCTGTTATCAACTCTTTTTACCAGTGACGTTTCTGAGCTGTAAAAAAAACACAAGAGCTGAGGGGTTTTTTGGACTGTTTTCAGCTGTAGAAACGTTCAAACACTTAAAAACGTCCAAAAACAGCAACGTTTTTGGATGTTTTAGACCAATTGAAAAAAAAAAAAACCGCTGGCCCTTTAAAAATGGGAAAAAACGCGAAAAACCGGCAGTAATATAAAAGCTGAAAACATCCCTGATAAGCTACTGACGTTTTTTGGCTGTTTTTTTAAAGTCCTGTGTGCATGAAGCCTAACTCTTTTGTATCTCCCTGGAAGCAGTTTGTCCTTTCACCTTATGAAATGAAATAGAGAGAGGGGACGTTGCTGGAAGTAGCAGCAGAGGAGCACTTTACAACTGTGAGCGGGGAGCGTGTCTGAACGTGACAAGAACCCTCAGCCCCTGGAGATTCCAACAGTGGAAGGTGCACTATAGGGATAAAGAGACCCCTTTCTGAGGTGGAGATAAGAGTGACCATACATCCCAGGATGGGGATTTATATACAACTGAACACTCAGTGTTCTGGTAAGCCCCCCTACAACTATTGGTGGTGGACCTCTTATTCACTTCACTGTTTGCCTTGTGGTGATACTACAATCAGTGTGAATAACACAGACTTTTAGTGGTGCAAGGGATACCACACCATTGGGACTCTATATATGTTATTTATTATTTGTTTATTTGAGCGCAGCTTATTGTTTTTTCCATATGACCGTATACATTTAGTATTTTTGCTGCAGCTGGTTTTGGATTTTTAGCGCAGTTTATTGTATGTTTTATTGTCCTTTCACCTTCCCTGCTTTTCTTTTCTCAATTCCATCCTCTAATTTGTTTTCCCTCAGTACAATGTCATAGCTGTTGCTTTGTTCCCCCTTCAGCAACAGTAAATCTTAAAGCTGTCAGCAGTTTAACCCATATTGGCTCTGATTTTAGGCACAGTGCCAAGAATAAAGAGCAATTGAGTGCCATCACCATGCCCCTTATGGCCTCTAAAAATGGAAACCTTTAACCCCTAAAAAATTACTTTAGGGGTTTGTGTCCCTTGTATTCACTGTGGTCTAGTTGGGGTATATTCCCACACTAGACCCTAGTATATTCCTGTCTGGTATGAAGGCAGTAAAAATAACAGAAATAAAAATTAGTAAAATACCTATGTGTGAGGGTTTATTCATAAATAATTGTGTTTTTATTTATATCAATAAGGTTTTGAGATACCTACACTCAAGTTATGGCTATACAAATACATTTGGGTAAAAGTGTTACAGAAATGTCTTGACATAAAAAATACAAATATTTATTAATGGTCCCTCTCACATAGGTCTTTTATTAACTTTTATTTTATTTTTTAACTATTTATTTTTATGTTATTTTCCAATGAGAAGTGTTTGAGGCCCTTATTTCCAAAGATCAGGAGAACAAATCTCACTTCTCCTCCCACTACAAATCATGGCAATTCACCATGTATTCTATTCACTTCTCTTCTCAGTCAGAGAAGAGAAGAACAAATGTTAATAAACCAGCTCTCCTCTGAGAACTTTATATGCGGTGAATAGCTGTGATGTGTAAAAATATGCCAGATTGCTGCTTCATAAATAGCCACCACAGTATGAAAGAAAAACTTTAGCAAGAAATGGTATTCCCGCATTTTACTTCAACTTCAACAAATCACTGGTGAATTTTTGGAAAATTCTAAGCCCTTATGGACCACAAAACATATTGTATATTTAGAATCCATGGCTATAACCACCTTTGGCTCTTAATGACAATGCAAATTAGTTCAGTGTACAAAACTGCTCCTTGCCCTCAGCCGATCATTGATAAGAAAAAACTCCCACTACGTCTTCAGAGACACCATAAGCAACACATGTGATTTACTCCCACTGAAGACAGAGCAACAGTTTTGAGAATTCTTGACAAAACTAACCAACATCACTCCTGTCCTTCAGCACCTTCACTGGCTTCCAGTCAAATATCATATTGATTTCAAGATTCTGTTACTTACCTTTAAGGTCATTCATAACCTTGCTCCGCCATACCTCTCTGAACTCCTGCATATCAACAGACCCTCTCGCACCCTCAGTCTTCTTCTTCCATTCACCTCAATGTTTTAACCGCCCACCTGACCAATATATGGACTGGGAGCTTTTAGCAGCTATGCCCCCCCCCGACTTTGGAACACCCTGCCACCTGACATCCGCAACATTGATTTCCTACTAGAGTTGAGTGAACCGAAATTTCGGGTGTCCATGTACCGAACCCGGACCCGAACGTTTGAGAAAAAGTCCGGGTTCGGGTTCTGGGTTCTGGTATTTTATCACGCATGTTGAATAGCTGCAGGGCAGCCAATCAACAAGCGTTTCACTGGTTTTCCCTAGAAGCCATCACAGCCATGCCTGCTAATGGCATGGCTGTGATTGGCCAGTGCATCATGGGACCCAGCCTCTATATGAGGCTGGAGTCACAGTGCAGCATGTCACATGCTCTCAGGTTAGTGTAGGGAGAGGATGCTGCCGGCGCTGTGAGGGACAGATTGTGAGGGACAGATTGCAGATCTAATAACTAGGTAGAGATTACTACTACTGCTGTGAGGGACAGATTTCAGATCTAATAACTAGGTAGAGATTACTACTACTGCTTTGAGGGACAGATTGCAGATCTAATAACATCTCATCCTGCATTACAGAATGATCTGATTACAGAATGATCTCATCCTGCATTACAGAACGATCTGATTACAGAACAATCTCTCATCCTGCATTACAGAACGATATGATACTGGACTAGGTAGAGATTACTACTGCTTTGAGGGACAGATTGCAGATCTAATAACATCTCCCATTTTTCTTCTTTTTGCAGCCCTCTAGCACTTTCCAGGACTTTTTTACAGCCATTTTTGTGCCGAAAAGTTCGGGTCCCCATTGACTTCAATGGGGTCCGGGGTCAAGTTCGGGTAACGTTCGGTACCGAACCCGAACGTTTCCGCGAAGTTCGGCCGAACCCGCCGAACCCCAATATCCAGGTGTCCGCTCAACTCTATTTCCTACCCGTCTTCAAATCACGTCTCAAACTCATCTTTTTAACCACTTCAATACAGGACATTTATACCCCCTTCCTGCCCAGACCAATTTTCAGCATTCAGTGCTCTCACACTTTGAATGCCAATTACTCAGTCATGCTACACTGTACCCACACAAAATTTTTATCATTTTTTTTTCACACAAATAGAGCTTTCTTTTGGTGGTATTTAATAACCTCTGAGTTTTTTATTTTTTTGCGACATAAGTGAAAAAAGGAGCAGAGAAAATTTTGAAAAAAAACACTTTTTTTAGTTTCTATGATAAAATTTTGCAAATAAGTCATGTTTGTTCATAAATTTGGGCCAAAACCTATACTGCTACCTATCTTTGGTAAAAATAACCCAAATAAGTGTATATTATTTGGTCTGTGTGAAAGTTATAGCCTACATTCACATAGGGGCGACCCGACTTCAGTGCGGCTTTGCTAGGCGATTTCAGCGCGACTTTCAGCACGACTTTCAGCGCGACTTTCAGTGCGACTTCAAGGACCTCAGGCGACTTTACAACACGACTTTTGCCAGGCAACTTTGCCTTGACCAATCAGAGAAGGGAGGGAGGGAGCTGGCTAAAAATAAATTCTATTCTTTTATCTGTAAAGTCTCTTCCATGTAGATGGGGATCCGACTTGGAGGCGACTTCTATTGAATCCTATGGGCACAAGTCGGATAGAAGTCGCCTAGAAGTAGTACAGGAACCTTTTCCGAAGTCGCCTTGAAGTCGGAGCGACTTCAGTCGTGTATATTAAGACGACTCCCATTCATTTCAATGGGATTTCAAATGTCAAGCGACTTGGGGCGACTTGAGGCAACTCAAGTCGGATCGCAAGTCGCCCCTGTGTGAACGGGCACATAGAGTCTACAAGCTATGGTGCCAATCATTGAAAAATGATCACACCTGATGCACTGACGGCCTATCTCATTTCTTGAGGCCCTGAAATGTCAGGAAAATACAAATACCCCCAAATGACCCCTTTTTGAAAAGTAGACGTTCCAAGGTATCTAGTAAGAGGCATGGCAAGTTTTTTGAAGTTGTACTTTTTTCCCACAATTCTTGGGTAAATTAAATTATTATTATTATTATTTTTTTTTTTGCACAAAATTGTCATAACAACAAGTTATTTCTCACGCACAGCATATGCAAACTTCCAATTACACCCCGAAATACATTCTGCTACTCGCACCGTCATGCATTCTAGGAGCAGAAATTTCACATCTAATTTCCTAACAACCTATTACACTTTTGAAGGCCCTGGAGAACCAGGACAATGGAATTATCCAAAAAATGACCCCATTTTGGAAAGCAAACACCCCAACGTATATTCTATGAGGCATTATGAGTCTTTTGAATGGTTAATTTCTTTCCACAAGTCTTCGAAAAACATGGAAAGAAAATGAAAACGCTTTTATTTTTACACAAAGTGGTCAATTTATAAGATATTTCTAACACATAGCATGTATATAGCAAAAATTAACCCCCAAAATATATTCTGCTACTCGTCCCGAGTATGGTGATACCACATGTGTGAGACTTTTTCACAGCCTGGCCACATAGAGAGGCCCAACATGCAGAGAGCACCGTCAGGCGTTCTAGGAGCATAAATTACACATAAAATTTCATTCATACCTATCACAATTTTGAAGGCCCTGGAGTACCAGGACAGTGGAATTACCCACAAAATGACCCCATTTTGGAAAGCAAACACCCGAGGTATATTCTATGAGGCATGGGCTGCAGATAGGTACTCGGGTACTCTGATGGGCTGCAGATAGGTACTCAGATATTCTGATGGGCTGCAGATAGGTATTCGGGTACTCTGATGGGCTGGAGACAGGTTGTCAGGAATAGTCCCTCCAGCTGTGGCGCTGTAGTTCAGGGGTCCATGGGCTGCAGTTCCGGTATCCACCAGCAGGTGTCAGTAAGGGCTCACCTGTTGATGACTCCTGGATCCATGGGCTGCAGTTCTGGTGTCCACCAGCGGGTGTCATGTAGCAGTCAGAGGCTGAGTAGTTCCAGTGCCCCCCCCCCCGGGGGGACTCCCAAGAGTCAGCAGGCTGTGGGCGTCAGCCACACCCGGGTTCAGCTGGGAAGTGGCTAATTAAGGCCACTTCCCTCTTCCCTTGGCGCGTCACTATTGATTTTGCCTCACTGCTGCTAGAGATCTTGCTTCAGCCTGGGCACCGTGCAAGAAAATTTTTCCTGCATGTCCGATAATGTCCAGACGGAAAACATCGGATGAACTGTCGTGATCGGCTCTTGAAAGCTCTGTACTAACTATCCGATTATCGTACGACCGCATCGAAAGCGGTATTTTCCATCCGATTTTCGGATAGTGTGTACGGGGCATAAGTTATATACTTGTTTGGTCTCAGTTTCCTGGTGTAGCAACGTGTCTGGTCTGCCAAGCTGCTGAATCCTGACATAATAGTGACGCCCACTAATGACCAGATCAGCTACACTTGGAAACTGGGAACCAGTTGCTTTGAGTTTTTTGCTTTTGCTTTGTCATAATGCTTAGAGCAAAGGTGATTTGTCATGTGCAGCTTGCAGCAGAAGACCAAGATTTTTGTCATTCACTTTGGGAGGATCTCACTGAGGAGGAGCTGTTGGGAAGCATTTTGACAGCACATGCCTTAGCTGTGGAGGGCAGATTCTCCTTTAGCAAAGTACAACCCTTGATTCAAGTCTGTTCTAAGCTACTATTTCAGTTTACTTCTCAGGGCCATGACGTGTTCACTCCTCCATTTACTTTATACCAGGCTACATTTTTGGGATGATTGCTGAAACATTGTACAGGTTCCTTTTATCAGCAGTATTCAGCCTATTCACAACTAGTACTATTGGATTGTATTGCTGCTGTGCACTCCTTAATTGAGCAATGTGAGCAAGGGAGAGACAAATTTACTTTAGTTCACCCTCTGCTACAAGCTTAGTCAGAGATCATAACCCCAGCTGCTACTGAGTGTTCCTTACCTCCTGTAGATCAGTACCTTGCCACCAGTAACCACACTTCCTCTGTATGCAATCTATTGGAGACCCCCTCTGCAGTACCATTACCCATAGCAACATCTCAGGCCTCTTCCTGTACTTCTGCCTCTCTTCCTTCTACTCTCCTCAATACTGTTACTCTTTTTCCATCAGCAGTACACTCTAGTCAGCACAATGCAGTTACCTGTAGGACTCCAGTATCCAAGCCCAAAAAGAAACAGAACTTTTTGCCTGCTAATGATTTCCATTCCTCCTCCATGCCGATGACTAGAGTTGAGCGGACACCTGGATGTTCGGGTTCGGCGGGTTCGGCTGAACTTTGTGAAAAAGTTCGAGTTCGGCCCCAAACTTGACCCGAACTTGACCCCGAACCCCATTGAAGTCAATGGTGGCCCGAACTTTTGGGCACAAAGATGGCTCTAAAAAAGTCCTGGAAAGGGCTAAAGGGCTGCAAAAGGAAGCAAAATGGGGGTAAGAGTAGGACAAATGCCCTGCAAACAAATGTGGATAGGGAAATAACTTAAAATCACATACAAAAAATAAAAAATGGAGGAGGAGGTGGATGTGGAGTAGGAGGTTGAGGAGGTGGTGGAAGTGGCGGTGGAGGAGGAGGTAGCCAACACTGTTTTTTGTTTGTTTGTCTTTTTTTTTCTAATTGGGGTAGCCCCCAAAATATTGAGACATCTTGAAAAAAAAAGGATACGTTCACGTAAGTATACCAATTGCTGTGTGAGGCTGGTATAAATGGCTATTCTGCACAAGGTTCAGACAAGTCTTGTGGGATCCATGCCTGGTTCATTTTAATAAAGGCTAGCTTGTCCACATTGGCTGTTGACAGGCGGCTGCGCTTGTCTGTGATAACGCCCCCTGCCGTGCTAAACACACGTTCAGACAATACACTGGCTGCAGGCAGGCCAGCAGCTCCAAGGCATAAAGGGCAAGCTCAGGCCATGTGCCCAATTTGGAGACCCAGAAGTTGAATGGGGTAGACCCATCAGTCAGTACGTGCAGGTGTGTGCACACATACTGTTCCACCATGTTGCTGAAATGCTGCCTCCTGCTAAGACGTTGCTTATCAGCTGGCGGTGCTGTTTGTTGTGGCGTGCTGTTGACAAAGCTTTTCCACATTTTGGCCATGCTAACCCTGCCTTCTGAGGTGCTGGCGGTGCCACAGCTGTGTTGGCGACCTCTTCCTCCTCCTCTGCCTTCGCCTTGTGCTTCCACTGAGCCCCCGGTGTCATTTGGGAATGCCTTCAGCAGCGTGTCTACCAGCGTGCACTTGTAGTCGCGCATCTTCCGATCACGCTCCATTGAGGGAATTAAGGATGGCACGTTGTCCTTGTAATGGGGATCCAGCAGGATGGCCACCCAGTAATCAGCACAAGTTACAATGTGGGCAACTCGGCTGTCGTTCCACAGGCACTGCAGCATGTAGTCGCTCATGTGTGCCAGGCTGCCCAGAGGCAAAGACAAGCTGTCCTCTGTGGGAGGTGCATCATCTGTGTCCTCCGTATCCCCACAGCCACTCTCCAGTGATGCCCACGAGCTACGTTGGGTGCCACCCTGCTGTGAACATGGTTCCTCCTCCTCCTCCTCATCATCCACGTCCTCCTCATCCTCCAGAACTGTGCCCTGGCTTGAAAATTTTTTACCTGGCCTATGCTGGTGCAGGAACCCACCCTCCGAGCCACTTGTGAATGACTGGCCTGATAACCATGGAAATTACCCCTCTTCCTCCTGAGCCACATCCTCTTCCATCATCGCCCAAAGTGTTTTTTCAAGGAGACATAGAAGTGGGATAGTAACGCTGAGAACAGCATCATCGGCACTGGCCATGTTGGTGGAGTACTCGAAACACCGCAATATGGTACACAGGTCTCACATGGAGGCCCACTCATTGGTGGTGAAGTGGTGCTGTTCTGTAGAGCGGCTGCAGCTGAAACTCCACCATTGCCTGCTGCTGCTCGCACAGTCTCTACAGCATGTGCAAGGTGGAGTTCCACCTTGTGGGCACGTCGCATAGGAGGCGGTGAGCGGGAAGGCCCAAGTTCTCGCACACCACCAGGCCGGGCTTGAGGCTCAGTGGCAACAACCCCTCCTCGGTCTGTTGTTCAATGCCCATCCACAGCTCCTGAGCAGTGTGGGGTTTATCCCCCAAACATATCAGTTTTAAAACAGCCTGCTGTCGTTTCCCCCTGGATGTGCTGAAGTTGGTGGTGAAGGTGTTACGCTGACTGGATGAGGAGGTGGTAGAGGAGGAGGAAGTGGAGTAGGAGGAGGAGGCAACAGGAGACAAAGAGAAATGCCCTGCAATCCTCAGTGGCGGAAGGACATGCGCCAAACTGCTATCCGCCTCAGGCCCACCCGCCACTACATTTGCTCAGTGTGCAGTTAGCGAGATATAGCGTATCCACGTATAGCGTGCTCCATGTATCAGTGGTTATGTGGACCTTGCCACAGATGGTGTTGCGCAGTGCACACTTGATCTTCTCTCCGACTTGTTTGTGCAGGGAAGGGATGGCTCGCCTGGAAAAGTAGTGGCGGCTGGGAACCACGTACTGTGGGACAGCCACCGCCATCAGGTTTTTAAAACTGTCCGTGTCCACCAGATGAAATGACAGCATTTCAAAGGCCAGGAATTTGGAAATGCTGGCATTCAGGGCCAGGGAACACGAGTGGTTAGGGGGGTACTTCCTCTTTCTCTCCAGTGTTTGGGAGATGGACAGCTGTAAGCTTCCATGGGACCATGGTGTGGAAATGCTTGGGGACGGTGGCAGACATGGTGGCGTTGCTGTCACATCGTCTGTTTGCTGGGTGGCAGGTGACACTGGCACTGTAGAGGTGGAGGAAGAGGCCGAGGCAGCATCAGAAGAGGAAGCAGGAGGAGGCCAAGACCTTTCTTGGATTTTGAGGTGCTTATTCCACTGCAGCTCGTGCTTTGCATGTAGATGCCTGGTCATGCAGGTTGTGCTCAGGTTTAGAACATTTATGCCTCGCTTCAGGCTCTGACTGCACAGCGTGCAAACCACTTGTTTCTTGTCATCAGCACATTGTCTGAAGAACTGCCACGCCAGGGAACTCCTTTGAGCTGCCTTTGGTGTGCTAGGTCCTAGTAGCAGGCGTACTGTTTAGGGGACGGTTGCTCCGCTTTTGCAACCTGCTTCCTCTTTTGTTGTGCTGGTGCCTCTGTGCAACCACCATCTCTTCCTCCAAACTGCATGACCTTCATTCCATGTGGGGTCTAGGACCTCATCATCCTCCACATCATCTTCCACCCGCTCTTCACCACTGCCCTCCTTGTCAGTCTCCACACTGTAGAAAGCTGCAGCAGTTTCGTCATCATCAGAGACATGCTGCGGTGGTGTTTCCATGTCCTCATCCTGAAACAGAAGTGGTTGGGCATCGGTGCACTCAATGTCTTCCACTTCTGGGGCAGGGCTATGTGGATGGCCCACGGAATGCACACCAGCAGAGTCATCAAAAAGCATAAGAGACTGCTGCATGACTTGGGGCTCAGACTGCTTGGCTGATTTACAAAGGGCTGAGGTGAAAGACAGATGGCCATGGGGTTCAGGTGCCAACTCTTTCTGCTTTCAGCAAGAGACCGGGTGCGAGACAATGTGAAGGAACAGGAGGCATTGTCTGCCACCCAATCAACTATCGCCTGTACTTATTCTGGCCTCACCATTCATTAAGCGGCATTCAGGCCTACCATATAAAGTTGAAGGTTCTGTCGGCTACTCGCACCTGAGGAAGGTGTTTCACTTGTGCGTGTAGCTGGCACAGATCGACCACGTCCTCTCCTTGCAACAGGAGCTTCACCAACACCTGCAGCACCACGACCATGTCCCTTATTTGACGCTCTCCACATTCTGGACGCAAATGTACTATTTAGAACAAATTTATATTATTTTATATAACGGTAATCTGTCCCTCACACCAGCAGCAGGAACCTCTCCCTACACCAGTATGAGATGATTTTATAACGCTAATCTGTCCCTCACACCAGCAGCAGGAACCTCTCCCTACACCAGTATGAGATGATTTTATAACGCTAATCTTTCTCTCACACCAGCAGCAAGAACTTCTCCCTACACCAGTATGAGTTGATTTTATAACGCTAATCTGTCCCTCACACCAGCAGCAGGAACCTCTCCCTACACCAGTATGAGATGCTTTTATAACGCTAATCTTTCTCTCACACCAACAGCAAGAACCTCTCCCTACACCAGTATGAGATGATTTTATAACGCTAATCTGTCCCTCACACCAGCAGCAGGAACCTCTCCCTACACCAGTATGAGATGATTTTATAACGGTAATCTGTCCCTCGCACCAGCAGCAGGAACCTCTTCCTACACCAGTATGAGATGATTTTATAGCGCTAATCTGTCCCTCACACCAGCAGCAGGAACCTCTTCCTACACCAGTATGAGATGATTTTATAGCGCTAATCTGTCCCTCACACCAGCAGCAGGAACCTCTCCCTATACTAGTATGAGATGATTTTAGAACGGTAATCTGTCCCTCACACCAGCAGCAGGAACCTCTCCCTACACCAGTATGAGATGATTTTATAACGCTAATCTGTCACTCACACCAGCAGCAGGAACCTCTCCCTACACCAGTATGAGATGATTTTATAACGCTAATCTTTCACACCAGCAGCAAGAACCTCTCCCTACACCAGTATGAGATGATTTTATAACGCTAATCTGTCCCTCACACCAGCAGCAGGAACCTCTCCCTACACCAGTATGAGATGATTTTATAACGCTAATCTGTCCCTCACACCAGCAGCAGAAACCGCTCCCTATAGTAGTATGAGATGATTTTATAACGCTAATCTGTCCCTCACACCAGCAGCAGGAACCTCTCCCTATACCAGTATGAGATGATTTTATAATGCTAATCTGTCCCTCACACCAGCAGCAGGAACTTCTCCCTAAACCAGTATGAGATGATTTTATAACGCTAATCTGTCCCTCACACCAGCAGAAGGAACCTCTCCCTACACCAGTATGAGATGATTTTATAACGCTAATCTGTCCCTCACACCAGCAGCAGAAACCGCTCCCTATACTAGTATGAGATGATTTTATAACGCTAATCTGTCCCTCACACCAGCAGCAGGAACCTCTCCCTACACCAGTATGAGATGATTTTATAACGCTAATCTTTCACACCAGCAGCAAGAACCTCTCCCTACACCACTATGAGATGATTTTATAACGCTAATCTGTCACTCACACCAGCAGCAGGAACCTCTCCCTACACCAGTATGAGATGATTTTATAACGCTAATCTTTCTCTCACATCAGCAGCAAGAACCTCTCCCTACACCAGTATGAGATGATTTTATAACGCTAATCTGTCCCTCACACCAGCAGCAGGAACCTCTCCCTACACCAGTATGAGATGATTTTATAACGCTAATCTTTCTCTCACACCAGCAGCAAGAACTTCTCCCTACACCAGTATGAGTTGATTTTATAACGCTAATCTGT
>BLSH010494877.1:368803-396762 GCA_018402905.1 Glandirana rugosa
TGAGTGAAAACAACGGTCGTCAAATCTGTAGTTACCGACACACAACTCAATAAAACTCCCCTGTACAGCCATTGATGTCTAAACTGCTGGCAACAAAAGTGAGTACACCCCTAAGTGAAAATGTCTAAATTGGGCCCAAAGTGTCAATATTTTGTGTGACCGCCATTATTTTCCAGCACTGCCTTAACCCTCTTGGGCATGGAGTTCAGCAGAGCTTAACAGGTTGCCACTGGAGTTCTCTTCCATTCCTCCATGACGACATCACGGAGATGGTGGATGTTACAGACCTTGCGCTCCTCCAACTTCCGTTTGAGGACGCCCCACAGATGCTCAATAGGGTTAAGGTCTGGAGACATGCTTGGCTAGTCCATCACCTTTACCCTCAGCTTCTTTAACAAGGCAGTGGTCATCTTGGAGGTGTGTTTGAGGTCATTATCATGTTGGAATACTGTCTCCGAAGGGAGGGGGATCGTGCTCAGCTTCAGTATGTCACAGTATATGTTGGCATTCATGGGTCCCTCAAAAAAATTGTAGCTCCCCAGTGCCGGCAGCACTCATGCAGCCCCAGACCATGACACTCCCACCACCATGCTTGACCGTAGGCAAGACACATTTGTCTTTGTACTAATCATCTGGTTGCCGCCACACGCTTGACACCATCTGAACCAAATGAGTTTATCTTGGTCTCATCAGACCATAGGACATGGTTCCAGTAATCCATGTCCTTAGTCTGCTTGTCTTCGGCAAACTGTTTACGGGCTTTCTTGTGCATCATCTTCCGTCTGGGACGACAGCCATGCAGACCAATTTGATGCAGTGTGAGTGTGCGAGTATGTTCTGAGCACTGACAGGCTGACCCCCCCACCCCTTCAACCTCTGCAGCAATGCTGGCAGCACTCATATGTCTATTTTCCAAAGACAACCTCTGGATATGACGATGAGCACATGCACTCAACTTCTTTGGTCGACCATGGCGAGGCTTTTTCTGAGTGTAACCTGTCCTGTTAAACCACTGTATGGTCTTGGCTACAGTGCTGTAGCTCAGTGTCAGGGTCTTCTTATAGCCTAGGCCATCTTTCTGTAGAGCAACAATTCTTTTTTTCAGATCCTCAGAGAGTTCTATGCCATGAGGTGCCATGTTGAACTTCCAGTGACCAGTATGAGAGAGTGAGAGCGATAACACCAAATTTACCACACCTGCTCCCTCCTGAGACCTTGTAACACTAATCAGTCACATGATATTGAGGAAGCAAAATGGGTAATTGAGCCCAATATGGACATTTTCACTGAAGGGTGTACTCACTTTTGTTGCCAGCGGTTTAGACATGAATGGCTGTGTGTTGAGTTATTTTGAGGGGACAGCAAATTTACACTGTTATACAAGCTGTACACTCACTACTTTACATTGTAGCAAAGTGTCATTTCGTCAGTGGGGTTAGAGTATCTTACTTTTGTGAGATACTGTAACATCTTTTTTAACCATAAGTACAGTCATGGCAATGGGGGTTTGCTTAACCACTTGCCAACCAGCCGCCATGATTATACAGTGGCAGGTCGGCTCTCCTGCGCAAACCGCCCATTGGTGCCTGCATGTGGGTTTGCTGGAGCGCACCTGTGGGTTCCGCGGACTTAATGTCCGCCGGCGACCCACGATCGCTCTGTACAGAGGCAGAATGGAGATCTGCCCATGTAAACAAGGCGGATCCCCGTTCTGACAGGGGACATGACAGAGATCTACTGTTCCCAGTCATTGGGAACAGTGATCTCTGCAATGTCCCTGGCAGCCCATCCCCCCTACAGTTAGAACACACCTAGGGAACACAGTTAACCCCTTGATCACTCCCCAGTGTTAACCCCTTCCCTGCTAGTGTCATTTTATACATTGATCACTGCATTTTATAGCACTGATCAATGTAATAATGTCACTGGTCCCCAAAAAGTGTAATTCGGGATCAGATTTGTCCTCCGCAATGTAGCAGTCCTGCTAAAAATCGCAGATCGCTGCCATTACCAGTAAAAAATAAATAAATAAAATTCATAAATCTATCCTGTATTTTGTAGACGCGATAATGTTTGCGCAAACCAATCCAATATATACCTATTGCGATTTTTGTTTTTACCAAAAATATGTAGTAAAAAACATATTGGCCTAAACTAGAACAGAACAGAACAGAACTTTCTGTTTACTAACAGAAAGTAAAAAAAAATAGTTTTTTTTCAAAATTGTCGGTGATTTTTATTTATAGCGCAAAAAAAAAAACTGCAGAGGTGATCAAATACCACCAAAAGAAAGCTCTATTTGTGGGAAGAAAAGGATGTCAATTTTGTTTGGGTACAACGTCGCACGACTGCGCAATCGTCAGTTAAATTGACGCAGTGCCATCTCGCAAAAAATGACCTGGTCAGCCTGGTGAAGCCGATGCTGAAATGGAGGAGGATGGAGCGTTATATGCTCCAGACTCCTCCCACAAATCCAGGCTGGCCGGATGACTGGACAAGATATCATAGTTTGCCAGACCTGAACTGTGCCTTGATCTGGCTGGTCAGTATACCTGAAAGAGGGCAAAAGACACGAAATAGGTATGAAATAATTTTTTATTGCAGAGACTAACAATCACTTCCTACTTAATTTAACAGAGTATTGAAAGCTCGGATAACTTCCGCATGCGGTTCCGCTATGTAACGACTATAACAAGCAGACCTCCAACGCCCCATGTGTTTAATGATGTATGCCGGGACCCCCTACTTAGAAGCCGCAGAAGCTGCCCCAATCCTAAACGAATGTCCAGAAAAACGTCTAGGATTCAGATGCAAATTTGTCA
The DNA here is from genome assembly GCA_018402905.1 of Glandirana rugosa. NCBI lineage: Eukaryota > Metazoa > Chordata > Amphibia > Anura > Ranidae > Glandirana > Glandirana rugosa. Next base: position 371,626 of record BLSH010494877.1, read on the forward strand.
GCAACATGCGCATATGCATGATAAATTGTTTTGAGGACAGAGGACACACTGGAAAGGGGAGCAAAGGGGAATCCAAAGGTGCTGCTGCAAAGTGTATGTGCTTCCACTGTGAAGCCTCTTATACAGAGTTAGGTCTGCCGTACACAGGGAGCCTTGTCGGGGCCTGCAGCTTACGCCTACACTTGCAAATGTGTGTAACCAATCCCCTGTCTTTTAAATGCTGAACTGTTAGACAGGTGAATTTGGCTTGGTGGCTGACTGGTCGGTAAGTTGAGCTTGGAATTTTTTTTGTTTTTTTGTTTTTTGTCTGTATCTGCCTTTCCGTAGCTCCTTGCTGTAGTGGCCAGTTATAGGTGGGGGACAGTGACCTTGTTTTTTGTGTTGTAACCACTTTTGGTGCCACACCAGCGCCGCAGCCGCCATGGGACCACGGCTGGGTGTCTGGTCATGTACGTTTAAGGAGGGTTGGGCTCCTCCAGTCACCTGTCCTTCATCTATCCATTTAATTGTATGTGCTTCCACTGTGAAGCCTCTTATACAGAGTTAGGTCTGCAGTATACATGGAGCCTTGTCGGGGGCCTGCAGCTTACGCATACACTTGCAAATGTGTGTAACCAATCCCCTGTCTTTTAAACGCTGAACTGTTAGACAGGTGAATTTGGCTTGGTGGCAGACTGGTCGGTAAGTTGAGCTTGGAATTTTTTTTGTTTTTTGTTTTTTGTCTGTATCTGCCTTTCCGTAGCTCCTTGCTGTAGTGGCCAGTTATAGGTGGGGGACAGTGACCTTGTTTTTTGTGTTGTAACCACTTTTGGTGCCACACCAGCGCCGCAGCTGCCATGGGACCACGACTGGGTGTCTGGTCATGTACGTTTAAGGAGGGTTGGGCTCCTCCAGTCACCTGTCCTTCATCTATCCATTCAGTTGTATGTGCTTCCACTGTGAAGCCTCTCATACAGAGTTAGGTCTGCAGTATACAGGGAGCCTTGTCGGGGGCCTGCAGCTTACGCATACACTTGCAAATGTGTGTAACCAATCCCCTGTCTTTTAAACGCTGAACTGTTAGACAGGTGAATTTGGCTTGGTGGCAGACTGGTCGGTAAGTTGCGCTTGGAATTTTTTTTTTGTTTTTTTGTTTTTTGTCTGACTACAGAGCATATCCAACACTACCATCAGACACCATGGGCCCCCAGTGCCATAGTATTTGACCACAAAAACCTAGGTCCTAACTGTCTAGTTTTACTATTTCTTGCAAGGCGTAATGGTCATACTCTTTTGTAAAACTACTTTTAAGCAAAACCAGTGCATGTAAGTTAGCCTGCGAAACCGAAAAAAACTCAGATAAATGGCGGCTTTCAACACCAAACTGGGGGCCACCCCAAAAGGGGAAGTAGACCACATGTCTGACATGTCCCGGAAAATTCTTCCCGTAATCGGTAGCCGTGACAACCGCGATTGCTCCTGAGACCTTTGCATCCCCCTCAACATGGCTTTCAGTGGGCGAGCTGCAAAAATGGACGGGCGACTGTAGTGATCTGAAATGCTGTACCCCTGATAAATACAGCTTAACAGTGCTAGCGGATAATCCCAACTCGCTATGACAATAAGCTGCAAATGCCATGACATAAATAACATCCCCCGGGGCATCACAAGGAAATCGATCCATGAACCTACGAAACGCCATCCACCCCGTGGTATAAGCCTCCAAGGTATTCCTGGACAGGGAACTGTTAGCAAACACCATGGCCTGATCCCAAAACCTGCCTAGTCCATGATCAGCTGGGCGTAAGGTGGAACTGCTCTACCCTCCAGCTCGGCTCCCGGATGCTGTAAGAAAAATTGCGGCAGGTTAAATCATGATAGGGCGTCGGCAGCACCATTAAACCTACCCCCGATAAATTCACCTTGGAAATGAAATCTGAAGGTGATGCCTAACCATGTCAACCTGCGCATGAATGACATGATCAACAGTGACCCTGATCTGCCTTTGTTGATAATGTTGGCCGTAGCCAAATTATCTGTGAAAAAGATTATCGATTTTCCAGTCCACTCTGCTCCCCACGTGACTGCAGCTGCTACGATCAGATAAATCTCAAAGAGCGCTGAGGTCTGAGCAAATTTAGGTAAATGAAACACCTCGGGCGGCCACCATCCAGCAATCCATTGGTTACCAAATACGGCCGAAAAACCCATGGACGCTGCCGCATCGGAGAACACCCTAGGTAAATCATTGGCAGGCTGTGGAATAAGTAAGGAGATACCGTTCCAGTTACGAAGGAACTGATCCCACATGATCAAATCAGCCCTGGCATACGCCTGCAACCTGATCACTGATTCCGAGTCCTGACATAAGGGTAACTGGGCCAACAACCTGGATATGAATGATCTACCCTGAGGGATAATCCTCATAGCATGATTCAACATGCCCAAGAGAGACTGTAGCTCCCTTTTAGAACACACTGATGACCGCACAAACCCATGAATGGTCTGCCGAATCCTTATCAGTTTCTCTTTGGGCAAACTTGCAACCACGCTACCAGAATCCAAGGTTATACCCAGAAAATTGATAACCCTGGATGGCCCCTCCACTTTGTGGACGTTCAATTCAGAGAACAACCTGGTAAGTGATTCCAGATCCTTAGGAGATGATTCAGGGTCTTCGATCAGTAAAAAATCATCTAAGTAATGCACTACCCGCTCACAACCCTTGCAGTTACCCATAATCCAATGAAGTGCTTGTGCAAACAAATCAAACAAGCAAGGACTGCACTTTGATCTGAACGTTAATCTAGTGGCAAAGTAATAACTCCCCCGCCATTTGATACCATACCATTGCCACAGGTCAGGCTTATTAGGCAGCAGCTTAAACGCATCCGCCACATCCGCTTTGGACAACCAAGCCCCCTTTCCTAACTGCAAAATGTGCTGTATAGCTAAATCCACTGATGCGTATTTCAACGAAAACTCTACTGATGGAACAAGTAAATTCAAACTCGGTATGTGGGAAGAATGCGGCACAGACAGATCATAAGTCAAACTAAATTTATTGGAAAATTTACCACAAACCACCCCTATCGGGCTAACTCTCCACATGCCAAAAGGTGGAGACGCGAATGGACCAATCACAAACCCCTTGGAGATTTCTACTTCCAATAGTTCATCCACCACAGCAGCATGTCTATCTGCTGACAGCAGATTCCTACACTCAAAAGACTGCTTCGGAAGTATGATGAATCCCGTATGAAACCCTACTGAAAATCCTTCCATCAAAAATTGCCTTAAAACCGGTGACGGATGATTTTCTAAACAGTCCCCTAATAAAGAGACGTTGATTTGGCTTAGTCATGTGCTGGATGACCTAACCAAACATAAAGACTTGGGGTGTGCCCTGAAACAATTTGTGCAGACAAGTAGGAGCCTACACTGATTGTAATTACAACCTGCCTGGCTGGAATTATTGCACAACTGCGCCTTACCCAGATAGTGGATAGGCCTCCCCAATTTGTCCACCTGTCCTGAGGGTCCTGTGGAAGATACCCCACTAATTTGTTTGACCGCCCCGAAGTGACTATGTGCCTCGAACGTGGGGCACCAGGCTGACGTATGAGCTGTGGACTGACAATTGCCGCATACAGGAAACAAAATGCCTGCAAAAGAGTTCCGTATCGATGTTGCTCCAACATGTAACCAACTGGAACTGAGCATGAGTCGCTGCCACCTTCGCCGAAAATGATCTATGGTAGTCATAAAAACTACACCCGCCATATTTATGTGCAAAATCCACTACCTTGTGTAGATATATGTCCAACTCCTCTCTTCTACTGGGACTAACTGAGCATATAATATCCCTAAATATACCAAATGCCAGCACAAATTCTGCCACACTAAGCTTGCGGTTAAGCCTGGGGTCCTTTGTTTTAAGTACCACCGAGACTTCCCCGCATGCATAGGACTTGTTCTCTGATACATCCTGCGAAGCAATCAGCAATGATGCCAAGTTCACATCTCTCCCTTCCAAAATATCTTTCTTGACATTGGTTGGGATAAAATGCGCCAGGGATACTGATGGTAACACTGACAATGGTGAAGGGGCTGCCACCGGTAACGGAATGCCAACATTACCTGCAGGTGCGCTAGGCGGAGCAGGAGCTGCTGGAACTGCCACTGCTTGATCCCTAGCAACACATGCTTCAAACACTTCCATTGTGTCCTGTAATTGCGACATGGATGTAACTAATGTGTTTAACACTGTATGAATTTGCGTCAATGATGTGTGCACAGTAACGCGCTCTTCGCTGGTAGAGGCAATTGGCTGTGACGCAGTTGGAAACAAAAGCCTAAATAACTTGGCTTTCTTGGCTGAAGCTGGGAATGGAATGCCCCTCTGACGCAGCTCTGCTATGAGCCTGGGAATGGTCCAGTTCCTTAACGACTGTGTACTCCCATGTTCAGACCCACCTTGTGGGGTCGGCGGGATGAACGCCAAATCCTCAGAAACATGCGACATGTACAATCTACAGAAAGAAAGCATAAGGGTAAGCACCCCCACTACATGAGCCAGTACCGAACGCTGTGCATGATTTCCTAAGGATGTGCGTGAAAACTATGCCAATCAGCAGCGCGTGCAACCCCTAAAACATAACCACCCCTATGTGTAATATGCTACCTCCTGTTTAGCCCAAGCAACCTGCAGCGCTGATACAAGAATTAAAAATGAACACTCAGGGCTAATGTACCCACAGAACATGGTGGGTAGTTATAAGAGTAGGATGAATGAACGTGCAACATATGACGTATGGTATACAGGCGAGCATTATGTTCTATAACATTTAAAAACAAAAAACTCAGCCCATATGGATCCGTAGACGTGACGGATCCTGCAATACCCACCTGACTAACAGTACCATGAAATAAAAATCACGTGACACACCTGTTTGGGGTCCACGAGCAACCAGATACCTGTACTCTGATGATGCACCTAATGAAAAGTATGATAGACGAAATGATGAAATAACGAATGACACTGCAGCGAAAACAGATGAACATGAACAAACAGACCAAAAAAAAAAAAAAAAAATGTCCCTTTTTTTCTTTTTTTCATAAACGCACCTGCTAATGATATGAATTGAAAGATCCACCTACGAAAACGTAAGACCACCACTATACAGAAGTACCACTAACGACCGGAAAATAACCACCTATGACAAACAAAACACAAAACTGACAGTGAATCCCCTTCTACTAACCACTAATCAAAAGTGACATCCAACCATGGCACCGATGATGACACCCCCCCCCCCATACCTGAACAACATCATGACAAGGAATGACTGCAAGTACTGTGCCCCCCCCCTTTCCCTGACCATGCAACCCGCCTTATGCCGAGTGACTACAAAACACCTTCCTGACTTTTTTTTTTCTTCTCCTCCCCCCATCTACCCTAGACACATGACACCCGGCCACTGCCGCGGCGACTACCTATCCTGACCTGCAATTCCCTGCAACCACCCCTCCCCGCATGCTGCCTGTCCAAGGGACCCAGACCCGCCCCCCCCCCCCCACCCAGGCACGCCAGGAAGGAGACACAAGCAGATGTCACTGTTCCAGCTGGGGGGGAGACGACACAGCCAACAGCCAGACTGATTCAGCAGTTTGCATGAAAACCACCCCCCCCCACGATGGCACCTGGTGAAAGCCGATGAATCGGCTAAACGCCCCCCAACGAACTGACACTATCCGTGCGCTAGCTGATTCACTGCCGAACCTGTGTTGAATGCCATGACAATTAGTTACGAGTGTGAAGACTTCCCTACCTCCCCCATCCAGGCGCACCAGTAGGAAGCATTCACGGCCATATCAGATAGCTACCACCTGGTATGGCCCGCCGGAATTAATCGGCAGCCTGCACTGAGGTCCTCCCTTCCACATCTACCTATGTAACACAGCATGAAGCAACGAATACTCTGCCCCCCCCCATCTTTACCTGTGGCCGCCGATACACAGAAAAAACGCTGCTGTTGCCCCTGTATCCGTCGTCACAACCGCCTGTCACCGGAAATCCTGCGTAACCGGAAATTACGTCACGCCGGCTGCTTCCACGGACCAAGCCTTCAGACTTGTCAGTTAAATTGACGCAGTGCCGTCTCGCAAAAAATGAACTGGTCAGGAAGGGGGGAAATTCTTCCGGGGCTGAAGTGGTTAAAATGGAACTAAATTTGAAGCATGTCCCTGAAGAAATTGCCATAATGCGTACGTTTTTAGAGTCCCTACCTCCAGTGATGTAAGATTCGTGCTTTTCCTCCTCAACTCTGCCTACCATCCTCCTCCTGGTTTTGGGTTTTTTTTTTCATCTGGCATCTTCTACCTTTGGGCATCATCCCTGAACTTAGCTTCAGTCTTGGCATCTTAGAGATGCCGGGACATATTGGGACTATATGCTAAATTATGCATGCATCACAGGCAGTGTACAGTACACAAAGAAACGATTGTGAGCAGGCAGGTAAAGAGTTGTTTTTTTTTTAATATACTTTTAAAATCTATTCTACCAAAAAATTCTACCTTTTTTCGGTTCTACTTAGAGTTGAAGGCTGACTGGGGGAGTTGTATTAATATACAATAGGTATACAGTATGTGTGTGATAATCTTCTGTCAAAAAACAGTTGTTCCAGTGCATATTGATAAACACAATTTAATTATATTCCTTTGTTTAGAAGGAATGGGTGGATTGGTCCCCAACCATCCCCCAAATGGAGGGATCACGGCACCATATAGTACAGTAAGTTAACCAAAGAACATATATAAAATAACGTAGTGTGTTGTTATATCCATTAAAAGTATTGTGGAGTCAATGCAAGCATACCAGTTAAAAACAAATTGTCACCAAAGTACACCAGTGTGTGGTGTCAGGCCACGGATATCAATAGGTCTCTACATGTTTAGCGGAATTTGCTCCGCTTCTTCAGGAGAGATATCTGTGGTAGTAGAGATCACAGTATCAAACACTTTACAACAATATACAAGACAATATTTTCTATTCAACTGATTCAGAGTGGGGAGGCGTTGTATGTAGGACGATTGGCTTACCCATATGCCCAGTCCCATCAGGAGCAAGACCTGCAAAAAATTATATTCCTGATAAACCTGAATATAAAAGCATTTAAAGTATATCTAAAGCCAAAATATTTTCTTATGCAAAATCCCCCTTGAAAAATCCAAGTGCTAGCAGCGCTGTATATTCCTATATTAAATATAGGAGTGAAACTGGAAAATAAATAAATAGATGGGAGTGCAACTAGAAAATATATGATTAAATTTTAGCTACTACATGCGACCAGCTGTTATTTGCGTCTGTTATTTGCCATTTGTGATTGGTTATATGTGGGTCTTAGTTTGAGCAGGAGAATTGGCAGTGCGAGGCCATCTGGTGGTGAATAGGAGCCGCTATTTAGGACGGGTTGGATCGCCGTGTGGCCAGCCCTTGTGATGAAGTCGAAAGTGATGAAACGCATCAGGGACGTGGCCACACGGCGACCCAGACGGCGCTAGGAAGGGACCGAGAGTGATGCCGACTCAGGAGAGGAGAGGTGATCGGGTCATGGATCGGTAACTACTACTTCATGCACTCTGCTGAAACGATCATTTAATAAGAGGTGATGCGCTATGAGAGCTTTTCTGTTTGTTTAACATCCTTATGAGTGGCGGTGTTGGAGGAGATCTGTGAGGGACCTGACCTGGATACGCTGCTTAAACCCTAGTGATCTCTACACAAGGAGGAGGTTGTGGCTCTCTGTTGCAGATATGTGATTTTGCCTCTTAGTTCTGGTGAGCTCCAGTGTGTTTGGTGGCACATGGTGACACAGGTGGAGGATTGTTTATTTACGGATTCATCAGAGGATTTATTCTGAGCACAGATGTGGACTGCACTATTTATATGAACACTTTTTGCTTTGCACATTTAATCATATATTTTCTAGTTGCACTCCCATCTATTTATTTATTTTCCAGTTGCACTCCTATATTTAATATAGGAATATAAAGCGCTGCTAGCACTTGGACTTTTCAAGGGGGATTTTGCATTTGTATTTATATTTAGTTACAGCAGCAGCAGTCACTTTATTGATTTTGCACAATTATTGTACGTTTATTAGCGCAGCGTTTTTTCTGTTTTTAAAATATTTTCCTAGTTTGGATATAGTAGGTGTGGGTAAAAAATGTGAGTATTTTCTTTACCAACTGTGTCTCATTAGGGAGATTTCCCTTCACTTCCTGTTCTGTAGATCCAACAGGAAAGCAGACAATATCCTTCCAATGTAACAGAAACATTCTCTTAGCCAGTTGTCATGAAAACAAAATTCCCACTGGAAGATTTGAGGGACACTTAAAATTTAAATTTACCTGCACTTTCATTTCCTGTGACATCTCCATAATGGGGACACAGACAACAAAAAAAGCCTGAGAAAGGTCTAACCCCTCACCATTCTATCCAATCTAGTTACACTTTAAGTTATTTTATTTATGCTTCAAATATAGCAGTATAAATACTTGAAATTAAAATGCAATGATAACAAATAATTTCTTTACCATTTATATTATTATGCTTCAAACATATGCTTAACCTCTATTTGAAGGAAACTTTTCATAAAGCAAAATACCTGTGTAAGAAGGCTCAGATGGAAGCTACTACACTAACCCCTTGAGCTGCATGCTAGTTCTGTGGCAGTGATCTTACTAAGATTTTTGACATATCTTTCTTTCCTTTTAGTAAATCTTCTATTTTACTAAAAACTGTTTTTCTATGTTGTTTACCAGGGCCTCCCTTCGTATTTTACTGACGTGAACCTGTATTGTGAGATCCCTTTAAGAATGCATATCAGCATCCTACCAGCTTTCCCTCTAGTAACACAAAATGTTACAAACCAAACACAATTTTAACCACTTCAGCTCCGGAAGGATTTCCCACGTTAGGACCAGAGCACTTTTTGCAATTCAACACTGCGTCACTTTAACTGACAATTGCGCGGTTGTGCGATATTGTAATCAAACAAAATTTGTGTCCTTTTCTTCCCACAAATAGAGCTGTGTTTTAGTGGGATTTGATCCCCTTTGCATAATTTCTGATTTCCGATATAAACAAAAAAATTGCGGCAATTTTGCAAAAAAAAACAATATTTTTTACTTTTTGCTAAAATACAAATCCAAAGAAAAATATAAAAAAAACAAATGTATTCATCGGTTTTGCCCGATTTATATTCTTCCTCATATTTTTGGTAAAAAAAAAAAAATCGCAATTGGCGTTTATTGATTGGTTTGCGCAAAAGTTGCCACGTTTACCAACCATGAGAATTCATTTCTGGCGTTTTTACTATTTCTTTTTTTTCACTAGTAATGGTGGCGAACTGCAACTTTAATCGTGACTGTGATATTGCAGCGGACATGTCAGACATTTTTGATGCTTTTTTTGGGACCAATGACATTTATACAGTGATCGGAAATTTAAATATCCACTGATTACTGTATAAATGTCATTGGCAGTAAAGGCGTTAACCTGCAGGGGGTGATCCAGGGGTTAACTGTGTTCCCTAGGCATGTTCTAACTGTGAGGGGGCTGGGCTGCCAGGGGCATAAGAGATATAACTGGTCCCAGTGACAGGGATCAGTAGATCTCTCATATGCTGCCTGACAGAGCAGGGAACCACCATGTTTACATCAGCGGTTACCTGTTTTTCTTCTGTGCCCGGCAATCGCGGGTCACCGGCAGAGATCGAGTCCGCCCGAGCCGAGGCCACACTCCTGCAGAGTGCGGCGGACACGCTACAGCGCACACGCGAGCCGCCATTTATAGATGACGATTCACGGGACAGAAGCACCCTGCAGCAGTAAATGTACATGACGCAACCGGGAAACGGTTAAAGGAGTTCCCAAAACCACCAATTACAACAGAGAGGGGAAATGACATGAAGCTGCATGTTCTAAAGCAGAAATAGTGGTATAGTGAATATAGCATCCTGATGAGAAATGACATCCCCCTACAAAATGACAAGCCCCTTATCACGGCCATCAATGTCAGCTGATCAATACTCTCTCTTTATTAAACCAATTTGAATCCTTACTGTGACGACTACTCATTCAGCCTCACCTTGCATTTTCCAGGGGATATGAATTAGAGTTGAGGACTTGTGTGAGATCGCACAGGACTCTTTTTCAAATCACACTGCGGTCAGCCTGCACATGTGAAGAGGCTGTATAAACTCACTGAAGCACACATGATCTGAAACTGATGTCTCTGCAAGTGAAATCTTTGCGGTTTTCCCATCAGTTTTCATGCATGTATGGTGTGAACGAGCCCTAAAAAAACTGTCGCACAATACTAAAATTAGGTATCGTAATTGGTATTAATGAGTACTTGAGAAAAAGTATCAGTACTCGTACTTGGTCTTTAAAAACTGGTATCGGTGCATTCCTAATCCTCAACATTTCTTTTAAAATCTCATGAATGTTCACGCAGGCCATTTGTTGGTGGGTGGTAACTTCTAACCACATTATGTACATCTGTAATTTTCTACAGAGGGCCTGCACCGGGTCTGAAACAAACTGTGTACTTTGATCACTAAGAAGATTCACAAGGAATCCAGCACTCGTAAAGGTTCTTAGCAAAGAAACCACAACCTTGTCCACTCTGAAGTAGGGTAGTGCCACACCCTCTTGGTGTGGCATAGTCCACTATTATCAATATGTATTGTTCGACTCATAGCACAGCAATCTTTTGTGAATAAAATAAACAACTTAATATACATTTGTTTTTAACTTATATAATAAAATCTTGTATGTCAAACTTTTGTATATATTTGTAATTGTTCTAATGTGTAATTTGGATACCGGTGGGTCACCTTAGAACACCCTTTCCTTTTCTGTTTTCCTGTTATATTGTTTGCCTGATCTACCACCCTCTTAGAAGGCTCATCAATTATAGACTGTTGTGGAGCTCTGTGAACAACTTCTACCTTGCCAACCCACTGTCAAATAACACATGACCATCAGTAGTTGTCTGTAAGCATGTAAGACCAGAAACAATTCTGCATCACTCTGTTTTAGAGATTTTTAAGTGACTTGCTAGGGGGATTTCTTGCATTACTTTCAACAAGTGTTCCCTAAATGTGTTGGGTACAATCATTGCCTTCAGTGGGCAGATCCTTCTTGTACAGTCCTCCATTGTTCTAGTAAACCTTGTGTCTCTCTCCCTCTGCTGGAGAGCCGGAAGCTAGGTTTTTGAGTTTCTCAAGGCTTGGATGAGTTTTCAGTGCTTGCTCAAAGATGATACTACAAATCTCAGCCAACTGTCCTATGGCAAACAAGTACAGCAGCTGAGGCTCGACTTAGGCTGACTCCACTAGGTCAGAACAAGGAGAGGGGTTATGGGTACCTCCTGCTCTAAGACCAGAGACTACACCTTGGCAGTCTTTGTAGCACTACAGTGGCAACGTTGTACTTTCTATGTCAGACATACAGTATATGTATTGGGTAACTTTACATACAAGGCAATTACTCCGTCCCTGCATCCTTCCCTAGTAGAACCATTAATTTATCCTCATCTTGCCCAGATGTTACACCCACATCTCTACAAAGTATCTTGGTAAGTCCAAAGAATCTGGTTGAAAAATCCTGGGTGTCATCAGAAGGCACATAATATGTGACCAGAGTCCCCAGACTTGCAACTAGCAGCACTGGCATGGGAATCTTATTTGAGAATCTAACCTCACTCATCCCACTCCCTGTCCTACAATCCATGAACACCAATGCACAGGGTACACAAAAAAGGGATTTTATTATAACTTACCGTAAAATCCTTTTCTCTGAGTTCACTGACAGACGCATCCTTCTTATGACACGTGGGGTTATGCTCATATCACTAGGAGTAGACTAGGCAAATATAAAACAAAAGCATAGGTTGGCCCCTCCCAGGGGGCCGTCCTCACCTTAGCATATAACCCCCCTGCTCTGTATAGCACATCAGTTCGTAACAAGCCGTACAAACTCAACAGAGAAAACTCAACTCAGAGAAAAGGATTTTACGGTAAGTTATAATAAAATCCCTAATACTCTTCCATTCACTGACAGACGCAACCTTCTTGTGACACGTGGGGATGTCCCAAAGCTGTGCCAATAAAGAGGGGTGGGCAAACTTTAACGACTGTACCCAACAAAAAAAGCCCTCTCAGGCAGCGCCATCTGCGCCTACACTGCCGCTTGTAATAGTTTGCGGCCAAAAGCAGCATCCGAAGATGCTGAAACATCAATTTTGTAAAACTTAGTAAACGTGTGCACTGACGCCCAAGTAACCGCTTTGCACACCTGAGACACCGAAGCCTGGTGTCTAAATGCCCAGGAAGTACTAACTGCCCTGTGGAATGAGCCGTGACTGGAAACGGGGAAACCTTGCCCCGACCCTCATATGCATGAGTCACGGTCTTCCTGATCCAACGAGAAATGGTAGCTGGCCAGGCCACCATGCCTTTGCGCGACCCTTCCATCAGCACAAATAAAGAATTAGACTTCCGAAAGGAAGCTGTAGAAATCAAATACACCCGCAAAGCCCTCACCACATCCAAAGACTGCAGTTCAACCTCTTTGGGATGCGACGGGTGCGGGCACGATGAGGGAAGAACAATGCCCTCATTCAAATGAAAAGAAGAAACCACCTTCAGAAGAAACGAAGGGGAAGGTCGCAAAACCGCCTTGTCCTTATGAAGGACCAAGTAAGGTGACTTGCAGGATAATGCTGCCAACTCAGACACCCGCCTAGCAGATGTGACAGCAACCAGAAAAGCCACTTTCTGCGACAACAGTCGCAAAAGAATGTCCCTGATCTTTTCATATGGTGGTTTCTGCAGCACAGAAAGCACCAGATTCAAATCCCACGGCGCCAAGGGTGACCGTATCCGAGGAGCCACATGATGTACACCCTGTACAAATGTACGGATCAACGAATGAGACGCCAAGGGCCGTTGAAAAAGAAATCTGACCCTTAAGCGTACTTAACGCCAGGTTCTTGTCCAGTCCCTGCTGCAAAAAAGTCAGTACTCTGGACACTATATAAGAGCGGGGGTTCCAACCCCCCTGCCTCGCACCAGGTAATATAGGCCTTCCATGTCCTCTGATAAATCTTACATGAAGTACCTTTACGTGCAATCATATTAGGGATCACGGAGTCTGAGACACCCCTATCCCTCAACACCTGGGACTCAATAGCCAAGCTGTCAAAGCCAGCGAGGGTAAAGCAGGGTGCAACATGGGCTCCTGAGACAGTAGGTCTCCGCGAAGCGGAAGACGCCACGGAACATCCGACACCATCCGCACCACATCGGTGTACCAAGGACACCGATGCCAATCCGGAGCTACCAGGATTGTAGGAATTCCCTCTGCTTCTATCCTGCGCAAAACCCGCGGTAGAAGCTTTAAAGGAGGAAAGACGTACAGTAGCTGATACCGACCCCAGGGTGCTACCAGCGTGTCTGAGGCGACCGCCAACGGATCTCTTGTTCTGCACACAAAGGTCTGTACCTTGTGATTGAACCTGGAGGCCATGAGGTCCACCTCTGGCATGCCCCACTTGAGGCAAATCTGGCGGAACACTTCTGGATGTAGGGACCATTCCCCCTGATCCAGAGTCCGGTGGCTGAGAAAGTCCGCCTGCCAGTTTTCCACGCCTGGGATGTAGATTGCAGAGAGAGCTGGCACGTGAAGTTCTGCCCAACGAAGGATCAGAGCCGCCTCCGCGGCTGCTGCCGAGCTTCTTGTTCCGCCCTGATGGTTCACATATGCCACCGCCGTGGCATTGTCTGACTGAATCCGGACAGGGAGGCCTCACAGCCTTTCCGACCAACGGGACAAACTTAGTCTGATCGCTCTCAGTTCCAGTACATTTATTGGAAGGCAAGCTTCCTGCACTGACCAACGACCCTGGGCAGAGAACTGACCCAGGACCCCTCCCCACCCCGATAGGCTGGCGTCCGTCGTTACTATCGACCAATTGAGGGGGAGAAAACATTTTCCCAACTTTAGGGCCAGAGCCCGAATTCACCAAATCAAGGATCCTCGGGACTGATGATCCAACCTGATCAGTCTGTCTAGGGATAGGGGAGATTTGTCCCATTGCGACAAAATCGCCTTCTGCAGGAGCCGAGTGTGACTGTGGGCGTAAGGTATCGCTTCGAAAGTCGACACCATGAGCCCCAACACTCGCATACAGAACCGTAAGGAGGACCACTGGCATGATAACAGGGTTCGCACTGCTGCCTGAAGTGTCAGGAGCTTGTTTGGTGGTAAAAACACCCTTGCCTGCACCGTGTCCAGAATCAGACCCAGGTATTCCAGCCGGCAGGATGGAGTCAACGATGATTTCTGCAGGTTGATTAGCCAACCGAACTCCTCTAACATGGACACCGTGATTGTCACGTTCTCCTCCAGAGCCGCAGCAGACTCTGCTCTCAGGAGTAAATCATCGAGGTATGCTACTACCGCGATACCTCTCTGTCTCAGCAGCGCCAGCACCGGGGCCACCACCTTGGTGAACATTCGGGGAGATGAAGCCAACCCGAAGGGGAGTGCCACAAACTGGTAATGCAGATCCCCCACTGCGAAGCATAGAAAACGCTGGTGACTGTGACAAACTGGAACATGGAGATACGCGTCCCTGATATCCAGGGACGCCATGAATTCCCCTTGGTGCAGGGCGGCCACGACCAAGCGGATGGACTCCATCCTGAATCTCTTCGTCTTTATGAAGCGGTTTAATGCCTTCAGGTCCAGAACTGGCCTGACACTGCCCTTTTTGGGCACCACAAAGAGGTTTGAGTAAAACCCGTGAAATCTTTCCACCATGGGTACCGGTACAATCACCTCCTGTTCGGCAAGCGCCCGATCGGCCGCCTCCTTAAAAGACGGAGACCCCTCCAAGGGAATGGTCGTTGCCTTATTCAGACGGGCCACTGGGGGGTCCACCGTTGGGGAAGCCCATCTCTTAGTAAAGCTATCCTCAAAGGGGTAGCGAACAGCAAAGTTTTTAGGAAAAGCAAAGGAATTTGGTGGCCGCAGCCATTCCTTGAACGCCGCCTGTTCAAACACCTGATCATAAGGGTAAGCCCTAGGGGGTTTAAGTGATCCACAAATATATGTGGACTCATGCGACTCCCCTGCTTGGTCAAGCCGCATGGAGTTGCGGATATCAGTGATCAGAGCGGCCACTGTCGCTTTATCACGCGAAA
The DNA here is from genome assembly GCA_018402905.1 of Glandirana rugosa. Taxonomy (NCBI): domain Eukaryota; kingdom Metazoa; phylum Chordata; class Amphibia; order Anura; family Ranidae; genus Glandirana; species Glandirana rugosa. Next base: position 386,883 of record BLSH010494877.1, read on the forward strand.
AAGGAGTCTCCTGATCACCTTCGCCTTCTGAGGGCAGTTCACCCTCTGATAGGTCCACAGGTGTGACCACTGAGGTGCTTTCTGGACCGGAATCCTCCCCTGAGGAATGAGGGGGGGTGGGCGTTTTTTGAGGCCCCCACGGAACCGGGTCCCCCGCCCGGGGAAAGAACTCCCCAAATACCGCCCTCAGCTGTTCCAAGGACACCAAGGTTCCCGGGGTGGACTGTTGATCCGCAGGTACATCTGCCATAGCCTTGCTGGACTCTGACATCCCAGCCTTCCGGCACCCCCACCGTGTGACCACCACCTCTACCCCACCAATCAGCCAGGGAGACCCGGGAGGATTGCAGCCACCGCTACCTGCACCCAGGGAGAGCTAGCTATACTTGCTGTTTTAAATGCCTCAGCACTGTGACCGGAATGAGCAAATTCCACTGCACTTCAAGAGTCTGCACCATCGTCTGCCAGCCACGTTGTCCAAGTGAAACGGGAAGTACTACTGCCGTTTATATCACTTCCTGTAACATCCAAGAATGACCACTGGGGGCCACCAGAGGACAGGCTGACAACCACATGGGCTACCAAACAATGGACGCTGCCATCAACACAAGCAGAGCTTATAAAAAATGGCGTGGTCAGCGGACGAACGAACGGTGATCCACACCGAAAGGCGGCGAACCGCTTAATGCAGCGCTCCGAACGGTCAGTGCAAGGTGCGGTACTGCGGGGGGGAGGGGGAGTGGGGGGACGGAAGATAATAATAAGGGGTACCGCCCAGAAGCGCCCCACTAACAGGCCCCCACCTGCCGGCTACCACAGAAGCTGCCCAGGTGCCCACTCTCCGCGCCCCTAGGACGGAAGAGGGGTCTACTCACCAATCCGACGGGCGCAGCGGGTAGCCACCTGGAGCAGACTTACCTCCCCATAGAGAGGCATGCTGCTGGCCAGGCCCCTGGACAGGAACAAGCCAGTCACTGGGCTCTATTTCGTTTTAGCCACTGGCCGCCCGCACGGAACGGGCACTATGTGGCGGGCACATGCTAAGGGTAGCTCGCATAGTGTCGGCTGGACTGGGGAAAGTTTTTGGATTCTAGATATCCTCTATACCACCAGCCAGCTTCTTGATAGCAGTCTTCATCAGAAAAAACCTTCAGGAGACCGCAGATCCCATAGGGAACCAGGTCTACTCCTTGCACTAGGCAAATTAAAACTGATGTGCTATGCAGAGCAGGGGGATTATATGCTAAGGTGAGGATGGCCCCCTGGGAGGGGCCAACCTATGCTTTTGTTTTGTTTTATTTTTGCCTAGTCTACTCCTAGTGATATGAGCATAACCCCATGTGTCATAAGAAGGCTGCGTCTGTCAGTGAACAGAAGAGTAAATAGATTTTCCCAATTTCAGTAAGCATAAATCTCTCTGGGATAATGTCTTTTTCATCCACCAGTTCAGGGTGAATGAGTGTGAATTTTGTGCAGTGCCTTGAAAGCTAGTAACAGTTCAATTATTCATATTGACAGGCTGTAGGTTGTTGGCATTGCCCTTTTCTTTTCCACTAATGCACAGCACAGAAGAATGTGTGCTGGTTGGCTGCAGTTTGATTTCTGTGCTCAGGACATGTGTTCTTGAGGTGTCCAGGCTTGCCACAAGTGTGGCAACTGTGGATATCAAATGATACCAGCTTTTTACCAGGAGCCGGTCACCAGGAGGCTTGGCTCACATGTTTAGCAGTGATTTCCCTCCTCTCTAGTCACTAGCAGATACCTTGCTGCAGTCAGACACCCAACTTAAAAAAAAAAAAAAAACAACAGATACCAAATTAGGTGGGTGGAGGAATCACTCCCGCTATGCCATTGGGACGGGGTGATCTATTTATTAATTTTTTCCTCTTATTTAGTTTACTTTTTATTTTTTTATTTTTACACTGTCCTTTTAAAAAAAAATGTGATCACTTTTATTCCTATTACAAGGAATATAAATCTTGTAATAGAAAAAAGCATGCCAGGACTATGAAAAATATGAGATCTGGGGTCAAAGAGACATCAGATCTCATATTTACACTTAAATGCAATAAAAAAAAAGAAAAGAAAAAAAATGACACTTGAAAAAAATGTCTCCTTTAAGAGCTTTGGGCGGAAGTGACGTCGCTTTTGCCCTGCAATGTTATGGAGCTACTGGGGGCCATCTTACCCTCAGTCGGCTTCAAGGCATTGCGGCGAGAGGATTGGATTGTCTCCGCTGCTACCAACGGGTCCAGTAAGCGGCAGAGATTACAGTACTGCAGCTCCTCCCGAGCTCTGTTTTGTTTTTCGTTCTGCCCCGCTGGGTTGACTGAAAAAAAACTACTAGTGTGTACCAGGCTTAAATAAATATTTCACAATTAACCTAAAAGGACAAGAGAAGAAAACGGGTGCAGTGCTATTTAAAGGGAAGTGAATATAAAATATATACTGTAGAATCTTATCACAAAAAACATATTACAAAAGTGTATACTCTCATAAAGACAATGTGTTGTGTAGTCTGTTTAAGCAAAACAGTGCATATCAAACAGTTCAATATCCAGGGCCACATAGGGCCATACAAACAAACAAAGGTACTTCAGGGGTTCACAAGTGGTTTTCTTAAGGCAGAGTTCCACCCTATTAAAAGTCAGCAGCTACAAAAAGTGTAGCTGCTGACTTCTAATAATCAGACACTTACCTGTCCCAGCCAGGTGGGCACTGCGCATGTGCGAGCCACGCCGCACTGAATGGCCGGCGTATCTTCTGGGATCTGTCACATGTCCCAGAAGATCATCAAGAGGGAGGGGGGGAAGGTGAACTTCTTTTCTGTGCCGCGGAGCCAGAGGAGGAAGTGCAGCTGGGACCCTGTCAAAACAGGGTTCCTTCTGCCCCCCCCAAAAAAATGACATGCCAATTATGGCATGTCGGGAGGTCACCTTCCCTTAAGGCGGAAGTTCAGCTTTTGGGTGGAACTCCACTTCAACCTTCTTTTTGGTGTTTTTTAACTGTACAGGCGGTCCCCTAGTTACAAACATCCGACTTACAAACGACTCCTACTTACAAACGGAGGGAGACAACAGGAAGTGAGAGGAAATCTACCCCTAGGAAGGGAAATTCACTCCTGTAAGAGGTATTATTGGAAAAAGGTGTCTCCACTGATGCTTTAACACCAAGGCTTGTTTAAAAGACAAGCCAAAATTTTCAAAATCCAATTATCATTGGGACAGAAAGTGAGGTGAAATCTTCTGAACAGAACCACAGACAGCAAAATAAACATTACAGGGGTGTTACCCCTTCCCTATGCTATCCAAAAAGCTTAAAAATATTTTGTTTGGCTGAAGCTACACTTACAAAATGTACATGTTCCGACTTACAAACAGATTCAACTTAAGAACAAACCTACAGTCCATATCTTGTTTGTAACCCGGGGACCACCTGTAGCATTTTTTAGCAAAACTATACTCTATGGCTCTAAAACACTGATAAATGCTGAATAGCCACGTTTTTCAGCGTTTTTAAGTTGTTTTCAGCTTTTTTCAGAGTTAGAGCTGTCTTACAAAAACTCCTCTCAAAACCCACTAGTTCTGCATTTTTTTCCAGCCAGAAAACACCCCAACCAATAACTGTTGATAACAGCCTATGTGTGCATGGACATATAGGATAACATGATGGGGAGTTTATTGATGGCAGAAAAAAAGTCTGAAGCCAAAAACTGCAGCTATAAAAACGTCCAGTGTGCATAAGGCCTAACAGTCTCTTAATGTCCAAACCAAGCACCCAGGAATGTGCTATCCCGATTCCACCTAATGTCACTCAAACTGCTTACCTTAAGGACAGACCCTTTAGATTATAGTTCTTGATTAGCATACAAGTTGTATTAATTTACAACCAGGCTCAGATGGAATGTAGCTCAGCTAAGCTAAAGGGTTATACACCAGATCGCACCAAAGGTGATATGACTCAAGAAAAGGAACAAAAACTGCAAAATAGTGCTCACTGCTAATATTTATTAAAATCACTATAGCACAATGTGTAACAACCACAGGCCAATCAAAATGAAGTGTTATAAATGTAACAGCTTATTCAGGCTACAAAAAAATAGCTGTATGTGATGTATTCCAAAGATCCAGCTTCTCTCAGCAGAGATCATCAGTGGTTAGTACCAATCAGCGTGATGACATCATTAGACTCCACCATTACACATTACATTCCCACAGAACTTCCTCAGTAGTTTGAGTGGCCCTAGGTGGTATCCAGAGAGCACATTCCTGGACGTTTATTTGCACATGAAGAGACTTTTAAGAAGACCATTTGTTAAGCGCCTTTTATTTGTGTGGATGGCCCTGTGTGGCCCTGGATATTGCACTGATCTGTGTGGTTTTGCTTAAACATACTGCAGGGCCCATTTTGTCTTTATAAGAGTATACACTGTCAGAATAAGTATTTTTGTGATACGATTCTACATATTTTATGTTTCTGTATTCACTTTTTTATTATTAATATTTGAAATAGACCGAGATAAAACAAGAAAAGTCAGTGTAAGTACACTGCACCAAAGAATGGGGTCTTGCCACATCCTGTGGGATACCAAAGACAGAACACAGTTTTATGGGACTTTGAGGCCAAACCCCATGCATAGGTGTACTCTAAAAAATCATATTTTTATTTTATATATATATATATATATATATAAAGATAAAAAACAAGCATACAAAGCATATAGAGGACATATATAGAGAAATGGCATAAAAAAGTACTGGATCACAGATGAACACTCTGACGTTTCCACTTAAATATGGTCTTCCTCAGGGAGTTTCAAAATGCATACAACAATAAATTTCTATCGTTGACAAAAAGAGAAATAATGACATTAATAATACAATAATGATGTTTCTACATGGATAACAAAAATTATATCCACAAAAATGTTTTTTTTGCATGTACAAAAATATACATACTAACATTACAAGAAAAATACAATGCAATACAACAAAAATATCACCAAAAATGAGCCAACACTTACAGTGCCACAGGAAAAAAAAAGCCCCACATGGACGGTTCATTATATAAATCACACCTGTGGTTTGACAGGTGACGTAACTTTTGGGTGTGAAGGGACGGCCATCAGGTAGCCGAGGAGAAGGATCAGAATTAATGAATTGGCAGTAGCCACAACCCCCACATGGAAACATACCAGGGGGGTTGTCGGTCTCCGCCAACCCATTAGAGGAGGAAAAATGACTGGAGGCCAATATGTCACGAATTGAGGGTGCCCTCCTGAAGGTCACGAGGGGATTGGGTGATCGGAATCTGGCTATTTGTGGATTGGATAGAAGTAAATGCCAGTACTTCTGAAGATATCTCTTTAGATTGAGATGTTGACTATTATAAGCGGTAATAATCCGAATAGAGTCTGTCTTTTCCTTCTCTTTTTTGTCTCTCTCAGAGTTGGCTTTAAACAAAAGTTGGGCCCTGGATTGGAATGCTTTGCGTAAACAGGATTTTGTGTAGCCCCTCTCCAAGAGGCGCTTTTTTAAATCAAGGGCATCTACTCTTTCATCATTTCAAACTACTTTTCAACGTCACGGCAATTGCATCTCAGATGCAAGTACTGTGAGTATGGAATGGATATATATATTTGAGATAGCGCTGCACTAGTTCTCTTATATTATCCATTTATATCAAGAAACATAATCCAATGTAAGTGATATCAACATTTGAAATAGCTTAAAAATATTCTGACTTTAAAGGTGCCGTTTTAAAAGACACTATATACTAATAAAAAAAAATCTATGTGGATTTCCTAATTCAAAAAGGATTTATCAGCCACTGATTTTTTTTTTTTAATCTCTGACTGACTGTTTAGAACACTCCTGTGTCCTATATTCAAAATTTCCATTATACGGTGAGTGAATTTCAAAAAATGTTCTCTGGTGGTGAATCAATCAGTGCAAAAAAAAAAGCATAAGCACCTGAGGTTTTACCGGCAGGGAATGTTTGATAAATGTTGGACTCCCTGGAATTTAGTTGCCACTATTTGTATTAATGGGTGAGATCAAGAACAGAAGATAAGAGGTACAGTTGTAAATTCCCAATGTTTTCTTCTGACACACCCATTAGAACATAATCAAGATATTACGTGCATGCCATTATAGAAGTTGTTATTTTTTTGTTTTTTTGTTTTTTTTTTTTAAGGACAAGTAGTTCAGTTAGTACACAGAACCAGCCGGAGAACAAAAGTAATTTGCAAAAGCATGGCAAATGTTTAACACCGTGCAAAGGTCAATGCGTTGCATTCCAGATGCTTACAATGCATTGTGGGATGCTTTGAAACAAGGTCAGGCAATGTTTTCAGATCAGGAATGTAAAAATAGATCCAAACGTTGGAGAATGTAAACTTGTGTAAAGTGATGCATTTTTATGTATCTTAACTGATCTTCTCAAATTGCCAGAGAAAGATGTCTGGCCACGAAAAAAAAAAATTACACTAGTGTGCGTAGTAGTATGATATGAATAATGATGAACATATCCAAATGCAAGTTTTTGTTATATATAGTATACAAAAAAAATGATTAATAGTATATGGATCAACAGTTGCAGTAAATGTTATTTTGTTTTTAATCCTTGGCTAAGTTAAAGTGCTTGTAAACGATCACCTTGTAATACAACCCATTCACTTTCAAATAGAAATGGAAGGCAAAACATGTTTGCATAGCTATAAAAAAACATTATAAATACCTTTTAGTCCCTTTTTTATAAGTGATCACATTCTCTCTGTTCTAAGCTGCATAAGAGCTGGGGGGAGGAAAGGCAACAACACACTGAGCTTCCCAATGAATGGCTGTGCAGCAGAGGTGTGTCAGGACAAGTCTGATCATTGGAGGAGAGTACACTAAGTTCCCATCATCATAGCTAGAGAAATGACCACAGTGTGCTCTCCTGCTTAGTGTGGTCAGTTTTTAATAGGAAAGCAAGGGGACTAGCAGGAACACCAGAGATTTCACAAATGAATCAATACAAAGAGAACAGGATACTTTCTCATACAAGTACATGGTACAGCAGGCACATATCAGGAATATGAAGTGTTGAGGTAACAAACGTTTTAAATATGTGACATATTATGTTATGGAAATTCCATGGTTACATTGTAACATAGTGGATGATGTGAAAGATGTAGGGACTAACCACTTAAAATGATGTTTGACCCATTGTTATAGTATTGCAAAAGCACACATCTCCTACTAGGCATGCAGACTACCCTGATGCATGAAAAAAAATACCTAGGCTATAAAAGGATCTGCCCAATCACTCCTCCCTTGTTGGCTGGTTTTAATATACTGTAAAGCGGGGTTCACACTGCCGCACGGATCGGCTCACAGCAGGGGTACAGTGCATCCCTGTTCACTGTTTGTGGTCTGATTTAAGTCAGAATGTTTTAGCTGAATTAACAGACCTGAAATTGACCAAAAAGTCATTTCTCACATATCAGCAATAATACAGCTAATCATTGTGCCTGAATTCAGTTTTTCTCTGATCCATAAATCTGATCCTGAAATATATTGTGTAATACTTTAAGTGATAGTCCCCCAGGTTCATTCCTTGTAATTATTATCCCTACATAGATATATAGGAATTACTGAAAATGATGTTGATACATGTAAAACATAATGGCACATTTATCTCCTTGGAAGGTGCACAAGGGAATAAGATATGTCTAACAAAACAAAGGTATAAGGAAATATTACATGTAATTCAGATTTTTGTACTGTAGTTTCCAATAGACTTTTATATATAAAAGTTTTAAAAGATGGGAGTACAATTGCATAAACTGAATGTCTTGGTTAAATATTCATAGTGGCCACAACAGATTTGATGGAAATAATTACTATATACAGTAGGCCTCATGAAGGTCACGTTTATAAAGATGGAAGTTCCTTGAAGACAATCAAAGAGTTTGCAAACGTGTGACAGTAGTTGCTTGTTTTTTCATTCTCATATTGTTTAACTCCTAGTAATAGAAGTAGAGGGGAAGACTATTTTTTTAAGTAATTTGAAGCATGTCCTCAGATCCTCTTTCACATTCTTACATATGGCTTGGGTTTCAAGCTGGCAGAGAGAGGGGATAACCACAATAATAAGGATAAATAGTGGATACAAAAAATAAAATAAAACTGCTGTATGAGTGAAGCAGTGGCATAATCACATCCAATGGTCCAGCACAGAAGAACATATGAATCAACTTTGTGAAGATACCGTTTATGTAATTTGCATTACAGACTCCCAACACAATTAACAGAATTATATCTCAGAAGAACAGAAAGATTTATCCTATAGAAATAAGCATTGATTCCTTGTGAAGAACAGCAAAGTGTTTTCTTATGTAATATATAGCCCCATTAAAACACCCATTCACACAAGATATCAGAAGTATTTTTGTTTACTCATTACTTTATTTTCACACGATACTCATATTAAAGGAACATTGAATGTTCTAATGGCAGAAATAGACAAGGGGATGTTTGAAGTCAGCAGAGTTTCCCCTCATATATTAAGCTCTAGAGCAGTGGTTCTCAACTCCTGTCCTCAGGACCCACCAACAGGCCAGATTTTAAGTATTACCTTGGGGAGATGCAGACTAGAATACTGCAATCACTGAGCAGCAAATGATATCACCTGTGATGCATTTCAGTTAACCTGCAGACCTGGCCTGTTAGTGGGTCCTGAGGACAGGACTTGAGAACCACTGCTCTAGAGTAAATTCCCTTGCAAAGTACATAGTCTGTTTGCTTTTAGCAAGTCAACCCCAAGTACTTTAACCACTTAAGGACCGGAAGGATTTCCAGCTTTAGGACCGGAGCCCTTTTTGCGATTCGGCACTGCGTCGCTTTAACTGAAAATTGCACGGTCGTGCGACGTTGTACCCAAACAAAATTTGCGTCCTTTTTTCCCCACAAATAGAGCTTTCTTTTGGTGGTATTTGATCACCGCTACGTCATTTCTGATCGCCGCTATAAACAAAAGAAGAGCGACAATTTTGCAAAAAAAAAACAAATTTCTTACTTTTTGCTAAAATACAAATCCAAAAAAAAAATATATAAAAAAACGTTTTTTTCCATCGGTTTTGGCCGATTTATATTCTTCCTCATATTTGTGATAAAAAAATCGCAATCGGCGTTTATTGATTGGTTTGCGCAAAAGTGGCCGCATTTACGGATGATGAGAATTCATTTCTGGGGTTTTTATTTTTTTTTTTTTTTTTTACTAGAAATGGCGGCGATCTGCGATTTTTAGCAGTACTGCGATATTTCAGCGGACATGTCGGAACATTTTGACACTTTTTTGGGACCATTGGCATTTATACAGCGATCAGTGCTATAAAAATGCACTGATTACTGTGTAAATGCCATTGGCAGTGAAGGGGTTAACCTGCAGGGGGCGCTCTAAGGGTTAACTGTGTTCATTGGGCGTGTTCTAACTGTGGGGGGACTGCCCTAGCTGGGGAAGGGAAGTGATCACAGCCTCCATGTAGTGGAAGGCTGTGATCACAGCCCTTCCCCCCTCACAGAACGGAGGTCCGTGTTTACTTAAACGGACCTCTGTTCTTTCACTCCGGGGGGGGGGGGCATCGTGGGTGGCCGGCGGAGATCGAATCCGCTGCACCCACTCCCTGGGGCTCCACGGACACAGTGAGCGCGCTGGCGCGCCTCCGGCGGCGCGCGCGCGCTCACTGGGCTTGATCTCACGGCCGCCGTCGTATGACGGCGATCCGCGCTATCGAGCCACACTGACGCTGTCAATTGCCGATCAGCCATCGGCAAGCGGTTAAAGATAGTTTTTCTCTCTGAATCTTTCCCTGGAAAAACTATTGGATCCTCTTTCT
>BLSH010494877.1:396772-444403 GCA_018402905.1 Glandirana rugosa
TCTTTCTCCTAGGTTATCAAAAAGGTCCCTTTCTAAGTCTCTCTTTACTGTGTAAATGCCATTGGCAGTGAAGGGGTTAACCTGCAGGGGGCGCTCTAAGGGTTAACTGTGTTCATTGGGCGTGTTCTAACTGTGGGGGGACTGCCCTAGCTGGGGAAGGGAAGTGATCACAGCCTCCATGTAGTGGAAGGCTGTGATCACAGCCCTTCCCCCCTCACAGAACGGAGGTCCGTGTTTACTTAAACGGACCTCTGTTCTTTCACTCCGGGGGGGGGGGGCATCGTGGGTGGCCGGCGGAGATCGAATCCGCTGCACCCACTCCCTGGGGCTCCACGGACACAGTGAGCGCGCTGGCGCGCCTCCGGCGGCGCGCGCGCGCTCACTGGGCTTGATCTCACGGCCGCCGTCGTATGACGGCGATCCGCGCTATCGAGCCACACTGACGCTGTCAATTGCCGATCAGCCATCGGCAAGCGGTTAAAGATAGTTTTTCTCTCTGAATCTTTCCCTGGAAAAACTATTGGATCCTCTTTCTCCCTAAAATCTGAAATTTGCTGGTGAAGGGGCTCCTGAAAGTTGTGGCCCACCTGTCACCCTGCCCAACCCGGCATTCACTTCCCAGTCACCTTGGAGACAATGAATAATCCATATGTTTGTTTTTGTTGTTTTTTTATTAAGGGAATAGAACTTGGATGGGTAGAGGAATTTATGGGATGCCCAGTGGAACAAACAATTGGCTGATTGTATAGCAGTCAATTGGTGGATTGTATAGCAATCAATTGGGACAACTATGTACACACTGTTACTCCAGTCTCCTCCAGAACAACACTTGCTTGCAGACTGTTACTCTCTCTCTCTTCCTCCTGCACAACATATTACTCCAAGCACAGCTAGCACATGTTTAGGCACGACCCTGACTCAGCTGGGCCCCAGCAACCGCCCTTTTGCAGGCAGGGACCATAGGCCCCTTTAGTTTAGCAAAAAAATACTAACAAGTCTTCCATGCTAGCTGTTCTAAAGTGGACTACTGCTCCCAGTCAATCCTCTTCATGCCCCGACAGCCCTCCTGGCTGCAGCTGCCTGACTCCACTGTCCGTGACATCACAGTCCCTACTGCTGGCTCTGTACCCATCCCAGACTGCACACTCCTCTCAGGCATGCCTCCCCAGTCCTCCCTACTGTGCCTGTCACTCACCAGCCCTCCTGGCTGTGACTGGTGGTTCCCTCCTGGAGACATGCCCGGCAACTCTAGCTCCTGCTGTCCTCTTTGATTCCTCTCTGTGCCTCCTGACTGGATCCTCCTTGCTTTCCAGAAGGGCTCCATCCTACACCCAAAGCCCAGGCCCAAGGTCACCTAGTGCTCCATATCCAGTTTTTCCACCTGAACTCTCCTCCCCAGCTGGGTTGACCCCAGGTATTTCAAGGAGATCGGCCCCCTGCCAATCCTAGTTGGGGATTTGGTCAGGGCTCCACGAGACACCCCGGACAACCCCACCTCTCTTCCCCTCCTCCTCTTCTAGAATCCTCTAGAAGCAAGAGGGAGGTGACAGAAAAGTGATGCTATCTGTGAGTCACCAGCTGCTACTCCAGGGCACTCTCAGCCCACACAGATAAAAACAAACAGGCCTAGCTCCCAGATAGGCCTGCCTAAATGTACCTGCCTTTTCAAAAAAAACCTCACCTCTAGCACCTACCTAAGTAGAGGGTGCCACACTGGCATTTCCAAAAATGCAAACACTCAACATTTTGCCCCTTGTTTGTGGATTTTGTTGTAGTTTCAAAGCAGAGAAATATAGAATAGTTTGTTGTAAACTTTCCTAAAGATGTCAAAAAAGATAGCAAGTTTGGCAAGGGAAATAATTCACTTCTCCCTATCTGTGGCCCTGTCCATTCAGAACATTTTTTGCTTATTGTTGAAAACTATTGTTGAAGATTTTTTGCCTGAAATAAATGGGAATTTGAAAAAGATGTATGTATAAATAGCCAGTCTCCTTAAGAAGGCACTGTCAGCTGCCCAGACTGCCAATGCCTCCTTATAGCTCACCCTTCCAGCAAGATGTACTCACCAATCCATGCTCCCTTTCCCCCCTAAGCTCTGGTGTCAGACATGTTAAAGCCCCCTTTCATTTTGAAGTATACAGCAACTTACAGGCTCCTTCAAGGACTGATGAGTTAGGGGAATAGGACAACAAGTTTGTTTAACCTGGTTAATGAAGGGAAATCCTTTCCCAATCTTCTGGACTTTGGCTTTGTTGGGATTTATGGTAAGATTATGGTCAGGTCTCCTTACTGGTCCGAGTCTCTCTTCCTGATGGTTTCAGAAACTCTCTGGTTCCCTACTGCCGCATAAAGGTAGTTTAACCCCATTGTTACTGCAACATAACTTGAGAAGTCCAACTGTAAGGCACCCCTTGCCAGTAGAGCGTTATCTAACTTTGCAGCAGAGAACCCAGTATGTGCAACTGTGAGTCTGTTATTTTCCGACCCACTGCCATTCAGAAAAATGCGCTATTTAACTGCCAAAAATTGTATGGCAATAAAACTTTTATTCAACCTAAATCATCTCTAAATAATTGCATTTCTTATTTTAAATAGCGAAGATAAAAGAAAAGTAGTTACGAAAAAAAAACCTGGGAGTTTAATCAATCATTTCTCATAAATTATTTTTTAATGGTCTATGTAACTAGGGTGTGTCTTTTGCCTACATAATTTTTGCTGTCCCACTTTTTCATCTGTGATGGTACTGACAGTTTCCGCACTACGTATAGGCTCCGAATCCTGCTAGCCCATCATACCTTAGATGCCTCCTGCAGCAAAGGTGTTTTGAATACTAGGGTGCTGTAAAAAGCAAGTTCTGACACCTCTAGCAGTGTCACATGTTAGTCCTGCCACCCTCCTGCATGGTGCTTTTGCCCAATAACCATCATAGCTCATCATAGCAAGGGATCAAGGCCAGCACTTGAAACTATCAGGATATGTCACAGCTAGTGCTTATACCAACTCAGGATTTAGCTCATTTGGGCTGCACAACAATACATTTTAAGGTAAGCGCAAGCAAGATTATGTGCCGCTGCATTAATGGACTAGTGCATGTCACTAAGGCTGGTCACAGATGGTGCAAATTTCTTTCCTGCAACCAAGGGTTGCAAGGAAAGAAGTTTGCACAATTCCCTATCAGCACAGACAGTGCTGACAGGGGAATCCCTCCTACTGAGACGGGAAGGTTTATTTAATAAAGGCAAATCCATTGTGCACTACTGGTGCACTGCAAGTGCACTTGGAAATGCAGTCACTGTAGATCAGAGGGGGACATGTAAGGAAAATAAAAAACAGCATTTTTGCTTGCATGTGATTGGATGATAACATTTCAGATCTTCCCCTCAGATCTGGAGCAACTGCACTTCCAAGTGCACTTGCAGAGCACTTGTAGTGCAGAGTGGATTTGCCTTTAGTAAATCAACCCCATTGTGTTCTCCTGGCGGAGAGGCAAAGGTAGGCAGGGGAAGTCGTCCCCATGGTGAGAAGACAGTGATTATTGCTAGTAGCTATAGTAGCCGCTAGCAATAATCGCAAGTAAATTCGGAAGGCTGGTTGTTCCCAAGCTGATCTATTGATCAACTTGAAACATTCAGCCTGCTCATACACGATTTAACTCTCGCCCAGTTTTTGTTGAACTGGCCAAGATTCGAACTGTCTATGGTCTGCCTAAGGTTTGGGTACTAACAAGTATACTTTAAGAGTAAATACTTGGAAAATACACCTTTTCCTTTTTTCACAACTGGTGCATAACTGGTCATAATTAAAAACACACAACAGAGATGCAATTACATAAAAATGCACACACTGGAATCATGTGTGTTATCTGACTGATTTTAAATTGGCCCTGAAAATAAAACCTAATTTTAAGGGCGGGTACCATACATAGGGACATAAGCATAAATGTATATAAAACTTAAAATAAATACATTTGTGCTCATCCGTTTACATACCACGGCAGAATTTTTGATTTCTTGGCCATTTTTTCAGAGAATATTAATGATAACACAAAAACATTTCTTTCATTCGAGGTTAGTGTTTGGCTGAAGCCATTGATTAACAATCAACTGTGTTTACTCTTTTTCAATCATAATGACAACATAAACTACCGAAATGAGCCTGATCAAAAGTTTACATACCCTGGTGATTTTGGCCTGATAACATGCACACATGTTGACACAAAGGGGTTTGAATGGCTATTAAAGGTAACCATCCTCACCAGTGATCTGTTTGCTTGTAATTAGTGTGTGTGTGTATAAAAGGTCTGTGAGTTACTGGTCTCCTGACAGACCCTTGCATCTTTCATCCAGTGCTGCACTGACGTTTCTGCATTTTGAATCATGGGAAAAGCAAAAGAATTGTCAAAAGTATCTGCAGGAAAAGGTAGTTGAACTGTATAAAACAGGAAAGGGATATAAAAAAATATCCAAAGAATTGAGAATGCCAATCAGCAGTGTTCAAGCTCTAATCAAGAAGTGGAAAATGAGGGGTTCTGTTGAAACCACTCCACGGTAGACCAACTAAAATTTCAGCCACAACTGCCAGGAAAATTGTTTGGGATGTAAAGAAAAACCCACATATAACTTCAGGTGAAATACAGGAATCTCTGAAAATAAGTGGTGTGGCTGTTTCAAAATGCACAATAAGGAGGCACTTGAAGAAAGATGGGCTGCATGGCCGAGTCGCCAGAAGAAAACCATTACTACGCAAATGCCACAAAGTATCCCACTTACAATACGCCAAACAGCACAGAGACAAGCCTCAAACCTTCTGGAACAAAGTCATTTGGAGTGATGAGACCAAAATTGAGCTTTTTGGCCACAACCATAAACGCTATATTTGGAGAGTCAACAAGCCCTATGATGAAAGGTACACCATTCCTACTGTGAAACACGGAGTTGGATCGCTGATGTTTTGGGGATGTGTGAGCTACAAAGGCACAGGAAATTTGGTCAAAATTGATGTTATCAAAAAATACTAGAGGAACATTTGCATTCATCAGCCAGGAAGCTGCGCATGTGACGTACTTGGACATTCCAACATGACAATGATCCAAAACACAAGGCCAAGTCGACCTGTCATTGAATACAGCAGAATAAAGTGAAGGTTCTGGAGTGGCCATCTCAGCCTCCTGACCTCAATATTATTGAACCCCTCTGGAGAGATCTCAGACATGCAGCTCATGCAAGACAGCCCAAGAATTTCCAGGAACTGGAGGCTTTTTGCCAAGAGGAATGGGCAGCTTTACCATCTGAGAAGATAAAGAGCCTCTTCCACAAATACCACAAAATACTTGTCATTGATGTTAAAGGGGGCAATACACGGTATTAAGAACTGGGGTATGAAAACTTTTGATCAGGGTCATTTGGGTAGATCCTGTTGTCATTATGATTTAAAAAGAGTAAACACAGTTGATTGATAATAAATGGCTTCAGCCAAACACTAACCATGAGTGAAAGAAACGTTTTTGTGTTATCATTCATATTCTCTGAAAAATGACCAAGAAATCATAAATTCTGCCAGGGTATGTAAACTTATGAGCACAATTGTAATTTTTGTACAGTAACCCAAAGCAAACAAATCTGGATAGAATACTAGGGGCAGAAGGTCATTTTTTACTCCAGTCTGCCCAAAGGAACTAACAACACGTTATCTTTAATTTTTGAGAAAAAAAATAACCTTAAAGGGAATCTATAGTGACAGCATACACTTTCACTCCACAGCTTTCAATATCTAAGGACTACATATCTCATGGTACCTTGTGTAATACAACAGTGCCTTCTCAGAGGACTTAGTGAATACTAGAGTTGAGCGAACCCAGACTGTAAAGATCGGGTCCGTACCGGACTTTGGGTTGTCCATGCCCCGAACCCGATCCCGAACATTAAAAAAAAGTCCGGGATCGAGTTCGGTATTCAGGTATTTTTGGCGCCATTTCTATAGCTGCTGGGCAGCCGATCAACAAGCTTTTCACTAGTTTGCCCTTAGAAGCCATCACAGCCATGCCTACTAATGGCATGGCTGTGATTGACCAGCGCATCATGTGACCCAGCCTCTATATGAGGCTGGAGTCACGTAGCGCCACGTGTCAGATTGTCTCAGACTAGAGTAGGGAGAGCTTCATGGCGGTGCTGTGAGGGAAAGATTAGCGTTCACAACCATCTCAGACTGCATTAGGGAGACCTTCATTGCGGCCCTGTGAGGGAGACATTAGCGTTCAGAGCCATCTTATAGTGCATTAGGTAGACGTTCCTGTCTGTGCTGTGAGGGAGACATTAGCGTTCAGAACCATCTTATAGTGCATTAGGGAGACGTTCCTGTTGGTGCTTTGAGGGAGAGATTATCATTCTAAAACTATCTACTACTGCATTAGGAACAAAATCCTGTTAGTGCTCTGAGGGAGAGATTATCATTCTAAAACCATCTACTACTGTATTAGGGACTGGTTCCTGTTGGTGCTCTGAGGGAGAGATTATCGTTCTAAAACCGTCTACTACTGCATTAGGGAGAGGTTCCTGTTGGTGCTCTGAGGGAGAGTTTATCGTTCTAAAACCATCTCCTACTGCATTAGGAAGAGGTTCCTGTTGGTGCTCTGAGGGAGAGTTTATTGTTCTAAAATTGTCTACTACTGCATTAGGGAGAGGTTCCTGTTGTGCTCTGAGGGAGAGTTTATCGTTATAAAACCGTCTACAACTGCATTAGGGAGAGGTTCCTGTTGGTGCTTTGAGGGAGAGTTCATCATTCTAAAACCATCTACTACTGCATTAGGCAGAGGTTCCTGTTGGTGCTCTGAGGGACAGTTTATCCTTATAAAACCATCTACTACTGCATTAAGGAGAGGTTCCTGTTGGTGCTCTGAGTGAGAGTTTATCGTTCCAAAACCATCTCCTACTGCATTAGGCAGAGGTTCCTGTTGGTGCTCTGAGGGAAAGTTTATCATTATAAAACCTTCTCCTACTGCATTAGGGAGAGGTTCCTGTTGGTGATCTGAGGGAGAGTTTATCATTATAAAACCATCTCCTACTGCATTAGGGAGAGTTTCCTGTTGGTGCTCTGAGGGAGAGTTTATCGTTCTAAAACCGTCTACTACTGCATTAGGGAGAGGTTCCTGTTGGTGCTCTGAGGGAGAGTTTATCGTTCTAAAACCATCTCCTACTGCATTAGGGAGAGGTTCCTGTTGGTGCTCTGAGGGAGAGATTATCATTCTAAAACTGTCTACTACTGCATTAGGGAGAGGTCCCTGTTGGTGCTCTGAGAGAGAGATTATCATTCTAAAAAAAAATCTACTACTGCATTTGGAAGAGGTTTCTGTTGGTGCTCTGAGGGAGAGTTTATGGTTATAAAACCATCTCCTACTGCATTAGGGAGAGGTTCCTGTTGGTGCTCTGAGGGAGAGTTTATCGTTTTAAAATCGTCTACTACTGCATTAGGGAGAAGTTCCTGTTGGTGCTCTGAGGGAGAGTTTATCGTTATAAAACCATCTCCTACTGTATTAGGGACAGGTTCCTGTTGGTGCTCTGAGGGAGAGTTTATCGTTATAAAACCGTTTACTACTGCATTAGGGAGAGGTTCCTGTTGGTGCTCTCAGGGAGAGATTATCGTTCTAAAACCATCTACTACTGCATTTGGAAGAGGTTTCTGTTGGTGCTCTGAGGGAGAGTTTATCGTTATAAAACCATATACTACTGCATTATGGAGAGGTTCCTGTTGGTGCTCTGAGGGAGAGTTTATCGTTATAAAACCATCTCCTACTGCATTAGGAAAGGTTCCTGTTGGTGCTCTGAGGGAGAGTTTATCGTTATAAAACCATCTACTACTGCATTAGGGAGAGGTTCCTGTTGGTGCTCTGAGGGAGAGTTTATCGTTATAAAACCATCTTTTACTGCATTAGGGAGAGGTACCTGTTGGTGCTCTGAGGGAGAGTTTATCGTTCTAAAACCATCTCCTACTGCATTAGGGAGAGGTTCCTGATGGTGCTCTGAGGGAGAGTTTATCGATCTAAAACCATCTACTACTGCATTAGGGAGAGGTTCCTGTTGGTGCTCTGAGGGAGAGTTTATCATTCTAAAACCATCTACTACTGCATTAGGGAGAGGTTCCTGTTGGTGCTCTGAGGGAGAGATTATCGTTCTAAAACTGTCTACTACTGCATTACGGAGAGGTTGCTGTTGGTGCTCTGAGGGAGAGTTTATCGTTCTAAAACCATCTACTACTGCATTAGGGAGAGATTCCTGTTGGTGCTCTGTGGGAGAGTTTATCTTTATAAAATCAGCTCCTACGGCATTAGGGAGAGGTTCCTGTTGGTGCTCTGAGGGAGAGTTTATTATTATAAAACCATCTCCTACTGCATTAGGGAGAGTTTATCGTTCTAAAACCATCTCCTACTGCAGTAGGGAGAGGTTCCTGTTGGTGCTCTGAGGGAGAGTTTATCGTTATAAAACCATCTCCTATTGCATTAGGGAGAGGTTCCTGTTGGTGCTCTGAGGGAGAGTTTATCGTTATAAACCATCTCTTACTGCAATAGGTAGAGGTTCCTGTTGTTGCTCTGAGGGACAGTTTATCATTATAAAACCATCTCCTACTGCATTAGGGAGAGGTTCCAGTTGGTGCTCTGAGGGAGAGTTTATCGTTCTAAAACCATCTATTACTGCATTAGGGAGAGGTTCCTGTTGGTGCTCTGAGGTAGAGTTTATCGTTCTAAAACTGTCTACTACTGCATTAGGGAGAGGTTCCTGTTGGTGCTCTATGGGAGAGTTTATCGTTATAAAACCATCTCCTACTGCATTAGGGAGAGGTTCCTGTTGGTGCTCTGAGGGAGAGTTTATCGTTATAAAACCATCTCTTACTGCATTAGGGAGAGGATCTTGTTGGTGTTCTGAGGGAGAGTTTATCGTTATAAAACCATCTCTTACTGCATTAGGGAGAGGTTCCTGTTGGTGATCTGAGGGAGAGTTTATCTTTCTAAAACCATCTACTACTGCGTTAGGGAAAGGTTCCTGTTGGTGCTGTGAGGGAGAGATTATAATTCTAAAACATCCTACTACTGCATTAGGGACAGGTACCTGTTGGTGCTCTGAGGGAGAGATTATCATTCTAAAACCATCTACTACTGTATTAGGGACTGGTTCCTGTTGGTGCTCTGAGGGAGAGATTATCATTCTAAAACCGTCTACTACTGCATTAGGGAGAGGTTCCTGTTGGTGCTCTGAGGGAGAGTTTATCGTTCTAAAACCGTCTGCTACTGCATTAGGGAGAGGTTCCTGTTGGTGCTCTGAGGGAGAGTTTATCGTTCTAAAACCATCTACTACTGCATTAGGGAGAGGTTCCTGTTGGTGCTCTGAGGGAGAGTTTATCGTTATAAAACCATCTCCTATTGCATTAGGGAGAGGTTCCTGTTGGTGCTCTGAGGGAGAGTTTATCGTTATAAACCATCTCTTACTGCAATAGGTAGAGGTTCCTGTTGTTGCTCTGAGGGAGAGTTTATCATTATAAAACCATCTCCTACTGCATTAGGGAGAGGTTCCAGTTGGTGCTCTGAGGGAGAGTTTATCGTTCTAAAACCATCTATTACTGCATTAGGGAGAGGTTCCTGTTGGTGCTCTGAGGTAGAGTTTATCGTTCTAAAACTGTCTACTACTGCATTAGGGAGAGGTTCCTGTTGGTGCTCTATGGGAGAGTTTATCGTTATAAAACCATCTCCTACTGCATTAAGGAGAGGTTCCTGTTGGTGCTCTGAGGGAGAGTTTATCGTTATAAAACCATCTCTTACTGCATTAGGGAGAGGATCTTGTTGGTGCTCTGAGGGAGAGTTTATCGTTATAAAACCATCTCTTACTGCATTAGGGAGAGGTTCTTGTTGGTGCTCTGAGGGAGAGTTTATCGTTCTAAAACCATTTACTACTGCATTAGGCAGAGGTTCCTGTTGGTGCTCTGAGGGAGAGTTTATCGTTATAAAACCATCTCCTACTGCATTAAGGAGAGGTTCCTGTTGGTGCTCTGAGGGAGGGTTTATCGTTCCAAAACCATCTCCTACTGCATTAAGGAGAGGTTCCTGTTGGTGCTTTGAGGGAAAGTTTATCGTTATAAAACCTTCTCCTACTGCATTAGGGAGAGGTTCCTGTTGGTGCTCTGAGGGAGAGTTTATCATTATAAAACCATCTCCTACTGCATTAGGGAGAGTTTCCTGTTGGTGCTCTGAGGGATAGTTTATCGTTCTAAAACTATCTACTACTGCATTAGGGAGAGGTTCCTGTTGGTGCTCTGAGGGAGAATATATCGTTCTAAAGCTGTATACTACTGCATTAGGGAGAGGTTCCTCTTGGTGCTCTGAGGGAGAGTTTATGGTTCTAAAACCATCTACTACGGCATTAGGGAGAGGTTCCTGTTGGTGCTCTGAGGGAGAGTTTATCGTTATAAAACCATCTCCTACTGCATTAGGGAGAGGTTCCTGTTGGTGCTCTATGGGAGAGTTTATCGTTATAAAACCAGCTCCTACTGCATTAGGGAGAGGTTCCTGTTGGTGCTCTGAGGGAGAGTTTATCGTTATAAAACCATCTCTTACTGCATTAGGGAGAGGTTCTTGTTGGTGCTCTGAGGGAGAGTTTATCGTTCTAAAACCATCTCCTACTGCATTAGGGAGAGGTTCCTGTTGGTGCTCTGAGGGAGAGTTTATCGTTCTAAAATTGTCTACTACTGCATTAGGGAGAGGTTCCTGTTGTGCTCTGAGGGAGAGTTTATCGTTATAAAACCGTCTACAACTGCATTAGGGAGAGGTTCCTGTTAGTGCTGTGAGGGAGAGTTTATCATTATAAAACCATCTCCTACTGCATTAGGGAGAGGTTCCTGTTGGTGCTTTGAGGGAGAGTTCATCATTCTAAAACCATCTACTACTGCATTAGGCAGAGGTTCCTGTTGGTGCTCTGAGGGACAGTTTATCCTTATAAAACCATCTACTACTGCATTAAGGAGAGGTTCCTGTTGGTGCTCTGAGTGAGAGTTTATCGTTCCAAAACCATCTCCTACTGCATTAGGCAGAGGTTCCTGTTGGTGCTGTGAGGGAAAGTTTATCGTTATAAAACCTTCTCCTACTGCATTAGGGAGAGGTTCCTGTTGGTGATCTGAGGGAGAGTTTATCATTATAAAACCATCTCCTACTGCATTAGGGAGAGTTTCCTGTTGGTGCTCTGAGGGAGAGTTTATCGTTCTAAAACCGTCTACTACTGCATTAGGGAGAGGTTCCTGTTGGTGCTCTGAGGGAGAGTTGATCGTTCTAAAACCATCTCCTACTGCATTAGGGAGAGGTTCCTGTTGGTGCTCTGAGGGAGAGATTATCGTTCTAAAACTGTATACTACTGCATTAGGGAGAGGTTCCTGTTGGTGCTCTGAGGGAGAGTTTATCATTTTAAAACTGTCTACTACTGCATTAGGGAGAGGTCTTGTTGGTGCTCTGAGGGAGAGTTTATTGTTCTAAAACCGTCTACTACTGCATTAGGGAGAGGTTCCTGTTGGTGCTCTGAGGGAGAGTTTATTGTTCTAAAACCATCTACTACTGCATTAGGGAGAGGTTCCTGTTGGTGCTCTGAGGGAGAGATTATCATTCTAAAACCGTCTACTACTGCATTAGGGAGAGTTTTTCGTTCTAAAACCATCTCCTACTGCATTAGGGAGAGGTTCCTGTTGGTGCTCTGAGGGAGAGTTTCTCGTTCTAAAACCATCTCCTACTGCATTAGGGAGAGGTTCCTGTCGGTGCTGTGAGGGGGAGATTATTGATCTAAAATCATCTCATACTGCAGTAGGGACAGGTTCCTGTCGGTGCTGTGAAAGACAGATAATCGTTCTAAAATCATCTCATACTGGTGTAGGGAGAGGTTCCTGCTGCTGGTGTGAGCGGTGGAGAGGTTCCTGCTGCTGGTGTGAGCGGTGCATTTCTTGCACAAAAATAAAAAGTGCATCTACAATTTTCTTTTTTTTTAAAGAAAAGAATAATAATTTACTATCCTTTTTTTAGTTTTAATAAATAGTGCTACATAGTACATTTGTGTCCAGAATGAGGAGAGCATCAAATATGGGACGTGGTCATGGTGCTGCTGGTGCTGCTGGTGCTGCTGGTGTTGCTGGTGTTGCTGGTGTTGGTGGTGTTTCTGAAGCTCCTGTTGCAAGGTTGTCGATCTCTGCCAGCTACACCTTCCTCAGATAGCCGACAGAACCTTCAACGTTATATGGTAGGCCCGATTGGCGCTCAACGAATGGTGAGGCCAGAACAAGTACAGGCGATAGTAGATTGGGTGGCTGACAATGCCTCCAGTTCCTTCGCATTCTCTCCCACCCGGTCCTTTGATGAAAGCTCAGAGTTGGCACCTGAACCTCATGGCCATCTGTCTTTCACCTCAGCCCCTTGTAAATCAGCCAAGCAGTCTGAGCCCCAAGTCATGCAACAGTCTCTTATGCTTTTTGATGACTCTCCTAGTGTGCTTTCCTGTGGCCATCCACATAGCCCTGCCGCAGAAGTGGAAGACATTGAGTACACCGATGCCCAACCACTTCTGTTGCAGGATGAGGACATGGAAACACCAGCGCACCACGTCTCTGATGATGACGAAATACAGGTGCCAACTGCTGCAGCTTTCCACAGTGTGCAGACTGACAAGGAGAGCAGTGGTGAATGGTGGGTGGAAGATGATGTGGAGGAGGAGGATGATGAGGTCCTAGACCCCACATGGAATGAGGTTCATGCGAGTGACGTGTGCAGTTTGGAGGAAGAGGTGGTGGTCGCACAGAGGCACCAGCACAGCAAAAAAGGAAACAGTTTGCAAAAGCGGAGCGAACATCTCCTAGACAGTACGCCTGCTACTACCCACTGCACCCAGGGACCTAGCACACCAAAGGCAGCTCAAAGGCGTTCCCCGACGTGGCAGTTCTTCAGACAATGTGCTGACTACAAGACACAAGTGGTTTGCACACTGTGCAATGAGAGGCTGAAGCAAGGCATAAATGTTCTAAACCTGAGCACAACCTGCATGACCAGGCATCTAAATTCAAAGCACTTGCTGCAGTGGAATAAGTACCTCAAAATCCTCGGCCTCCTCCTGCTCGGCCTCCTCCTGCTTCCTCTTCTGCTGCTGCCTCGGCCTCTTCCTCCACCTCTACAGTGCCAGTGTCACCTGCCACCCAGCAAACAGCATGTGACAGCAACGCCACCATGTCCGCCACCGTCCCCAAGCATTTCCACACGGTCCCATGGAAGCTTACAGCTCTCCATTTCCCAAACACTGGAGAGAAAGAGGAAGTACCCCCTACCCACCCGCGATCACTGGCACTGAATGCCAGCATTTCAAAATTCCTGGCCTTTGAAATGCTGTCATTCCGTCTGGTGGACACAGACAGTTTTAAAACCTGATGGCGGTGGCTGTCCCACGGTACGTGGTTCCCAGCCGCCACTACTTTTCCAGACGAGCCATCCCTTCCCTGCATAAACAAGTCGGGGACGAGATCAAGTGTGCACTGCGCAACGCCATCTGTGGCAAAGTCCACATAACCACTGGTACGTGGACCAGTAAGCACGGGCAAGGACGCTATATCTCGCTAACTGCACACTGGGCAAATGTAGTGGCGGGTCGGCCTGAGGCGGCTAGCCATTTGGCGCATGTCCTTCCACCACCGAGGATTGCAGGGCATTTCTCTTTGCCTCCTGTTGCCTCCTCCTCCTACTGGTCTTCCTCCTCCTCCTCCTCCTCTACCACCTCCTCATCCGCTCAGCGTAACACCTTTAACACCAACTTCAGCACATCCAGGGGGAAACGACAGCAGGCTGTTTTAAAACTGATATGTTTGTGGGATAAACCCCACACTGCGCAGGAGCTGTGGACGGGCATTGAACAACAGACCAATGAGTGGCTGTTGCCACTGAGCCTCAACCCTGGCCTGGTGGTGTGCGACAATGGGCAAAATCTCGTAGCAGCTCTGGGCCTAGCCGGTTTGATGCACATCCCTTGCCTGGCGCATGTGCTGAATTTGGTGGTGCAGAAATTTCTAAAAAACTACCCGGATATGTCAGAGCTGCTGCAGAAAGTGCGGGCCCTCGGTGCGCACTTTCGGCGTTCTCACCCTGCTGCTGCTCACTTCAGACTTCGGCCTTCCCGGTCACCACCTCCTATGCGACATGCCCACAAGGTGGAACTCCACCTTGCACATGCTGGAGAGACTGTGCGAGCAGCAGCAGGCAATAGTGGAGTTTCAGCTGCAGCACGCACGGGTCAGTCGCTCTGCGGAACAGCACCACTTCACCACCAATGAGTGGGTCTCCATGCGAGCCCTGTGTACCATATTGCGGTGTTTCGAGTACTCCACCAACATGGCCAGTGCCGATGATGCTGTTCTCAGCGTTACTATCCCACATGTCTCCTTGAAAAAACACTTCGGGCGATGATGGAAGAGGATGTGGCACAGGAGGAGGAGGAAGAGGGGTCATTTCCACGGTTAACAGGCCAGTCATTCACAAGTGGCTCGGAGGGTGGGTTCCTGCACCAGCATAGGCCAGGTCAAAAATTTTCAAGCCAGGAGACAGTTCTGGAGGATGAGGACGAGGATGATGATGAGGAGGAGGAACCGTGTTCACAGCAGGGTGGCACCCAACGCAGCTCGTGACCATCACTGGAGCGTGGATGGGGGGATACGGAGGACACAGATGATACACCTCCCACAGAGGACAGCTTGTCTTTGCCTCTGGGCAGCCTGGCACACATGAGCAACTACATGCTGCAGTGCCTGCTCAATGACAGCCGAGTTGCCCACATTTTAACTTGTGCTGAATACTGGGTGGCCACCCTGCTGGATCCCCGTTACAAGGACAACGTGCTGTCCTTAATTCCCTCACTGGAGCGTGATCGGAAGATGCGCGACTACAAGCGCACTCTGGTAGACGAGCTGCTGAGAGCATTCCCAAATGACACCAGGGGCTCAGTGGAAACACAAGGCGAAGGCAGAGGAGGAGGAGGAAGAGGTCGCCAACGCAGCTGTGGCACCGCCAGCACCTCAGAAGGCAGGGTTAGCATGGCCGAAATGTGAAAAAGCTTTGTCAGAAGCACACCACCACAAACAGCACCACCAGCTGATAGGCAACTTCTTAGCAGGAGGCAGCATTTCAGCAACATGGTGGAACAGTATGCGTGCACACGCCTACATGTACTGACTGATGAGTCTGCCCCATTCAACTTCTGGGTCTCCGAATTGGCCACATGGCCTGAGCTTGCCCTTTATGCCTTGGAGGTGCTGACCTGCCCTGCAGCCAGTGTATTGTCTGAACGTGTGTTTAGCACGGCAGGGGGCATTATCACAGACAAGCGCAGCCGCCTGTCCACAGCCAACATGGACAAGCTCATCTTTATTAAAATGAACAAGGCATGGATCCCACAAGACTTGTCTGTACCTGGTGCAGAATAGACATTTAGACCGGCCTCACACAGCCATTGGTATCCTTTTTTTTTTTTTGAATATGTCTCAATATTTTGGGGGCTACCCCCATTCTAAAAAAAAACAAACAAACAAAAAACAGTGTGGGCTACCTCCTCATCCTCCTCCTCCTCCTCCTCCACCACCGCCACCGCCACTTCCACCTACACTGCCACAGTCACGGCCTAGTTAACCTCTAGGCTCCTACTCCACATCCACCTCCTCCTCCCATTTTTATTTTTTTTTATGTGATTTTAAGTTATTTCCCTATCCACATTTGTTTGCAGGGCACTTGTCCTACTCTTACCCCCATTTTGCTTTCTTTTGCAACCTTCTAGCCCTTTCCATGACTTTTTTACAGCCATTTTTGTGCCCAAAAGTTCGGCTCACCATTGACTTCAATGGGGTTCGGTGTCCGTGGTCAAGTTCGGATCGAGTTCGGTGCCGAACCCGAACGTTTTCACGAGGTTCGGCCGAACCCGACGAACTTGAAAATCCAGGTGTCCGCTCAACTCTAGTGAATACATAACTGAATTCAAGGAAGTAAATGTGTGCAAATTTTTACAAAGTAAGTTTAAACATTTCAAATGAATAGGAGTAGGCTAGAAATAATTGAAATGCAATTTGGAAATTAATATGATTTTACATTTTGACCAGAGATGTTTAATTACATATACAGATTCATTCCCCTGTAAAATATCCACATTTTGTCAAGTTACAACCAAAGACGTAAATGTATTTTATTGGGATTTTATCTGATAGACCAACACAAAAGTGGCACATAATTGTGAAGTGGAAGTAAAATGATAAATGATTTTCAAAATTATTTACAATTAAATATGTGAAAAGTGTGGCATGCATTTTTATTCAGCCCCCCTGAGTCAGTACTTTGTACAACCACCTTTCGCTGCAATTACAGCTGCAAGTCTTTTTGGGGATAGCTCTACCAGCTTTGCACATCTAGAGAGTGAAATTTTTGCCCATTCTTCTTTGCAAAATAGCTCAACCTCTGTCAGATTGGATGGAGAACTTCTGTGAACAGCAATTTTCATGCCTTGCCACAGATTCTCAATTGGATTTAGATCTGGACTTTGACTGGGCCTTTCTAACACATGAATATGCTTTGATCTAAACCATTCCATTGTAGCTCTGGCTACAGGGTTGTTGTCTTGCTGGAAGGTGAACCTCCACCCCAGTCTCCAATCTTTTGCAGACTTTTCTTCTAAAATTGCCCTGTATTTGGCTCCATCCATCTTCCCATCAACTCTGACCAGCCTCCCTGTCCCTGCTGGAGAAATGCATCCCCACAGCATTTTTGTCTCATCTGATCAGAGCACCTTCTTCCACATGTTTGCTGTGTACCCCACATGGCTTCTTGCAAACGGGACTTCTTATGGCTCACTTCCAACAATGGCTTTCTTCTTGCCACCCTTCCATAAAGGCCAGATTTGTGGAGTGCACAACTAATCGTTGTCCTGTGGACAGATTCTCCCACCTGAGCTGTGGATTTCTGCAGCCCATTCAGAGTTACCATGGCCTTTGGCTGCTTCTCTGATTAGTGCTCTCCTTGCCCAGCCGGTCAGTTTAGGTGATACTCTTTCCATTTTTGGATGATGGATTGAACAGTGCTCCGTGAGATGTTCAAAGCTTGGGATATTTTTTATAACCTAACCCTGCTTTAACCACTTGACCACTGGGCACTTAAACCCCCTTAACAACCAGACCAATTTTCAGCTTTCAGTGCTCTCACAATTTGAATGACAATTACTCAGTCATGCAACACTGTACCCATATGAAATTTGCGTCCTTTTTTTACACAAATAGAGCTTTCTTTTGGCGGTATTTAATCACCACTGGGTTTTTATTTTTTGCTCTATAATTAAAAAAAGGCTGAAAATTTTGTAAAAAAAAAAAAAAATTTTCTTCGTTTCTGTTATAAAATTTTGCAAATTAGTAATTTTTCTTCATAAATTTTGGCCAAAATGTATACTGCTACATATCTTTGGTAAAAAAAAAACAAATTCGTGTATATAATTTGGTCTTTGTGAAGGTTATAGAGTCTACAAGCTATGGTGCCAATCACTGAATATTGATCACACCTGATGTACTGACGGCCTATCTCATTTCTTGAGACCCTAACAAGCCAGGAAAGTACAAATACCCCCCAAATGACCCCTTTTTGGAAAGTAGACAGTCCAAGGTATTTAGTAAGAGGCATGGTGATTTTTTTGAAGTTGTAATTTTTTCCCACAATTCTGCAAAATTAAGATTTTTTTTTCTTTTTTTTTTCACAAACTTGTCATATGCTAACAGGTTATTTCTCACACCCAGCATATGCATACCACAAATTACACCCCAAAACACATTCTAATACTCCTCCTGAGTATGGCAATACCATGTGTGTGAGACTTTTACACAGCCTGGCCACATACAGAGGCCCAACATGCAGGGAGCACCATCAAGCGCTCTAGGAGCATGAGTTACACATATAATTTCTTGACTACCTCTTGCACTTTTGAAGGTCCTGGAGCACCAGGACAATGGAAACGCCCAAAAAATGACCCCATTTTGGAAAGCAAACACCCCAACGTATATTCTGTGTGGCATGATGAGTCTTTTGAACATGTAATTTTTTCCACAAGTTTGGAAAATGTGGAAAGAAAATGAAAGCGCTTTTTTTTTACACAAAGTTGTCCATTTCTACAATATTTCTAACACACAGCATGTACCTAGCAAAAATGACACCCCACAAAATATTCTGCTACTCCCGAGTATGGCGATACCACATGTGTGACACTTTTATACAGCCTGACCACATACAGAGGCCCAACATGTAGGGAGCACCGTCAGGTGTTCTAGGGGCATACATTTCAAATCTAATTTGACTACCTTTTACACTATTGTGAGGCAGTGTGCTGGCATGGATAGGCACTGTAGTGGCATGGATAGGCAGTGTAGTGGCACGGATGGGCAGAGTAGTGGCACGGATGGGCAGTGTAGTGGCATGAATGTGTCACAGATGAGAACTGATATGGTATGGATGAGCATGAATGAGGCACAAATGAGACATGGATGGGGATAGATGAGCCATGAATGGGGATAGATGAGCATGGATTGGGGATGACTGAGCACGGATGGGGATGGATGAGCACGGACGGGGATGGATGAGCACGGATGGGGAGACTGAGCACGAATGAGGATGGATGAGCACAGATGGGGATGGATTAGCACGGATGGGATGACTGAGCATGAATGAGGATGGATGAGCACGGATGGGGATAACTGAGCACGGATGGGGAGACTGAGCACGAATGAGGATGGATGAGCAAGGATGGGGATGACAGAGCATGGATGGGGATGGATGAGCACAGATGGAGATGGATGGGGATGGATGAGCACGGATGGGGATGGGTGAGCACAGATGGGGATTACTGAGCACGGATGGGGATGGATGAGCATGGATGGGGATGGATGAGCACAGATGGGGATGACTGAGCATGGATGGAGATGGATGAGCACGGATGGGGATGGATGAGAACGGATGGGATGACTGAGCATGAATGGGGATGACTGAACATGGATGGGGATGGATGAGCACGGATGGGATGACTGAGCACGGATGGGGATGGATGAGCACACATGGGGATGGATGAGCATGGATGGGATGACTGAGCATGGATGGGGATGACTGAGCATGGATGGGGATGACTGAGCACGGCTGGGTGGGTGAGCATGGCTGGGTGAGGATGGCTGGATGGCTGAGCATGGATGGATGAGCATGGATGGGGTGAGGATGGCTGGGTGGGTGAACATGGCTAGGTGAGGATGGCTGGATGGATGAGCATGGATGGATGGATGGGTGGGTGGCTGAGCATGGATGGGGTGAGGATGGCTGGGTGGGGTGAGGATGGCTGGATGGAGTGAGGATGGCTGGGTGGGTGGTGGGTGTGGATGGATGGTGGGGGGTGCAGCCTGTCCCCCACTGTCACTTAGTAGTGCTGTGAGTATTACACATCGCCCACAGCGCTGCACACATCCTCTCTACTCCCTCTCTCCTCTCACACTGCACCAGATCAGCAGCGGCTTGTTTACATGTGATCACTCCGTCATTTGATGGAGCGATCACGTGGGGAAAGGCCGCTCACAGCGGCCATTCACCACGATCCGTGATGCGCCAGATCCCATGGACCGGACGGTCACGGATGTTCCCGTGTGCGCGCTCTAGGGGGCACGCGGGAAGCGCGATTCTGGGAGGACGTCAATAGACACCCTCCCAGAATTAAGCAACCACCCTGTAGCGGTCATTTGGCTATGGGCCAGTTGTTAAGTGGTTAAACTTCTCCACAACGTTATTCCTGACCTGTCTGGTGTGTTCCTTGGCCTTCATGATGCTGGTTGTTAACTAAGGTCCTCTAACAAACCTCTGAGGGCTTCACAGAACAGCTGTATTTATACAGAGATAAAATTACACACAGGAGGACTCTATTTACTAATTAGGTGACTTCTTAAGGCAATTGGTTCCTCTAGATTTTAGTTAGGGATATCAGAGTAAATGAGGCTGCATACAAATGCATGCCACACTTTTCAGATATTTATTTGTAAAAAAAATTTGAAAATAATTTCTCATTTTCCTTCGGCTTCACAATTATGTGCCACTTTGTGTTGGTCTATCACATAAAATCCCAACAAAATACATTTACGTTTTTGGTTGTAACATGAATAAAGACACAAGTCTATCTAGTTCAATCTGTTTTGGTGTGTACGTGGATTTATGTCAATAAGAATTCCCATATCCTTGTAAATTGCACTTGTTAAGATGCCCATCTAATAGTTTTTTTTAAACGATCAACACTCCCCACTGACACCACTGCTTGTGGAAGGGAGTTCCCACATCCTTACCACAATAGTAAAGAACCCTCCAAACAGTTTAAGGTTAAACCGCATCTCCTCCAGTTTCAATGAATGGCTGCGTGTCTTTTCAAACTCCCTGCAACTGAATCCTTTTTCCCCAACTAAATTGTTTTTTACCTATGTCAGAGTCACCATTGAGCTATTTGTATATTGCTATAATATTCTCCTCTCAAGCGTCTCCTCTCCAGGGAGAATACGGTTAATGGTTGTAGTTGTTCCTCCTAACCAAGGTCCTCCAGTCCTTCATTTAGCTTTGTTGTTCTATTCTGGCCTCTCCCCAGTTCCATTATATCCTTCCGGAGGACTGGTGACTAGAACTGGATAGCAAACCCAAGATGCGGCCAGACCAGAGTCTTGTAAAGTGGTGAAATTACTGTTGTATCTCTTGAGTAAATCCCCTTTAATAACCCTCTAATGCGATTCTCCAAATTGGCTGAGGCAGGTCTGCTAATTTGTGCAGTAACAAAGGAAGGTTGAAGGTGAAAAACTGAAAAGGCAGCTGGATTCAATCTGTAATCCTAAAATCTTACTTTCTGCATCTGATCGTCTTAGAGGTAAACTACCCAGGAGTCCATAAGGACCAAGAAACATACCCCCTTCCTCTGGAAAGTGGTTGGGGTTGAGGTGGCGCAACTTCATGCTGATGAAGGCTTCTAACTCTATACTTTACAGGAGGCCTGGAAACCATGCTTGGGAGGTCTAGGCATGCATACTCCAAGAGTGGAAGGAGAAAAAGGAAACTTAGCTGACCTTTCTCTAGACTTGTTAAGCTGAGGCAGATGAGTGCTCTTGCTTTCATCGACATTCTTGATAAGGCCAAGTATTGGCCTGATAAGGTGACCCTCAAGGATGAAGCAGATCAGACACTTGGATGCAGCATCCGCAGCCCAGTGCTTTAAAGTGGAAGTCCATGATAAAGCTAAAATCCCTGTATCTATAGACACTCACATTCTAACACTAACCTATCTAGCCCTGTAGAGAAATAAAATCAGCATACACACCTTTTTTTGCAGGTGATCCAACCCAATCCCACACTAAGCTGCCAGCCGCAGCTTTGCTGTGGAGGCGGGTGCAGAGGACACGGATGACGGTAGCCCCATAATAAGTCTATGGGTGACGTCACTACCCATTCAAAAGTGACCAAACTGTAGGTGGGCAGTAAGAACGAACCGAAAATCAGAGTTCTGATCAAAAGCAGCAGCAGAGAAATGTTTTGTTTTTTTCAAAGGGAAATGCTTGACCCTAAATGGCAAAAAGGGAGCAGAGCCTGCACTTAAGACATTCGACTCATGAGATGAGCTCTCAGTACCACATCATTAAGCAGTAATTAGGAACTTTGAAAGTGCCTAGCAATTCAAATGAACAAATTAGCTTCCAGTGCTTAGTCAATCAGTTTAATCGAGTTAAGTGGACCTGGGAAGCACTCTGTGACTAACATGTTAACAGAATGGGGTCAGGAAGTCAACTTTGAAAGGAAGTTGCCTAATGCGGAAATCAGTGGCCAAAGGTAACTTCTAGGCTAGCCCCAAAACATCTAGTCACAGCACTCTAAAGTCAGGCTGAGAATAGCTGCAATGGTACAAACTAGCTCTACCAGAGAAAAAAAGGTAACCCGAAGGTAAAGACCCTCAATGACCGAGAAAGAAAATACAGTCTATTTATTTTATACATATTCATTCTCAGACTATACATTTCTAGAATGGAATCATCCGTTTGCAGCAATTACAACTTTGCAGACCTTTGGCATTCCAACTGTTAGTATTTCAGAAACTTTTTAACACTTTCTCTAGCTCTTCCCACAAGCTTGTATTTACAAACCTTTCTCAAAATAATTCAATAGGGATGGCATGTACATATTTAACGGAGTGTGTAAGCTCTGTCAACAAACTTCTGTTATTTGGTCTGTTAAATAAACTATGAATAACATTTTGTTGTTTATGTTTGATGAGTGCATGCTTCTTTTGCTGCACTCATCAGTTATAGTGTTCCCAGCTATCTCTGTGGCCAAATTAATCCTCCCATTGTTACTGAGAGCAGAGGGAGGGGGGTTGGGTGGTTGTAGGCCTGCTCTACAGTGACAACACTGCATTTGCCTAAGCTGGCCATAGAAGGGTCCATTTTTTCTTTTGTTCAACCCGTTGGGTTGAAAACACTGACTTAATTCCCTCATCCACAAGCTAAACTATTGTAATCTGACAGCAGGAAGATATCCCCACCGTCAGAATACACTAATCAGCGTTGCTGGCTATAGCTTGCAGAGCTGATCGAGCAGAGAAAGTCTGACAGGGCGGTTGTATAGAAGTCAATCAATAGATTGACTTCTGTACAACCTCCCTGCCCATACCTGGATTGAAACTTCGACCGGTCGCTGCTGAACCAGCTACATTTCTATAGATGTATAGATGGCTTTAGATACAGTATGGCGAGTGAGCATTTTCAACCTAGAACAGAAGTGTGTTGCTGTCAAAATCATTAAGTGAAAACAAAGGAAAATAACCTTGAGGGTAAAAAATATGCTGCATCCCATTTAAAGTGTAATTAAAGGCAAAAAATGTTTTTTTTTTTTTCCATTTTGGATAAAGTAAGGGAGGATTATAAACCCTGTCAGGTTTTTTTGCCATTTGTGTCCAATAGGGAAGATTTCCCTTCACTTTCCCTGTTACATATTCAAAACAGGAAGTGAGAGGAAATCCTTCCAAAAGTAAGGGAATTCTAGGTCATCACTAGAAATAGTGCCCCTATTGGAAGATTTTTCCCTGTTTACAGCTGTTTAATCTGTGCTTTGCCGCCACTAGTGGGGCGCTTTTAACCCCCCATGTTACTGAGCTTTGCAGGCACTTTGGAAGCCATTCATTCCAAAGGCAGGGCCGGTGTAGGAGTGCTGTATACACTGCTCCCATACCACCCCATCCATCACTTTTTTTCCCATTCTGCAAGCGCACTGCCCCATTGTGAAAACACTCGGGCTTTCACACTGGGGAGGATTAAGAGGCAGTTTTCAGGCACTTTACAGGCGCTATTTTTTAGCACTAAAGCGCCTGAAAACTGCCCCAGTGTGAAAAGGGTCTTACTGTTCTGATGTCAACCCAAAAATTAGGATTATCTAAACTAAGAAAAAAATTTTGACTTTAGTTACAATTTAACAGCTTGCCGACCGCTGATCGGCATTTGACGGCGACAAGGTGGCTCTATTGCGCGGATCGCCGTCATATGACGGCGGCCGCGAGATCGAGTCCAGTGAGCACGCACCGCCGGGGAGTGTCCGGGGAGGGCCAGGGAGTGGGTGAGGCGGATTCGATCTCCGCCGGCCACCCGTGATGCCCCCCCCCAGAGTGAAAGAACGGTCCACTACATGGAGGCTGTGATCAATTCCCTTTTCCCTTCCCCAGCTAGGGCAGTCCCCACACAGTAAGAACACGCCCAGGGAACACAGTTAACCCTTAGAGCGCCCCCTGCAGGTTAACCCCTTCACTGCCAATGGCATTTACACAGTAATCAGTGCATTTTTATAGCACTGATCGCTGTATAAATGCCATTGGTCCCAAAAAAGTGTCAAAATGTTCCGACATGTCCGCTGAAATATCGCAGTACCGCTAAAAATCGCAGATCGCCGCCATTACTAGTAAAAAAAAAAAAAACCCCAGAAATGAATTCTCATCATCCGTAAACGCGACCACTTTTGCGCAAACCAATCAATAAACGGCGATTGCGATTTTTTTTATCACAAATATGAGGAAGAATATACATCGGCCAAAACCGATGAAAAAAAATGTTTTTTATATTTTTTTTTTTGGATTTGTATTTTAGCAAAAAGTAATTTGGGTTTTTTTGCAAAATTGTCGCTCTTCTTTTGTTTATAGCGGCAATCAGAAATGACGCAGCGGTGATCAAATACCACCAAAAGAAAGCTCTATTTGTGGGAAAAAAAGGACACAAATTTAGTTTGGGTACAACGTCGCACGGCCACGCAATTTTCAGTTAAAGCGACGCAGTGCCGAATCGCAAAAAGGGCTCTGGTCCTAAAGGGGGAAATCCTTCCGGGGCTGAAGTGGTTAAGGACTGGTAAGCTGAAGTATGAAATGTTTCTCAAAATAGTAGACAAACATCTTTGAGAAAAAGTGTTTCTCTTGCTTTGGGAACCCAAAACATTTTGACTGACTTGCAAATTCCATAGCTTGGAGTATAGTACACAAACTGAATAATCATAGACCCGAACTGTAGATTATTACCTTCAGGTAACTGGACACTGGCAAAAGTTTTGCAGGGCATGCCCCCCTGGCATACTTCCATATCTCCATCCACTATACAAGTCCTTCATTTGTTGCTGCTGTTCCTAGGTGATGGACATCTTCTCCCCTATGGAGAGGTTTTTGATAGCTAACTAGTTTACCATATTTTATTTTGGAATTTTCAATCAGCTCTTTACTGTCTTCCTCTATAACAATAGAAGCTCTGCATCCAGATCAATGTACAGTGGGTATAGAAAAGAACCCCCCCCCCCCTTTAAAATAATCACATTTTGTTGCTTTGCAGCCTAAAAAAGAAGACAGACACAGTTTTTCTTTTATCCAGCTGTATTTACAATTTATAACATCCAAGTGAAAGATAAAACACCATATCAGAAAAAATAAAAAACAGAATCACCGAGTTGGAAAAAGGATCACCCCTTTGTGTCATTATTTTGATGAAACACCTTTTGCTTACATTACAACCTTTAGTCTGTTGGGATATGTCTCTACTAACTTTGCACATCTAGACTTTGCAATATTTGCCCACTCTGGGACTGGAGACCAAACTCAAATATCGTTATAATATATACTATCAATATAATGTAAACAAAGACCACTAGACTCACAATTGTGGTATAAATGGCCGTGGCCCTTTATTGTTTGCATAACATAACAATTTACCAATAATAAACCATTTTATTTTATAAAGATAAAATGTTTATTCATAAACATACCACCATAAGTACTCGTCTCGTGATGCGGTATATACCCTGCTGTATATACCCTATTTGGCGACGCTGTATACCCTGCTGTGTATACTCTATCTGCGAAACTGTATATACCCTATCTGTGATGCTGTATATACCCTGCTGTATATACCCTATCTGGTGATGCAGTATATACCTTATCTGGTGATGCAGTATATACCCTGCTGTATATACCCTATCTGGCTATGCTGCATACCCTGCTGTATATACCCTATCTGGTGATGCTGTATATGCCCTATCTGGAAATGCTGTATATACTCTGCTGTATATACCCTATTTGGTGAAGCGGTATACCCTATCTGCGATGCTGTATATACCCTATCTGTGACGCTGTATATACCCTGCTGTATATACCCTATCTGGTGATTCTGTATACCCTGCTATATGTACCCTATCTGGTGATGCTGTATACCCTGCTGTATATACCCTATATGGTGATGCTGTATATACCCTATCTGGTGATGCAGTATATACCTTATCTGGTGATGCAGTATATACCCTGCTGTATATACCCTATCTGGTGATGCTGCATACCCTGCTGTATATACCATATCTGTGAGGCTGTATATACCCTATCTGGTGATACTGTATATACCCTGCTGTATATACCCTATCTGGTGATGCTGTATACCCTGCTTTATATAGCCTAACTGGTGATGCTGTATATACCCTGCTGTATATACCCTATTTGGTGACGCTGTATACCCTGCTTTATGTAACCTATCTGGTGATGCTGTATACCCTGCTGTATATGCTCTATCTGGTGATGCTGTATATACCCTATCTGGTGATGCTATAGATACCGTATCTGGTGATGCAGTATATACCCTGCTGTATATACCCTATCTGGTGATGCTGCATACCCTGCTGTATATACCATATCTGTGAGGCTGTATATACCCTATCTGGTGATACTGTATATACCCTGCTGTATATACCCTATCTGGTGATGCTGTATACCCTGCTTTATATAGCCTAACTGGTGATGCTGTATATACCCTGCTGTATATACCCTATTTGGTGACGCTGTATACCCTGCTTTATGTAACCTATCTGGTGATGCTGTATACCCTGCTGTATATGCTCTATCTGGTGATGCTGTATATACCCTATCTGGTGATGCTATAGATACCGTATCTGGTGATGCAGTATATACCCTGCTGTATATACCCTATCTGGTGATGCTGCATACCCTGCTGTATATACCATATCTGTGAGGCTGTATATACCCTATCTGGTGATACTGTATATACCCTGCTGTATATACCCTATCTGGTGATGCAGTATATACCCTGTTGATGCTGTATATACCCTATCTGGTGATGCTGTATATACCCTACTGTATATAAACGAAATAAAATTTGCGCTTGGTGCATAAACAAGGTCAAAAAGCAGAAAAAAAACAGCTGCCAACAGAAATGAGCTTGATAAAATCCACAATGACAATAATAATAATAAAGTAATGCTGTGCTAGTTCATATATAAAAGTTCATTAATCATAGTCCAAAGTACATATTCATGGCAGCAGAGAGAGGAGTGAAGAAATCGACACCATCTAGAGTGGAAAGGATGAAGGAACAACTCATCACCTTGGTGCACAAAAAGGGGCAATCCTGCTTACCAGAGAGTATGGGCTCTAAGATTATAAAGAGCCAAAAACGGCAGCAAGCAGCCAAAAGATATACTATCCGTCCCAGTCAGAGAACAAACAATCTCCTCCTCCCAGGGGAATATGATCAGCTCCAGGAGTCAGACTCAGACAGCAGAATGGCCCATACAAGCCGGCATAGCATGCCGCAATAGTGTAATACGTTTACACATAAAAGGTTTATGGAATAAAAAGTTACACTCACATATCTAAGGAGTAAATGCGCATGAATCAAATTAATAGCTGCGGTAGTAGAGCGTGCCTGCGTCATCCAGAACCGCCTAACATGTTTCATCAAAGAGTAACATCGTCTGAGGCATGGCAGACGAACGCAGGCACGCATAATATAAGCACGATGACAGGAAATAGCTGGCCTGAAGCTGTAGGAGCAGGCATTCACTTTGCATTCCATTTAGAGGAAGTGCCTGTGTTCCCTTCACAGGAAGTAACCATGATTCACTTTGCATTCCTTTTACAGGAAGTGCATGTGTTCCATTCACAGGAAGTAGCCATGATTTACTTTGCATTCCATTTACAGGAAGTGCATGTGTTCCATTCACAGGAAGTAACCATGACTCACCCTGCAAAGCTTCCACCAAGATAAGACTAATAGAGGACAGTAAAAGCTAATATCTGTCAGTTCCAGCAGTACAAAAGGTATATAAAAATGACAAATAAATGAATAGCTAGATAAGCCAATGAATATCAATTAATATAAATAACATTAATCCAGTACAATAGATCGCAAAGTGAAGGCACCCTCTAGTACAGGGATAAGCAATTTGCGGACCTCCAGCTGTTGCAAAACTACAAGTCCCATTATGCCTCTGCCTCTGGGTGTCATGCTTGTGGTGGTCAGAGTCTTGCTATGCCTCATGGGACTTGTAGTTCTGCAACATCTGGAGGTCTGCTAATTGCATATCCCTGATCTAGTGGATAAAAAACAATATAAACCATTATAAATCAACAATAACAACATTACTGTATACATAGATCTTGAATGTACACAAAAAAGATCTAAAAAATCCATGTATGGATAAAAGATGTATACATTTATGAAATATATTTAAAGCATTTCATCATTACATAAAAATATAATAAAGTATAATAAATTATACTAAATTCACCAAGCTGCTATTCAATAATCTGTTCACCTATGCAAACAGAAAAAGGGTCATGATATCAGTGAACACCTTAATAAACAAATTGATATGAAAAATTAACCAAAGAAAAAATACAGTCAGCTATTATTTATGAAGCAGTTCACACCCCACTCAACATTCATACCGTGGGGTGTGAAACACTTCAGGTCATAAATCCAGCGTGTTTCTAGTTGGGAAATTCCACGCTTGATATTGTTCCCTCTCCAATGTGGTACATATTTGTCAATACCCAATATCAATGTTCCCTTGGGATTTTTATCATGATAAAGTGCATAGCGCTTGGACACGCTATGTTTAGGGAAACCCAGATGTTCTTTAATTGGAATCTGCATAGTTCTAATACTCCAGCCAACATACTGTAGGCCACAGGGACATTGCAAGAGGTAGACAATATTAAACAATGAACAGGTGATAATATGATTAATATCATATGTTCTAGAGGTAGTGGTGGACCTAAAACTGTTTACTCTCCTCTCTGTCAAAGTGTTAACCCACCAAAGTGCACACCTCCTACATGGAAAATATCCCTTAAGGTCTCCAAAAAAGGAGACTCTTTCGGGTTTATTAACAATATTGGGGGGCCAACTGTAATCTCAGGGGTGGAGCCCCCCGATAGTCAATCTGTAGACTTTCTCCAAGTCTAGGACCTGAAAGCTCATTTTTCAGAACCTTCCAGTGTCTAGCAAATATCTTTTTAATATCCCTAAACTGGTGAGAGTGGGGAGTGATGAAAGGGAATCCAAATTGATTCATATCTCTTTCTATTTTTGGTCTAGCCTCCAACAGTTTAGTCCTATCTAGATTCCTCACTTCCATAATAACCTTATCAAGATCCTCTATACTATAACCCTTATCCAGGAAACATGATCTCAAAGTGGAGGCCTGCGACTGGTAGTCATCTACTGAAGTACAATTCCGCCGTATCCAAAGGAATTGACTCCCAGGGACTGACCTCAGCCAGGACGGATGATGGCAGCTATCATGTCCAATATAGCTGTTCCGGTCGGTCTCCTTAAAGTAAGTGGTGGTAACCAAGACACCATCTTTGACCTCCACATTCAAATCAAGAAAATTTATTTTTTCCTTACTAGCTTAATGCTGCAAGTGGATACCTAGAGTATTATCATTCAAATATCCAATAAATGCATCAAGGGACTGAAAGTCACCATCCCATAGGAGGAGGATGTCGTCTATGTACCTCCTCCAAAGAACAAGCTATGGTCTGCTCTGGTCTTCGGTCCTTATAGACGACATCCTCCTCCCACTTGGCCATGAAGAGATTCGCCATGCTAAGTGCAAATTTTGTGCCCATGGCAACTCCACTGGACTGTAAGAAGTAGGCACCCCTGAACCAAAAAAAGTTATGCTCCATGGCAAACTTTAGCAGCTCTAGAATAAACTTGTGTTGCTTAGGTACCAGTTCGGGGGCTCTTTAGGGAAGGTGTCCACTGCCTCATATCCGTGTACATGAGAAATGATGGTGTACAGGGAGTTAACATTGGCCGTGGCCAAGATGTAACCATCCCTCCACTGCGCACCATCAAAGAGGCTCAAGACTGCATAAAAGGCAGGGGGTAAAAATTGGGACTTTAAATGAAGGCTTGGCTGGGTAGAGGCACAATCTTCCATCCCTATAATTGTAATAAAAAGAAAGCTAATAAAAGCTAACTTGGAGGGGATTGGGACTTTAAATGACACACGAGTGTGAGAAAGGGATGCTGGATGATTATTTCTATAATAAATTGTTTTACCATATCCATCCAGCATCCCTTTCTCACACTCGTGTGTCATTTAAAGTCCCAACCCCCTCCAAGTTAGCTTTTTTTTTAGCTTTCTTTTTATTCCAGGTTCAAGACGTGAGTGGAATCCCTAAGAAAGGATGGAGTTTGTATCACCAGAGTCTGAAGGTACACATCAATATATCTCCCAATCGGTGACATGACGGAGTCCAGACTGCTAATGATCGGTCTGCCCGGTGGGTTAATCGGGTCTTTATGGACTTTAGGGAGATAATATATGACGGGCACCCGCAGTGCCAAAGGGACCAAATGATCCCTCTCCTTTTTGTTCAGAATATTATTCTGATATTCAATATCAACAATCTTAGTCAGCTCCTTTTTGAACTTGGAAGTAGGATTAGATGATAAGGGAGTATAAGTCTCCTGATCCGAAATAATTTTTTCCATCTCTGATATATAAGCAGATTTATCCAAAATGACAATCCCTCCACCCTTGTCTGGTTGGCGAATGACAATGTCATTTCAGGCTTTTAGGGACTTCATACCCTGAGTAAATTTATATTCACATCTAGTCTGAAAACCTTTCTCTTTAAAGAAGCCTATCCTGCTTCTAACTAATACTATTTCTTTCTACATCCGCTCATCCCCCCCAGCTTTTACCTTTTGTATCAATTGATCCTCCCTCTTAGATTGTAAGCTCTAACGAGCAGGGCCCTCTGATTCCTCTTGTACCAAATTGTGATGTAACTGTACTGTCTTCCTTCATTTTTGTAAAGCGCTGCGCAAACTGCTGGCGCTATATAAGTCCTGTATAATAATAATAATAATAATAGTCCTTTTAACCTCCAGAGATTCTAAATCTTTGAGAACCAATTCTTTAAAAACTCCCAATGAGGGAGCCAGTGTACCAGGGGGGTTGAATAAGAATGCATTAGCCAACCCTGAGTGTCTAATATCATCAATATCTCTAAGACTAGACTTCACAGGGTTGGAGATCATATATCTTTTGATATTTATTTTGCGGATGTACTTCTGTACATCCATGAAGGTTCCAAACTTATTGAGAGGTTTGGGGGGGCATGTTTCAGTCCATGGTTGAGAACATATTTTTCCTGTTCAGTAAGCGTGGAAAGGCTAAGATTGAATAGGCCCACATCACTTAAAGAAAGAGAAAAAGAGTTTAAGTGATGTGGGCCTTTTCAAAATCAATAGTTTTAATGTTATTTATATTAATTGATGTTCATTGGCTTATCTAACTATTCATTTATTTGTCATTTTTATATACCTTTTGTACTGCTGGAACTGACAGATATTAGCTTTTACTGTCCTCTATTAGTCTTATCTTGGCAGAAGCTTTGCAGGATGTGAGTCATGGTTACTTCCTGTGAATGGAACACATGCACCTCCTGTAAATAGAACGCAAAGTTAATCATGGTTACTTCCTGTGAATGGAACACAGGCACATCCTGTAAATGGAATGCAAAGTGAATACCTGCTCCTACAACTTCCGGCCAGCTATTTCCTGTCATCATGCTTATATTATGCGTGCCTGCATTCGTCTGCCACGCTTCCAACAATGTCTCTCTTTGATGAAACATGTTAGGCAGTTCTGTATGACGCAGGCACGCTCTACTACCGCGGCTTTTAATTTGATTCATGCACATTTACTCCTTGGATATGTGAGTGTAACTTTTTATTCTATAAACCTTATATGTGTGAACGTATTACACTATTGCGGCACGCTCTTTCATTTCTCTGAGGTCACACTATGCCGGCTTGTATGGGCCATTCTGCTGTCTGAGTCTGACTCCTGGAGTTGATCATATTCCTGTGGGAGGAGGAGATTGTTTGTTCTCTGACTGGGACGGATAGTATATCTTTTGGCTGCTTGTTGGTGTTTTTGGTTCTTTATAACCTTAGAGCCCATACTCCCTGGTAAGTAGAATTGCCCCTTTTTGTGCACCAAGGTGATAAGTTGTTCCTTCATCCTTTCCACTCTAGATGGTGTCGGTTTCTTCACTCCTTTCTCTGCTGCCATGAATATGTACTTTGGACTATGATTAATGAACTTTTATATAGCGCTGCATTACTTTATTATTATCCCACTGTATATACACTATCTGGTGATGCTGTATATACCCTATCTGGTGATACTGTATATACCCTGCTGTATATAACCTATCTGGTGATGCTGGGCTGTATACTATGGGTGGGGCTTATAAGTAAGAGGGGTCAAAAAGAAAGGATGGGTCTTGTGCCCCCAATCCTAAAATTTCACCAGTCGCCACTGAGGACCACTGTCCCCACATGCCAGGCTTAACTCAAACAAGCCTGGCACCCAGGCCATGGCC
Source organism: Glandirana rugosa (assembly GCA_018402905.1). Lineage (NCBI taxonomy): Eukaryota > Metazoa > Chordata > Amphibia > Anura > Ranidae > Glandirana > Glandirana rugosa. The sequence continues at coordinate 429,064 of BLSH010494877.1, forward strand.
AATTCTATACAAGTTTTAAAAACAAGGTTTAAAATATCATTAGCTACATCAGATAGATGAACCTGGTCAGAGCGATAGAAACCAGGTAAACCACCTTCCAATTCAACATGATGGAAGGACAGTCCATCATTAGATGGCATACACTTCACTATAGTTCTGATAACCCATTTACAGATTTTCTCCAGATACGCAAGTTCCAGTTTGATTAACCATTTGAACCGCAGAATAATCTCAAAGAATACCAAAATTGTGGAAGGCAGAACCACATGAAGCTGTAAGAGATCCACCCCAAAGTGGATGTGAACCCAAAAAAAAAATGTAATTAATAATTCTGCCTGGTAAAGTATAGCATGTCATGTCATCTGTGCCCAGTCTTGCCACAAAGAGTTAATCCAACTGTGAGTAATGACCTTATTTTTTTTCAGAAAGAGAAAGTCCGACGGGGAAATACACAGACAATCTGCATGCTTTCCCAACAAACTCCAGCTATGCCAGAATGTCATGAATGAGGTGACGTCATTTTCCCACCACCCAATCAAGTGGTGGAAAAACTGGCACCCAAAAGTAGCCAGGAAGATAACAGCATCTGGTGAGGGGTGTAACCTCAACATTGCTAAAAGGTGGAGCAATTTTTGGGGTTTTAGTTCTGCTTTAAGCGGGCAAGTAGGGGTGCACCTTTGTGAATACTCTGGGGCAGAAGATATGCCAAATGGCAGTGTGACAAATTGAAATTTTGTCTCCTATTGAAAAATTCAGAAATCTCTGATAAGGTGGGTAATGGGAATGTAGAGGTAGGCATCTTGAACATCTACTGATGCCAGATATTCCCTTGTATCAGAGAGGCAACTACTGTCCTTGCAGATGCCATGCAAAACCTTGGAACACACAACGGTTTAGGGATTTTAGGTTCAGAGTAAGACCAATACCTCTACTGGGTTTTGGTAACGTGACTAGAAGACCGTTGCCTTCACTCATCTCCTGGTGTGCAGCCAAGCCTGTGTCCACTCTCGGCTCCTCCGCCCACCCGGCCGACAACGTTATCCACTCAGCAGGGCAGGGGGCGGGAGAAGCTGCAGATCGGGATGACATTGTTGGGTGGGCAGGGGAGCCGGGAGAGGACATGGACTGATCACAGCTTCTGCCCTACTAAGGTAGGAGTTCTGTGCAGGGGAGGCAGAGAACAAAGTAGGGAAGAGTGTGATTAGAGAGGAAAGGGGGGGCAGGCTACAAGGGCCCACTGTGATGGGCACAATTCAGGGGCACACTGATGGGCAGACGTCAGGGGCACTGTAATGTGTAGACTGCAGGGGCACTGTGATGGAGGAGGCTGTGATTGCTAGGGGCACTGTAATATAAAGGGCACTGCACCATAAAGGGGCACAGTTATAATTATGGTGCCATCCCCTTTATATCACAGTCCCCTTTACAGTGCAGTGCCCCCTTTACAGAGCAGTCCCTGTTACATTATTGTAAAGTGGACTGTACTGTAAAGGGGCACTGTGATGTACAGGGGACTGCGCTGTAATGTAAAGGGGGGCTGTGATATCAAGGGGAACTGAGGACACTGATATAAAAGGGGGGCTGAGGACAGCCTCCATGAATATCCCCCCTGGTCCCTGGGAAAATTGGCTTCTGGGAAACCGATCCCAAAAAGGTTGGGGACTGCTGCTCTAGAGGGGCTAAATTACAATCCCTGAGAGAAAAAATGGTTCAGGGTGGTCTGCAAATCTCACTGCCACTGGACAGATGTTGAGCTGGTTTAGGAAAAGAAAAAACGGTGAGAGCATAGAGCTTGAAAGTCTATTTTGCACCCTTTTGGAGACCACAAACTGAACCCATAGGTCTGGTACATGAGTGAGGGTTTCCATGCTTCATTGTGAAGAAGGGTAGACTTGGCAAAACCTTATGTTCCAAGTCTTGAGCTGAACTTTGGCTTTCAAGGTGAAGCCTAAGTAGAGCAATGGAGCACATATTGTTTACAGGAGGTAGAAGCCCTCGGGAGGGGGGGGGGCAAGATGAAATGCAAGGTTTGTAAATGTTCCACCGCAATTTGGTCCTGGAATACAGGGTCATGTTGATTATTCATTGCCCTAGTCAAAATAGCTGAGCTGCAAATTGGCAAACAGAAATGCATAAGCAAAGTGACTTTAGAGCCTCTCATATTTTCTGTAAGCAATTCTTAAAATGAAGGAATTCTTCTATAGGGACAATAAGATGCTTATTTAAAGTAGAACTATGGTCAAAATGAAGAAATCAATATGCTATGCACCTATACAGTCTGTTAAACATGTCACTGATTGTTTTGCAAAAATCAGTAAGGATGTCGAGATATCTACCTTGTCTCCAGCTGTGGTGTGCACTTCCTTTAGTGAGGTGACAACTTTACTTACTGGTTTTCGATTTGCTGTGTTGAACAGAACACGTTGTCCCCATTTGCATCTCTCTCTGTAGAAACATCCTGACATCACTGGGGGAGGGGCTCCTATATCCATGTAAATCTCAGCCATTCATTGTACACAGAATTCCTGATTAGGCTCCGCCCACAACCATCCCGTGAAGACCCACCCACTCGCATCGATGTTCCTCTTTTGCCCACCCACTGCTCTGTCTATACAGCCAGCTCCTAGGTTTGATTTTGTTCTGTCGGTTTACAAATTACCAGAGGAGAGCAAGCAGGGAGAAGCACACAGATTAATAGACTGATCTGTGTGGAAATGAACCTGTAATTACTTGTACTGTTTTACATAGCACACACCCAGCTATTGATTGGCAGATGGGTGTGTGTTATGTAAAATAGGCTGAGCATCACAGAAGGCTGGAGGCCTGTTGGAGAGACAATATACTTCACTGAAAGGAAATTACATCTGACCTCTGCTCTGCTGAACTCCTCCCATCTTCTCTAGCAGTGTATAGCAAAGAAGAAATGGATGGGGAATTACAGACCACACTTGTAGCCACATGGTAGGAAAATAATCATTTCAGTTATGTTTATTGCCATGTGTAACCTTCAGGTATTTATTTAAGGATTTACTAAAATATGTATGTTGCCTTTAGTTGCACTTTAAGACTGAAATGGCAGGGTCTACTACTGTAACAATCCACTTTTGTGTGAATCATTTTCCCACTGGGTATAGCTCAGCAATGATTCTTTGAGGAATGAAAATATATTCCGGAATACCCAATTCTATCGTTCATGAATGAGGAATGTCATTTTAGGACTTTGTAGTTCTCTTTGCCCAGGCTTTTGCATACAGCAGAAGTGAATATTACTAGATTGGCAAGCATTTTTCATAAAGCCATAAGTTGTAAAAGAGGCCTGGGAGTAAAATTATGTGGCCTCCTCTAGGACTATCTGCAGATCTTCATTCTCACTTGTTTCTACCACTTTTAGATCAGGTATATTCACTTCTGACTCAGGTAGAGAAGGCAGGGAATTGGGAAGAAGTGTAGCAGTTTGAGCTCTGGCCAGTGATGACTGTATTAAAGGGTTAGTTCCCCTTTACCAAAAACCTACCTATGCAGATAAGGGGCGCCTAGATAAAAACAAACTGTGAAGCTTTGACTAAAGTTGAATAGTGCCCTTGCTATGGGTGGAGGTCATTTATTTAGCTCATTAAACCTGATTGGAAAACACTAGGGATGTTGCTAAGCAAGGCCCAGCTACTTCTTATCTGCCACCCGCTGGCCCTTGGTGGGAACCCTCACTAATGCTACGGGCCCCTTCCGACTAGACTTTTGGAGAGGCTCACAGCTCCACCACATCCTTCTCACATTACCCACCCTTTCAGGCTTTCAAAGACCCTTACCCATTTCAAATCTCTCTGCATCACACATGAACTACTCCAACATGCCCGGTCTTCTATATATACTCATGTCTTAACCAGGGGAGGATTATTGTCCCTCAGTTCCTAATCAAATGGGAAGAGGGCCTTAACCGTACACTCTCTCCACACCAAAGACATAGGATCCTCCCCCTAGCCTGCACACGCACTCGGGAAACCATCTTTAATATTCTCACAAGATGGTATAAAACACCCACAAAACTTCACAGGCAGTTCCCCAACTCCACAGACTTATGTTAGAGGTGCAAAGAGGTAAACAGGTAAAATCCTACACATTTTTGGTCCTGCCCACTACTCTGACCATTGTGATCAATAACCCAACAATTTATAAACTTTATGGATTCCCAACCGCCCAGCAATTTTTTTTTCTCCTGCACCACTGCTGCATCTATCCCTTTCAAGAGATACAGTGGATATAAGAAGTCTACACACTCCTGTTAAAATGTCAGCTTTCTGTGATGTAAAAAAAAATGAGACAAAGATAAATAATTTCAGAACTTTTTCCACCTTTATTGTGACCTTAAACTGTACAACTGAAAACAAACTAAAATCTTTTTTGGGGGGTAAAAATAAAATAACTAAAATAATGTGGTTACATAAGTGTGCACACCCTCTTATAACTCAGGATGTAGCTGTGTTCAGAAGTAATTACATTCAAACTCATGTTAAATAGGAGTCAGTACAACATTTTCCATCATTTAAAGTGCCTCTGATTAACCCTGAATAAAGGTGAGCTGTTCTAGTAGGTCATTTTCTTTGTTGCATCCTACAGCAAAAGCCATGGTCCACAGAGAGTTTCCAAAGCATCAGAGGGCTCTCGATGAAAAGCCAAAATGAAAAATGGTCAGAGAGGCTGCCATGAGGCCTACAGCAACAATAAAGGAGCTTCAGGAATATCTGGCAAGTACTGGCTGTGTGGTACATGTGACAACAATATCCCGTATTCTTCATATGTCTGGGCTATGGTGTAGAGTGGCAACACGGAAGCCTTTTCTTACAAAGAAATGCATCCAAGCCCGGCTAAATGTTACAAAAACACATCTGAAGTCTCCCAAAAGCATGTGGAAAAATGTGTTATGGTCTGATGAAACCGAGGTTGAACTTTTTGGCCATAATTCCAAAAGATATGTTTGGTGCAAAAACAACACTGCACCTCACCAAGAGAACATCGTACCTACAGTGAAGCATGGTGGTGGCAGTATCATGTTTTGGGGCTGTTTTTCTTCAGCTGGAAAAGGGGCCTTAGCCAAGGTAGAGGGAATTATGAACAGTTCCAAATACCAGTCAATATTGGCACAAAATCTTCAGGCTTCTGCTGGAAAGCTAAACATAAAGATGAACTTCATCTTTCAGCATGACAACGACCCAGTGCATACATCCAAATCAACAAAGGAATGGCTTCACCAGAGGAAAATTAAAGTTTTAGAATGGCCCAACCAGAGCCCAGACCTGAATCCGATTGAAAAACTGTGGGGTGATCTGAAGAGGGCTGTGCACAGGAGATGCCCTTGCAATCTGACAGATTTGGAGTGTTTTTGCAAAGAAGAGTGGGCAAATATCGCCAAGCCAAGGTGTGCCATGCTGATACTCATACCCAAAAAGACTTGAATGCAGTAATAAAATCAAAAGGTGCTTCAACAAAGTATTAGTTTAACCGCTTGCCGACCGCTGATCGGCATTTGACGGCGACAGAGTGGCTCTTTAAGGCTGCCAGATCGCGCACAGCGATCGCCCGCGCGCTCACTGTGTCCGGGGAGGGCCAGGGAGCGGGTGCGGCGGATTCGATCTCCGCCGGCTACCCGCGATGCCCCCCCCGGAGTGAAAGAACGGAGGTCCATGTAAGTAAACACGGACCTCCGTTCTGTGAGAGGGGGAAGTGCTGTGATCACAGCCTTCCTTTACATGAAAGCTGTGATCACTTCCCTTCCCGTTATGCCCCCATACAGTAAGAACACGCCCAGGGAACACAGTTAACCCTTAGAGCACCCCCTGCAGGTTAACCCCTTCACTGCCAATGGCATTTACACAGTAATCAGTGCATTTTTATAGCACTGTTCGCTGTATAAATGCCAATGGTCCCAAAAAAGTGTCAAAATGTTCCGATATGTCCGCCCTAATATCGCAGTACCGCTAAAAATCGCAGATCGCCGCCATTACTAGTAAAAAATAAATAAAAACCCCAGAAATGAATTCTCATCATTCGTAAACGCGACCACTTTTGCGCAAACCAATCAATAAACGCCGATTGGGATTTTTTTAATCACAAATATGAGGAAGAATATAAAAATCGGCCAAAACCGATGAAAAAAAATTTTTTATATTTTTTTTGGATTTGTATTTTAGCAAAAAGTAAGAAATTTGTTTTTTTTTTGCAAAATTGTCGCTCTTCTTTTGTTTATAGCGGCGATCAGAAATGACGCAGCGGTGATCAAATACCACCAAAAGAAAGCTCTATTTGTGGGAAAAAAAGGACGCAAATTTCGTTTGGGTACAACGTCACGCGACCGCGCAATTTTCAGTTAAAGTGACGCAGTGCCGAATCGCAAAAGGGCTCTGGTCCTAAAGTGTGAAATCCTTCCGGGGCTGAAGTGGTTAAAGCGTTACTAAACCCACAACAGTAAAATCAGTCTGCATATGCAGCATAGCATGCTTGTTATACTCACTGTGGAACTTAAGGGGTTAATCCTCTGCATTGTGTAAAAAGGCTGTTTTATCCTGTATGCATAGATTCTTCTCTCCTGCACTGTCTATCTGGGGAAGACCAGCTAACACAGGCAGGGTAGCAAACATGCACATGCTCAGTTGTGTCTTTAATGCTGGAGATAATATTTACTTGTTCTCAGATAGCCAGGTCACATGATATTGACAATACACATGTGGGTGGGTGTCACGCACCTGGTGGTGGAGTCTGGCTTATGCAGGGAGCAACCTCTCTTACGACCCTCATTCGAGAACCCCTGGTAGAGTAGACAGAAGGTTTGGTAGTGCAGGGAGGCACGAGGGTTGGACTGGGTCACTGGTGGTGATGTGAAGGTCCCTTGATAAGCTTGTGCAAACAGAGGCGTAGTGGTGCAGGCCGGGTCGGTAGTAGGCTGGCGGTACAGTACAGAAGGAGCAGGCAGGTGGGTGATCAGATGCAAGCCGGGTCGGCAACAGGCGGGCAGCAGAAGTACAAGGGATCAGGCAGAAGAGTCATCGAAGGCAAACCGAGGTCAGTGCAGGCGGATGTCAAGCAAGGTCTAGGTCAAGCCGGGTAACAGGAATAACTTCAGAACAGATCACAGGCAACACAGGGAACACTAGAACGGACAGCACTGGTTGCAGGGTGCTGTCCGCTTAAATGGGCCATTTGTCCCACACCCAAATTCCAGGGGCAGCGGTTGTTTCCTGACATTACCCCCCCAAGGGGCAGTCTCCAGATTCCAAGACATGCCCTCAGTTCTGGGTGTCTCTTCCAAAATGCTTCAACAAGTTCCTTGGCGTGGATATTGTCCTCGGGTTCCCACAAGTTTTCTTCGGGGCCGTACCCCTTCCATTTGACCAGGAATTGGGTTGAGCCTCCCCTCTTCCTGCAAGCAAGAATAGCTTGCAACTCAAACTCCTCCTCTCCGTCCACAAGTACTGGCCCTGGTGGAACCGTCTTCCGACCCGGGAAGGGATTCTGGGTCACAGGCTTCAGTAGCGTGACATGGAACACCGGATGAACGCGCATGGATGGAGGAAGGGTCAGTTCATACGCCACCTTATTGATTTTTCTTTTCACAGGAAAAGGTCCGATGAACCTTGGTCCCAGTTTTTTTTTAGAGGGGCAAGAGAGTTTCATATTCTTGGTTGCCAGCCAAACTCAGTCACCTGGTTGCAGGTCCAATTCCCCTCGTCTTCCTTTGTCAAACTATCTTTTATTATGCTCCTGAGCCCGGGATAGTGTCTCCTGTAGGGGTCTGTTATTCTTCCCCAAGAATTCCGTGATGTCTTGTGCCGCAGATACCGTACTTTGCGGAATTAAACTGGGTAGAAACGTAGGGCGGTAGCCAAAATTCGCCCAAAACAGAGATTGTTTAGTGGCTGAATGCACCGTGTTGTTGTAGGCGAATTCGGCTACTGGCAGCAGTGAGACCCAATCATCCTGGGAGAAAAAGGATTAACAGCTGAGGTACTGTTGCAGGATTTGGTTAGTCCTCTCTGTCTGGCCGTTAGTCTGTGGATGGTAGGCAGACGAGAATGCCAGTTAAATCCCTAAGGCGAGCATAAAGCCTTCCAGACTCGGGACGTGAATTGCACTCCACGATCAGAAACTATATTGGCGGGGATTCCATGAATGCAGGCAATCTCCTTGATAAAAGGTCTCGGCTGTTTTCGTTGCAGATGGAGTGCCTTTCATGGGTATGAAGTGGGCCATTTTGGTGAGGCGGTCCACAACTACAAAGATAGAATTGAATCCAGCAGAAGGAGCTAACTTGACTATAAAGTCCATAGATATATGGGACCATGGACGCTCTGGAATAGGAAGTGGGTTTAATAGACCCCAGGCTTTGGTTCTACTGGTCTTATTTCGGGCACAGACTGGACAGGCGCTGATGTATTTCTTACAGTCCTCGTCAGCTAAGGGCCACCAAAAGGAGCGTGACAACAGCTCCATCGTTTTGTGGCCAATTTGTGATCATGAGACAGTTCTAAGATAGTCAGGCGCAGTTCCTCAGGGATGAAGATCCTGTCATGATACCACCACAGCCCATCTTTCATTATCAGTCTAGGGTCAGGTGGCGCGGTGGAGCTGATTAGAGATCGCCTGACCAGAGACAATAGATCCTCCTGAGACAACGAGAAGCTCCGGGAAGGGAGGATGGTGTCTGGTGGGGCCGGACTTCCAGATTCGCAGAAGATCCTGGACAAAGCGTCCGGCTTGATATACTTTGACCCAGGCCTGTAAGTGATGTGCAGTTGGAATCTGGAAAAGAAAAGTGCCCAGCATGCCTGACGGGGTTTCAACCTTTTTGCAGTCAGCAGGTACTCAAGGTTCTTGTGGTCGGTGAAGACCAGGATAGGGTGTGAGGCTCCCTCCAGCAAGTATCGCCATTCCTCCAAGGTGGATTTGATCGCCAGCAGCTCTCGATCCCCAACATCATAGTTGGCTTCAGGTGGCGTGAGCTTACGGGAGAAAAAGGCAATGGGGTGAAGAGAAGCCTTGGGACCTTGTCTCTGGGGAGGACTGCTCCCAATGCAGTCTCTGAGGCATCCACCTTGAGGATGTAAGGCAGGACTGGATCCAGGTGTTTCAGGACAGGAGCGGAAGTGAACAACTTTTTGGGTGTCAGAAAGGCCATTTGGGCCTCAGAGGACCCCTGGAAGCTGGAGTTCTGTTTCGTAAGCTGGGTGATGGGTGCAATCACACCAGAGAACCCCTTAATAAACTTCCTATAGAAGTTAGCGAAGCCTACAAAATGTTGGACCCCCTTTTTGTCTACCAGTACTGGCCAATCCAGGATAGCAGAGACTTTTTGCGGATCCATAGTGACTCCAGTAACAGAAATAATGAGGCCCAGAAATGGAATACTGGAACGTTCAAATGCACACTTCTCGGCTTTTGCATAAAGTCTGTGTTGTTGTAAATGTTCTAGGACGCACTTGACTTCCTGAGGTGTTCCTCCACGGTTGACGAGAAGATGAGAATGTCATTTAAATAGATTATGACAAACTGATCAAGGTAGTCTCTGAAAACTTTGTTTACCAGGTGCTGGAAGGTGGCCGGGGCGTTACAGAGCCCGAAGGGCATTACCAAATATTTGTAGTGGCCGAACCGTGTTCTCAAGGCCGTCTTCCATTCGTCACCCTCCCGGATGCGAATGAGGTTATATGCCCCCACGAAGATCCAGCTTGGTGAAGATGGTAGCAGTGCCCAGTCGTTGGAACAGCTCAGGCACCAAGGGTAAGGGGTAGCGGTTTTTGACCGTAATTTTTGAGGTCTCAATAGTCTATACAAGGCCTAAGGGACTGATCCTTTTTCTCAACAAAAAAATATTCCTGCCCCGGCAGGGACGTGGAAGGCCGGATGAACCCCTTCTTCAAATTATCATCCAGATATGCCTTGAGGGCCTTTAGTTCCCCCTGAGAGAGCAGGTAAATCCTGCCAAAAGGCACTTCTACACCTGGCAACAGCTCAATGTGGCAGTTGTAGACCCTGTGGGGTGGTAGCTTATCTGCCCCCTTCTTACTAAACACATCTAAAAAGTCATGATATGCCCAGGGGACGGCAGCACGGGTCTCCTGGTCAGGATCCAGACATAGGACGGAGGAAGGAGTCTCCTGGGCCTGCTGTAGGCAGTGGTGCTGGCAATAGGGGGATGTGAACTGAATGTCATTTGTAGTCCAATTAATGTTGGGGCAGTGTGCCCGCCGCCATGGCAGGACGAGAATGATGGGGAAGAAGGGACGCAATGGTGTCCAGTAGCAGGTATTCTGACTGGCCACTGACGGTCTTGGCAAGGAGGGGAATGGTCTTATGGGTGACTGTACCCGACTTAATGGTAGATGACCATCCAGTGGGCCTTGGGTCTGAGAGGAATCCGGTGTTGCACTGCAAAAGTCAATTTCACAAAACAGCTGCATGCACCCGAGTTCAGAATGGCTGGAACCTGAATACTTCCACTGGGGAGTTGTAGGGAAATAGAGAGGACCAGATGCGTCGCCTTGTCAGGCAGTGACAATACTTCACCCTCGGGGGTGATGGAGTGCTTACCGCGCTTGACTGGGCAAAACCTGACAAGATGTCCCGGACCTCCACAATACAGGCACAGATTGTGGGATAGGCATCTGTCTCTCTCTTTGGGGGTGAGTGATAGGCATGGGAGCCTTATCTGTATGAGCTCAGGCTGGTCTCCGGGAGAGGAAGAGGAGACCACTGGACAAGCTGGTCCTGGGCAGCTGGGCACGCAAGGCATCGCCCAGCTGGATTGGGTGACTTCTGTAGACCTTTCAGCCCTCCGTTCCTGCAGGCGGCGATCAACCTGGATGGCCAGGTTAATCAGGGCTTCTAGGGATTGGGATGCCCCCACTCGGGCTAGTTCATCCTTAAGCGGCTCGGATAGGCCCAGCCGGAATTGGTAGCGGAGGGCTGAGTCATTCCAGGCCGTGTCAGCACTCTAGAGCCAGGACTCCGCAATGTAGTCCTCTGCCGTGCGACGGCCCCGCTGGAGCGCATGGAGAGCCGCTTCTGCGGTCTGGTGGGGGTCCTCATAGAGTCGTGCCATGGTCCGGAAGAAAAGGTTCAGGGGCTTTCTGTTCCAGTAGTTGGTGGGCCCAAGCCTGGGGTTCATCTAACAAGAGGGATATCACCAGCCCCACTTTCATGGCTTCCGAGGAGAAGGTGTGGGGGTGCAGTGCAAAGTATAGTTCACAGGCACTACGAAAGGCCTGAAATTTCTTACGGTCGGGTAACGTCACCTCAGGTTCAGTGGGTAAGATGATGATGGCACGGGCCGCAGACTGGCCAGAACTTGGTGCGGCTGACATGGAAAGCTCCTGGACTCTGCTTTCCATTGGGGTTTACCCCTATTGCAAGTGCTTCACGGCTTGAGTCAAGTTAAATGAAAACACAGGTCCTGCGTTGGAGAGGGCCCCTGTGCAGACTCAGACATGGCTGTCTGTTGCTGTCACACACCTGGTGGTGGAGTCTGGCTTATGCAGTGGGCAACCTCTCTTACGACCCTAATTCGGGAACCCCTGGTAGAGCAGACAGAAGAATCGGGAGTGCAGGGAGGCATGAGGGTCGGACTGGGTCACTGGTGGTGATGTGAAGGTCCCTTTATGAGCTCATGCAAACAGAGGTGTAATGGTGCAGGCCGGGTCGGTAGCAGGCTGGCGGTACAATATAGAAGGAGCAGGCAGGTGGGTGGTCAGATGCAAGCAGGGTCGGCAACAGGCAGGCAGCAGAAGTACAAGGGATCAGGCAGAAGAGTTGTCGAAGGCAAGCCTTGGTCAGTGCAGGCGGATGTCGAGCAAGGTCTAGGTCAAGCCGGGTCTCAGGTAACAGGAATAACTTCAGAACAGATCATAGGCTACACGGGGAATGCTGTAGAATGGACAGCACTGGTTGCAGGGTGCTGTCCGTTTGGGCGCCAATGCCGGGGCAGGCGCGTGCACACAGGCTTCCAGACAGCATGTATACAGGCTGTAGTGGGAATCTCCTCCTACCTGAACTCCCAGTGGATATAAAATGTAGTGTCTATTGTGGTGCTGACTTTCTCTCTACAATTCTGTCTATTGTGGTGCTGGCTGCTTTTACTGTATGGTTTATGTGGTATTTCCTCTACCATTACCTGAACTCTCAGCACTGGAAAAACTCTGCAGGTTATCATATAACCATGGAATACAGATCATCCAAAAAGGTATAGAGTTGCAGAATTTTAATGTAAAACGATTTATAAGCTGTGGGAACTGTGTGTGTGTGTGTGTGTGTGTGTGTGTGTGTGTGTGTGTGTGTGTGTGTGTGTGTGTGTGTGTGTGTGTGTGTGTGTGTGTGTGTGTGTGTGTGTGTGTGTGTGTTCAGATTAACTATTTTCATATTATTGGGTTTAGTCACACTAAGGGTGTGCACACTTATGCAACCACATTATTTATTTATTTATTTTTTTTATTTGCCTCCACCTAAAAGATTTCAGTTTGTTGTTCAACTGAGTTGTAAGGTTATATGTCACATTAAGGCCTCATACACACGGACGTTTTTTGACGCCGGCGTTTTCTGCAGCTCTCCATGTTAGTCAATGGCCCCATAAAAACGTCGGCGTTTCTGAGCTGTAGGTGGCGTCGGCGTTAGTGAGCAGAAAGTAGAACCCATGGCCATCGCGTTCTGAGGCTGTAACGTTTTGACGTTTTTTGACGCCGACGCCACAATATGCCAACAAACGCCAACAAACGCCACCTAATATTGTACCGGCGTTTTCCGGCGTTTTTTGACGCCGACGTTTTTAGGTTGAAAAATAGCAGAGGGATGATTTTTTTTAAAAAACGCCTATTGATGCCGACGCTCACTAACGCTCAAAAACGCCGATGCATAACGCCGAAAAACGCCAACTTTTTTTCCTTGACGTCGGGCCCAACGTTTTGTTTATTTTTTTTAGAAACCTCCGTGTGTATGAGGCCTAAAGGTGGAAAAAGTTTTGAAATGATTCATCTTTGTCTCATTTTTTTTACATCAAAGAAACCTGACATTTTAACATGGGTGTATAGACTTTTTATATCCACTGTATATAAAAACAAAATCTGTACTTCGCCACCTTTCAAATGCAGCTAGAGCCTGCATCCCACTGAAATGGAAGTACCCCGATCCCCCACCAATTGCACTCTGAGTTCGCAAACTTGAGAATCGTGTGGAAAAGCTAGTACTTTTTGCTCACAAACCTGAAACATACAAAAAGTACTGGTTCCTCTGCAACTATTATACAGTATCTCACAAAAGTGAGTTCACCCCTCACGTTTGTAAATATTTTATTATAGCTTTTCATGTGACAACACTGAAGAAATGACACTTTGCTACAATAACTCAACACAGCTATTTAATGTCTAAACCGCTGGCAACAAGTGATTACATCCCTAAGTGAAAATGTTCAAATGGGGCCCGATTAGCCATTTTCCCTTCCCGGTGTCATGTGACTCGTTTCAGATGTGAATGGGGAGCAGGTGTGTTAAATTTGGTCTTGTCACTCTCACTGAATGGTCACTGGAAGTTCAACATGGCACCTCATGGCAAAGAACTCTCTGAAAAAAAGAATTGTTGCTCTACATAAAGATGGCCTAGGCTACAAGAAGATTACAAAGACCCTGAAACTGAGCTGCAGCATGGTGGCCAAGACAATACAGCGGTTTAACAGGACAGGTTCCATTCAGAACAGGCCTTGCCGTGGTCGGCCAAAGAAGTCGAATGCACATGCTCAATGTGATATCCAGAGGTTGTCTTTTGGAAATAGATATACGAGTGCTGCCAGCATTGCTGCAGGGGTTGAAGGGGTGGTAGGTCAGCCTGTCAGTGTTCAGACCTTATGCCGCACACTGCATCAAATTGGTCTGCATGACTGTCGTGCCAGAAGGAAGCCTCTTCTAAAGATGATGCACAAGAAAGCCCGCAGTTTGCTGAAGACAAGCAGACTATGGCTGGATTAATGGAACCATGTCCCATGGTCTGATGAAACGAAATTAAACTTATTTGGTTCAGATGGTGTCAAGCGTGTGTGGCAGCAAAAAGGTGAGTACAGATAAGTGTGTCTTGCCTACAGTCAAGCATGGTGGTGGTAGTGTCATAGTCTGGGGAGCTACATATCATTGAGGAAAACATGAATGCCAACATGTACTGTGACATATTGAAGCAAAGCATGATTCCCTCCCTTCAGAGACTAGGCCGCAGGGCAGTATTCCAACATGATAATGACCCCAAACACACCTCCAAGATGACACTGCCTTGCTAAAGCAGCTGAGGGTAAAGGTGATGGACTGGTCAAGCATATCTCCAGACCTAAACCCTAAAAGTTTTTTTTTCCAAATTGTCGCTTTTTGTGTTTATAGCGCAAAAAATAAAAACCGCAGAGGTGATCAAATAACACCAAAAGAAGGCGCTATTTGTGTGGAAAAAAAGGACAAATTTTCTTTGGGTACAGCGTCACATAGGTGCAATTGTCAGTTAAAGCAATGCAGTGCCGTATCGCAAAAAATGGCCTGGTCATTAAGGGGGCAAATTCTTCCGGGGGCTGAAGTGGTTAAAGATTTTAAAAATCTGAGTGAGCTCTCAAACGCTGAGCTCAGAGCTACTGCATCAGGGGAGAGAAAGCACATGTGAGGGGGGGTTGAATCAGAAAGAGCCCACTCCTTCAATGGTGAACATTAACACCTGGGCATCTCTTAGCAATGTCCCGGGAGTTTTCCAGTAAGTAGAGTTGAGCGAACCCAGACTGTAAAGTTCGGGTCCGTACCGAACTTTGAGGTGTCCGGGACCCGGACTTTTCAAAAAAAAGTCCGGGTTCGGATCCGGGGTTCTGGTAATTTTAATGAAAATTCTTAAAAATGCTGTAAAAAAGCCCAGGAAGGTCCTAGAGGTCTGCAAAAGGAAGGAAAATGGGGGTAAGGGTGGGACAAGTGCCCTACAAAGAAATGGGGACAGGGAAAAAACTTTAAATATTTTTTAAAAAATAAAAACATAAAAAAGCAAAAATGGAGGTGAATGGGGATCATCTTCAAACTGGGTCTGAAAAGTATTAATTAACAGTAGAGGCCATAGAACTGTTCTAAAATCATCTTCAAACTGTGTCAAGAAAGTATAAATAAGCCAGGAGAACCCATATCACTGTTCTGCAAAATGTGTGTGTCACTTTAAATGAAACCGGGAATAAGTGCACATCTGTTCTGCAAAATTATTTAAAGTCTGTGTGTCACTTTAAATGAAACCATGAATAACTGCACATCTGTTCTGCAAAATTATTTAAAGTCTGTGTCACTTTAAATGAAACCGTGAA
>BLSH010494877.1:445388-470517 GCA_018402905.1 Glandirana rugosa
CTGAAAAAACCTATCGCTTGCCGGGATTTCCGTATCAAATGGAAATGGTTTTTTTTGTGGATACGTCTATTCCCTGTAGACATCTATTTTTGTTCGACACGTCGAAAGTAAAATTAACTTATTACGGGAATGACAACCAAATCTGGTTAATGCATGGAATATTTCGGAATGACCATCTCTACTCGCTTGAAGATCTTCAGGCCCAAGACGACCAAGCCGGCTTGAAGCCCTGTTTCAAGCCCAGGCCTGTCTTGGGCTTGAAACAGGGCCTGGGGCTTGGGGTAACTTTAGTTACCCCTGTGTCTGAATATCCGTGTTTTTTCCGACATTTTAAATGGGGTTCGGGGTCCGGGACAAAGTTCGGGTTCTGTCCGGACCCGAACTTTGTCCCGAAGTTCGGCCGAACCAGCAGAACCCGGACTTCTAGAAGTTCGCTCATCTCTACCAGTAAGGCTTTATAAGGTACGTAATTGGTCTAAACCAACAGTAAGGGCATTATTCAATTAAAATGAAAGCTGCACAGCTTGTTTTTATCTACAGATGTCCCTTATCTGCATAGGTGTTTTTTTTGGTAAAGGTAAACTATGCCTTTAGGGCCGTTCGCTATCCAAAAAAGTCTGTCAAAGTTGCAAAGGAATCTACCTTGGTCATATAGGCAGCTTGTTGTATGCCCAATAATAAAAATCAGATGCAGACACCAGTATTAAAATAACATCAAACCCTTGTGCAAGGAACTCATTGTCACTCTGAGCAATTTGCAACCCTTCCTGTGATCGAGTATTTGCTGTGGTTCCCTTGCGCCCGATTTTCACCATTGCTGTCAGTAAAGGTGTTCCCCTGTGAGGTACTCGCGAAGTAGGGTGCGGAAATGCAGTAAGCATGTCCATAGATCTATACACTGAAACCCAGCTATATAAGCAATGGTTTTAGTGGGACTTGTGTTGCAATGTAACACCTAGTCACCTACCTGAGGTCAAGCTCTGAATGCTGGAATTTTTAGTTAAGTCAGACAGTTTAAACACCTGATAACCGAGTAAACCCAAACACATTCCCAGTTTCCTGACAGCTTTACAAAAAAAACAAAACAAAAAAATATATATTATTCAGGGGCACACAAATAACTGTACTACAAGTAATGGAGATTATGGAGCCTCATACTTGCTGTAAAGTACCGTATTGGTTTAATAACTGAGCCCAGGCTTTACCTGTTATGGTGGACATACCCTCAGAGTCTGGGAAGCAGAGGAATTAGAAATAGGCCAAGGCCCTGGAGTTGTATAAAACCCTGACTCTAATTACACCTATTGCATTCACTGCCAAGGTGAGTTCCTAAACAGGATCCAGTGCCTGAAGCAGTATTGCAGGCCACCCCACAACGTGGTGACCAGGTACAGTTTCCAAGGTATTACTGATGTGGTGTGCCCACCAAAGCATATTTCCAGTGTTCAATCACAAGGAGGTAACAGTCAATAACCTATGGTCTACAGTGCCTTGAAATTTTCCACATTTTGTCATGTTAAAACCAAAAATGTAAATGTATTTTATTGGGATTTTATGTGATAGACCAACACAAAATGGCACACAATTGTGAAGTGGAAGGAAAATGATAAATGATTTACAAATAAATATCTAAAAAGTGTGGTGTGCATTTGTATTCAGTCCCCGAGTCAATACTTTGTAGAACCACCTTTCGCTGCAATTAGAGCTGCGTCTTTTTGGGTATGTTTCTAGCAGCTTTGCATATCTACAGTGAAATGTTTACCCATTCTTCTTTGCAAAATAGATCAAGCGCTATCAGATTGGATGGAGAGCATCCGTGAAGAGCAATTGTCAAGTCTTGCCAGAGATTCACAATTGGATTTAGGTCTGGACTTTGCCTGAGCAATTCTAACACATGCATATACTTTGATCTAAACCATTCCATTGTGTCTCTGGCGTATGTTTAGTGTCGTTGTCCTGCTGAAAGGTGAATCTCCGCTCCAGACTCAAGTCTTTTGCAGACTCTTAACAGGTATTCTTCTAAGATTGCCCAGTATTTGGCTCTATCCATCTTCCCATCAACTCTGATCAGATTCCCTGTCCCCACTGAAGAAAATCATCCCCACAACATGATGCTGCCACGTTTTATGATGGGGATGGTGTATTCAGGGTGATGTGCAGTGTTAGTTTTCCGCCACTGTTTTTCCCTTTCACCTCATGGTTGTTTCCAAAAACCTCCAGCCCCTCCCACCAACTTCCTGTCCTCTGCTTCCTGCTAGAGAATTTCCTCTCTAGCAGTTCAACCTATCAGACTGGTTTATTTACATATCAATGGAGGGGGAAGGGAGAAGCCTGGCTTCCATTGAAAAGCACATGGCCTTAAAATCTAACTCCATATTATGGCACAGAGTCACTAAAACTTAGCCATGGCAACACATACAACCTCTTGACTTTATACCATAATATAGGAAAATATGAAACTTCAACATCTCTTAAAGCCTTTTGTCCAGGAAAGGGCAAAATAAACCCCCCATATTGTAGTCCAAAAATTTGAGGAAAAAATTCCCCTCCTGTATCTTCTGGGCAGTCAGACTAAAGTCCCTGGGAGGCTGAAACATTACTTTTGAGCAGGGTCAGCAATATCCTTGACAGTCTGTAGAAGGAAAGTTCCATATGAAAGTCCCTTGTTCTCCTCCTGGTCATAAGGAAATGCACAGATGAAAAGTCCACTCTAATTCAGAAATCAACCGCATCTTCCTCAGACTCTCTTCTGGTCTGCCTCCTCCCATCTGGCCTGGTCATCTGCTCTGCCTGCTCCACCTCTCGATGCTCTGTACATGAAAATAGTGAAGCCTCATACACACAGTTCGAACGAACCAAATCGTATGTTGGATAATGTAACTTGCATACTGACATGCACTACACGATCGTATGACCAAGCCGAACGTAGTGACATGTTATGAACGTATAAAGAGAAAGTTCAGGTGCATGTAATTTGTGTCCAGCCATTCCTGAATTCTGAGCATGCGTGTTTTGCACAGTACAACTTGTTGCACCTACTTCTCTGTACACACGATATAACGGTCGTACGACCGCTTGTTGGCACTTCCAAAGTTTTCTAGTTTGCTCATACAACTCCTGTTGTACGACCGTTGTACATCGGCTGTTCTAATCGCGTGTACTAACAGTCGGATTAGCATACAACGGTCATTCGTACGACCTGTAGCATACGACCGTCAAACCATGTGTACAAGGCTTGAGACAAAGCAGATTATTTGTTCCTTCCAAATGTGCCAAAACGCATAGCTCACTGCTCACATGAATCTATTTCCCCCATTCTAACTGCAAAACTAATGTAGGGTGTCCACTGTTGCCTTGAAACACTTTCACGGAAGGGCATTGACTTTCAACGCAACAAATAAACTTGCATGTCTCTCTGTGCTGCCCTGGGAAGAACACAGGCCTGCCATCGTCCAGTGTTCGCAGCATGGCACATTTTTGTAAAATAGCCCATTTTCTGGCAACAAAACACTATATATGACTGAATCTACCATTCGCTTCCACTTTTTAAGGAATGCTGGTATAGGAATCCTATTTCCTATCTAGCAGTTCAACATATCAGATTGGTTTATTTACATATCAATGGAGGGGGAAGCCTGGCTTCCCTTGAAAAGCACATGGCCTTAAAATCTAACTCCATATCATGGCACATAAAGTCACTAAAACTTAGCCATGGCAACACATACCACCTCTTGACTTTATAGCATAATATGTGTACAGAGCAGTTGGTACAACGGTCGTATGAGAGCTTGTTGGTACGACCAAGTTTCCTAGTCTGCTCATACAACTCCCTTGTACGACCGTCGTATGTTCGACTGTTCAAATCGCGCAAACGATCGATTTAGCATACAACGGTCGTGCGTACGACCTGTTGTATACAACCGTTGAACCGTGTGTACGGGGCTTAAGTCCCTGGGAGGCTTCAATGTCCCTTTTCAGCAGAGTCAGCAATGTCCTTGACAGTCTGTGGAAGGAAAGATCCAGATGAAAGTCCCTTGTCCTCCTGGTAATAAGGAAATGCAGATGAAAAGTCCACTCCAATTCAGAAATCAACCACATCTTTCTCAGACTCTCTTCTAGTCTGCCTCCTACCATCTGGCCTGGTCATCTGCTCTGCCTGCTCCACCTCTCGATGCGCAGTACCTGAAAAAAAATAAGAGACAAAGTAGATTATTTGTTCCTTCCAAATGTGCCAAAAAAACACACAGTTCACTGCTCACATTTCTCTATTTGCCCATTTCGAACTGCAAAACTATTGTAGGGTGCCCACTGTTGCCTCCAAACACTTTCACAGAAAGGCATGGACTTCCAATGCAGTGAATAAACTTGCATGTCTCTCTGTGCTGTCCTGGGACAAACACTGGCCTGCTGTTCAATCTTCACAGCATGGCCCATTTTATGGCAAGAGAAACAACCATTGCTTCCACTTTTTAAACAAAGCTGCTGTAGGAATCACATCTATTTCCTCTCCAGGGACCCCCAATTTAAGTAAATCAATCTACATGTGTCTCCTGGAGACCATAGGCCTTGCCTTCCTTGTATCTGACTCAGCTCAGCCATCCCTATTTGAGCTAATCAAATCCTCAGCTTCCCGCTTATGGGAAGTACCAGTGGCACATGTCCTACTTTTGCCTACAGGCTTAAGGCCTTTGTCTGGGCATCATTAGACTTGTTCATGAGGGCTGCACACCACTCATTCAAATCTTCAGCTCTGCCTACAGGGGTTTGAACACACTTCAAAACCACTGCAGTTTTAACTATGACTACCCTACTTTCTAAATATTTTGCCTTGCTTGCAGTGTCTTCCAAACACTCAGATGCCACTGCAAGCTGCTCCTTCAGTAAATCCCTTTCTAATTCTACCTCTTTTCAGATTCAGTAAGTGGAGCATGCAGGAAGAGTAAACCAAATACAACAACTGCCCGCATCTCTCCCTTACTGAACCCAAAACTTTTAAGAATAAAATATCTAGCCAGCTCCCCTGCAACAGACATCCACTGACTGTCTCTGGCCCAGGTAGGAAGGGTGCACGCCTTCAAGTCCTTCAGGCCACCAGAAACCTTTGCAGCCTTACTCTTCCTAAACAGTGTATGCAGCATTTTCTTCAGTACAAGCAACAAAACACACCACAGAAAACAAGTCTGCTTCAGTTGAATTTTAGCAGAAATCCTTGCACGAGCCGCCAAATGTTTTGCTCGCGTCTATCTAGCAAGGTTACTTGCGGTAAAACCAAGGAATCTTAGTCTTCCGTAGTGTATCAATGCTTTACTAAACAGAAAATCTGCACATACAACCGTAGGATACAACACATAGCTTACAAAAAAATATGCCTACTAGTATAAGCATGTACAATATGTATGCATTAGGTAAAATAAATAAGATACTCAACTTAGGGGTCAAGAGGTAATGTCCTACTCTGCTCAGTCCAACTCAACACGTCTCCATAGTTCTCCAGCTTCCAACACACGTCTTGCCTCATCGTCCTTCCAAACACAATTCCTTTTTCCTTTCACCACATGGTTGTTTCTAAAAAAAAAACCTCCAGCCCCTCCCACCAACTTCCTGCTAGAGAATTTCCTCTAGCAGTTCAACCTATCAGACTGGTTTATTTACATATCAATGGAGGGGGAAGGGGGAAGCCTGGCTTCCCTTGAAAAGCACGTGGCCTTAAAATCGAACTCCATATTATGGCATAGTCACTAAAACTTAGCCATGGCAACACAACCACACATAATGTTTTGCTTTTAGGCCAAAAAGGTCAATTTTGGTCTCATCTGACCAGAGCACCTTCTTCCACATTTCCTGTATCCCCAACATGGCTTCTCGCAAACTGCAAAAGTGACTTCTTATGGCTTTCTTCTTGCCACTCTTCCATAAAGGCCAGATTTGTGGAGTGCATGCCTAATAGTTGTCCTGTGGACAGATTCTCCCACCTGAGCTGTGGATCTCTGCAGCTCCTCCAGAGATAACATGGGCCTCTTGGCTGCTTCTCTTATTAATGCCCTCCTTGCCCGACCTCTCATTTTAAATGGACAGCCATGTCTTGGTAGGTTTGAAGTTGTGCCATCCTCTTTTCTTTTGCAGATGGATTGATGTTGAGATGTTCAAAGCTTGGGATATTTTTGTTTATAACCTAACCCTACTTTAAATGTCTCCCCAACTTTATCCCTGACCTGTCTGGTGTGTTCCTTGGCCTTCATGATGATGGTTGTTCACCTAGGTTCTCTAACAAACCTCTGAGGGCTTGACAGAACAGATGTATTTATACCGAGATGAAATTAGACACAGGTGGAATTAATTAGATGACTTCGGAAGGCAATTAGTTCCACTAGATTTTAGTTATGGTATCAGAGAAAAAGGGGCCAAATACAAATGCATACCACACTTTTCAGATATTAACTTGTAAAAAAAAAAATTAAAAACCATTTATCACTTTCCTTCCACTTCACAATTACATGCCACTTTGGGTTGGTCTATCACATTAAAACTCTAATAAAATACATTTATGTTTTTGGTTGGAATGTGGAACATTTCAAGGGTAAGAATACTTTTGCAAGGCGCTGTATGAATATCCACAGCCTGTGTTTTATACTGTACAATTAAGATTGTGACCATCTGAAATACCACTACCTTGCAACTTAAGGGAAGACAATGCACTTGCCTAAGAAAAACAAAAACAGGTTTCAACTCTGCTAAGAGTTATGAAGACTTCAACAATACCCAGTTATTAAACAAAGGTTTAAAGCATTATTATTATAGAGGATTAATATAGCACCAACTTTTTGTGCAACGCTTTACAATATAAAGGGAGAAAATACAATTCAATACATAAGGGCCCTGCTCCTGTGAACGTACAATCTAATAGGGAGGAGCTGGTGAAACAAAAAGGTAATAACTGTGAGGGATGAACTGATGGGAGAAAGAAGATTTGGTTAGCAGAAAGCAGGGAAGATGAGTCTTCAGGGATTGCCTAAAAGTGGACAGCATAGGAGATAGATGGACAGATTGGGGTAGCGAGTTCCAGAGGATGGAGAAGTTCCGGAGACGAGCATAGGAAGAGGAGACAAGGGAGCTAGAGAGCAGGAGGCATCAGCTTACATTTTAGAATTAGGACAATGGAGAAATGGCTACTTTAAAATTGGACTTTGCAGTTACAAGTGAATAAAACTTAGAAGTAATTTTAAGCATTTACACCCATTAGCATTATTTCATTATGTATCACATAGTACTTTACCTAGCAATGCTAAATTGTTAAATGCCAACTTGTATTTAATAATCTCCTGCCTAACTGATCCCTTTTCAACTTAAGACTTCAAAAACATTTTTTTTTTTTAAATTTTGCAAAACGCGTTTAGACAAAAAAATTGTTGGAACCATCAGAGTTAAATTTTTCTGTAGCAGACAGAAAATTTAAACTGACCATGTGAAGAAAACATGTCTTAGCAAAGTTTAAAGCCAAAATCCAACTTTCTTTTAACTAGAACTGAATGGAATGATCAATTCCAGCTACCGCTGTGCCATGTTGCTCTGTTGTCTGCAGATCCCCTGATATTCTGGGTGTAGCTGTTGCTTTGTATCATGTGAAACTCTGTCCCTCACACAGCCACTTCCTTCAGTAGCTAGAGCATACCTTTTTGTAGTCTTTCAAAATGATGCAACTTTCTTCATAGCTGTGCTGGTGGGTGGGATTGGATACATCCTAATTAGCCTTCAATCCTGCCCAGTCACACCTACAGGAAGGATCCCAACCTCCCAAATCCCACCTCACAGATCACAACATTTTAAAGGAGGAAACTCCTTCATACACAGCCTGTTCTGAAAGCTAGCCATGCTGCTGCTGGGCAGGATTGAATAGATCACGAGAATTCAAACCTGCACAGTTAAATATGCCACCCAGTGTGAACAGGCTGAATCCCACCCTCCCAGAGCCTCTGAAGTGATTCATTTACTTATGAAGGACACACTTTCATAATACCCTCCCATACCGCTTCCTCTGTAGTCTTGCAGTAAGCCAGTATAATTTGGCATGCTGCAAGACCGGAATGACACAGGACAAAAGTATGACATTTACACCTTTCACCACCCACATTAAACATCCATACTAACCCTAAGACCCACACAAATCACAAATATGGACACAAGTGACTCCCATAGCCCACCGTGAAGCTAGAGGCTCAAAAGATCATGGGACATGTAATATCAGTACTGGAAAAGGAAGGGAACAGGAAGAAGTCAGAAAACTTTATCCAGGGGGAGGAGTGACACCAGACACAGAAAACTGCTGTACACAGCGAAAGGAGGCAAGTTACACACAAACTGACAGTATGGATGCAATTCATTGACATGCACAATGCATCTGTTTTGGGGAGAAAAAGCTGGAGCTCTTCTTAAATTCTGAGAAACGAATAGATCAAGATCTAGGCAGCACATTTTTTTTTCCTTTAACCACTTGCTGACCACCCACAGGTTGACGGCGACAAGGTGGCTCTATTAGGCAAATCACCGTCATACAACGGCGGCTACGAGATCGTGCACCGTGAGCGCGCGCCGCCGGAGGCACGCTCACTGTGTACGGGGGGGGGGGGGGGGTTGGGGGGGGCAGGGAGCAGGTCTCAATCTCCGCCGGCTACCTGCGATGCCCACTCCCGCAGTGAAAGAACGGAGATCCGTGCATGTAAACACAGATCTCCATTCTGTGAGGGGGGGGGGATGGGAGGACTGATCACAGCCTTCCTCTATATGGAAGCCGTGTTCACTCCCCTTCCCCTGCCAGTCAAACACTAATACAGTTAGAACACGCCCAGGGAACAGTTAACCCTTAGAGCGCCCCCCCAGGTTAACCCCTTCACTGCCAATGACATTTACACAGTAATCAGTGCATTTTTATAGCACTGATGGCTGTAAAATTGCCAATGGTCCCAAAAAAGTGTCAAATGGTCCGACATGTCCGCCACAATATCGCAGTACCGCTAAAAATCACAATCGCTGCCATTACTAGTAAAAAAAAAATAATAATAATAAAAACCCCAGAAATGAATCATCCATAAACGCGGCAACTTTTGTGCAAACCAAACGCCGATTGCAATTTTTTTTTATCACAACTATGAGGAAGAATATAAAATCGGTCAAAACCGTTGAAAAAAAAAAAAAAAATTTTATATATTTTTTTGGATTTCTATTTTAGCAAAAAGTAAGAAATTTGGTCACTCTTGTTTATAGCGGCGATCAGAAATGACGCAGCGGTGATCAAATACCACCAAAAGAAAGCTCTATTTGTGGGGAAAAAGGACGCAAATTTTGTTTGGGTACAACGTCGCACAACCCCGCAATTGTCAGTTAAAGCGACACAGTGCCAAATCGCAATAAGTGCTCTGGTCCTAAAGTGTGAAATCCTTCCAGGGCTGAAGTGGTTAAAACAGCTCAACACTCAACAGATCACTTTTCATATTAAGGGGCCAATAGTCATGCATGGGATGAAAAAGGGGATTTTATTATAACTTACCGTAAAATCCTTTTCTCTGAGTTCACTGACACAGACGCAGCTCTTATGACACATGGGGTTATGCTCATATCACTAGGAGTAGACTAGGCAAAAATAAAACAAAAGCATAGGTTGGCTCCTCCCAGGGGGCCGTCCTCACCTTAGCATATAATCCCCCTGCTCTGCATAGCACATCAGTTCGTAACAAGCCGTACAAACTCCACAGAGGGGTGGGTGCTGCGTCTGTCAGTGAACTCAGAGAAAAGAATTTTACGGTAAGTTATAATAAATCCCTTTTACTCTTACATTCACTGACAGACGCAGCTCTTATGACACATGGGGATGTCCCAAAGCTATGCCAATCAAGAGGGGTGGGCAAACAACAGTACCCAACAAAAAAGCCCTCTCGGGCAGCGCCATCCGCACCTAAACTGCCGCTTGTAATACTTTGCGGCCAAAGGCAGCATCCAAAGATGCTGAAACATCAATTTTGTAAAACTTAGTAAACGTGTGCACTGAGGCCCAAGTAGCCGATTTGCACACCTGAGACACCGAAGCCTGGTGTCTAAACGCCCAGGAAGTACTAACTGCCCTGGTGGAATGAGCCGTGACTGGAAACGGGGGAACCTTGCACCGACCCTCATATGCATGAGTCACGGTCTTCCTGATCCAACAAGAAATGGTAGCTGATGAGGCCGCCATGCCTTTGTGCGAAACTTCCGTCAGCACAAAAAGAATGACTTCCGAAAAGAAGCTGTAGAAATCAAATACACCCACAAAGCCCTCACTACATCCAACAAATGCAGTTCAAATTCCTTGGGATGCGACGGGTGCGGGCACAATGAGGGAAGAACAATATCCTCATTCAAATGAAAAGAAACCACCTTCGGAAGAAACGAAGGTGGTCGCGAAACAGCCTTGTCCTTATGAAGGACCAAGTAAGGTGACTTGCAGAATAATGCTGCCAACTCGGACACCCGCCTAGCGGATGTAACAGCCACCAGAAAGGCCACTTTCTGCGACAACAGTCGCAAGGGAATGTCCCTGATCTTTTCATATGGTGGCTTCTGCAGCACAGAAAGCACCAGATTCAAATCCCACGGCGCCAGAGGCGACCGTATCCGAGGAGCCACATGACGTACACCCTGTACAAACGTACGGATCAATGAATGTGACGCCAAGGGCCGTTGAAAAAGAACCGCCAGGGCCGAAATCTGACCCTTAAGCGTACCTAACGTCAGGTTCTTGTCCAGTCCCTGCTGCAAAAAAAATCAGTACTCTGGACACTAAGAGCGGGGGTTCCAACCCCCTGTCTCGCACCAGGCAATATAGGCCTTCCAGGTCCTATGATAAATCTTATGTGAAGTACCCTTACGAGCTTCAATCATAGCAGGGATCACGGAGCCCAAGACACCCCTATCCCTCAACACCCGGGACTCAATAGCCAAGCCATCAAAGCAGGGTGCAAGATGGGCCCCTGAGACAGTAGGTCTCCGCGAAGCGGAAGACGCAACGGAACATCTGTCACCATCCACACCACATCGGTGTACCAAGGACGCAGAGGCCAATCCGGAGCTACCAGGATTGTCGGGATTCCCTCTGCTTCTATCCTGCGCAGAACCCGTGGCAGAAGCTTTAGGGTAGGAAAGATGTGCAGTAGCCGATACCAACCCCAGGGTGCTACCAGTGCGTCCGAGGCGACCAACGGATCTCTTGTTCTGCACACAAAGGTCTGTACCTTGTGATTGAACCTGGAGGCCATGAGGTCCACCTCTGGTGTGCCCCACTTGAGGCAAATCCGGCGGAACACTTCTGGATGTAGGGACCACTCCCCCTGATCCAGAGTCCGGCAGCTGAGAAAATCTGCCTGCCAGTTTTCCACACCTGGAATGTAGGTTGCAGAGAGAGCAGGCACGTGAAGTTCTGCCCACCGAAGGATCAGAGCCACCTCCACGGCTGCTGCCGAGCTTCTCGTTCCACCCTGATGGTTCACATATGCCACAGCCGTGGCATTGTCCGACTGAACCCGGACAGGGAGGCCTCGCCGACCAACGGGACAGACAAAGCCTGATCGCTCTCAGTTCCAGTACATTTATCGGAAGGCAAGCTTCCTGAACTGACCAACGACCCTGGGCAGAGAACTGCCCCAGGATCCCTCCCCAGCCCGATAGGCTGGCATCCGTCGTTACTATCGGCCAATTTAGGGGGAGAAAACATTTTCCCAATTTTAGGGCTGGAGCCCGAATCCACCAAATCAAGGATCCTCGGGACTCATGATCCAACCTGATCAGTCTGTCTAGGGATAGGGGAGATTTGTCCCATTGTGACAAAATCGCCTTCTGCAGGAGCCGAGTGTGACTCTGGGCGTAAGGTATCGCTTCAAAAGCCGACACCATGAGCCCCAACACTCGCATACAGAACCGTAAGGAGGACCACTGGCATGATAAAGTTCGCACTGCTGCCTGTAATGTCAGGAGCTTGCTCGGTGGTAAAAACGCCCTTGCCTGCATCGTGTCCAGAATCAGACCCAGGTATTCCAGCCGGTAGGATGGAGTCAATGATGACTTCTGCAGGTTGATCAGCCAACCAAATTCTTTTAACGTTGACACTGTGATTATCACGTTCTCCTCCAGAGCCGCAGCTGACTCTGCTCTCAGGAGTAAATCGAAGTACGCCACCACCGCGATACCTCTGTCTCAACAGTGCCAGCATCGGGGCCACCACCTTGGTGAACACTCGGGGAGACTAAGCCAGCCCGAAGGGAAGTGCCACAAACTGGTAATGCAGATCTCCCACTGCGAAGCGTAGAAAAAGCTGGTGACTGTGACAAACTGGAACGTGAAGATACGAGTCCCTGATATCCAGGGACGCCATGAGTTCCCCTTGGTGCAGGGCGGTCACGACCGAGCGGATGGACTCCATCCTGAATCTCTTTGTCTTTACAAAGCAGTTTAGTGCCTTCAGGTCCAGAACTGGCCTGACACCGCCCTTCTTGGGCACCACAAAGAGGTTTGAGTAAAACCCGTGAAATCTTTCCACCGCGGGTACCGGTACAATCACCCTGTTCGGCAAGCGCCCAAACGGTGCCCAGAAGCACCTCCCGATGCCCCTGAGGGAGTTTTAAGTTCGAAGGGAAGAACCTTTCTGGGGGTAGAGAGATGAACTCTATCCTGTACCCGGAGGACGCCACCTTCAGCACCCACCGATCTGTGATGCGGGCAGCCCATCTGTCTGCGAACCCCAGCAACCGGCCCCCACCCGTGAGTCGGGCAGGGGAAACCCATCATGCAGAGGTCGACTTATCCTTCGTTTTTTCGGACTTATGTTGCCAGGGCCTTTTACTGGACCCAGCGGAAGCCTTACCAGACTTGAAGCCCTTACCCGCTGAGCCGGGTGCACTAAAAAAAACTTCTTCGGACCTGAAGAAACAGGGCCCTGCCTATGGCGAAAATCCCACCGTTTTGGCTCCGGAAGGAAAGTACTCTTCCCTCCCGTGAAATCCTTAATGATTTCATCCAACTGTGGGCCAAACAGACGTCCTCCCTGAAAGGGAAGATCTGTAAGAGCTTTCTTCGAAGCCTGGTCGCCCGACCAAGAGCGGAGCCACAGCACCCGCCTAATAACAATTGCAAAAACAGACATTTTTGACAGTATGGGAAGCAGGTCCAAGGCCGCATCGCATATGTAGCGGAGACCTTCTTCCAAGTGTTGTGCACGTTGCACCTCAGCCTGCGCACACTCATAAGTTAAACCGGTGTGTAGTGTGGCAGCGTGCTCGTGAAGAGATTGCGCCGCCATAGCAGCCGCCAGAGCTGGCCGCATGGCTGACCCAGCCAACAAGAACAGTGCCTTAGACACTGCTTCCGTGCGGCGATCGGCCGCCTCTTTAAAAGACGGAGACCCCTCCAAGGGAATGGTCGTTGCCTTATTTAGACGGGCCACCAGTGGGTCCACTGCTGGGGAAGCCCATCTCTTAGTAAAGCTATCCTCAAAGGGGTAGCGAACAGCAAAGCTTTTGGGTAAAGCAAAGGAATTTTGCGGCCGTAGCCATTCCTTGAACACCGCCTGTTCAAACACCTGATCATAAGGGTAGGCCCTAGGGGACCTAGAGGGCTTAAGCAATCCACAAATATATGTGGACTCAAGCGACTCCCCTGCTTGGTCAAGTCGCATGGAGTCGCGGATATCAGTGATCAAAGCGGCCACTATCGCTTTGTCGCGCGAATGGAGCCTCCTGATCACCTTCGCCATCTGAGGGTATCAGTTCACCCTCTGACAGGTCCACGGGGGTTCCCGTGACCACCGAAGTGCTCTCTGGTTCTGAATCCTCCCCCGAAGAATGACGGGGGGCATTTTTTGGGCCCCCCCGGAATCGGGTCCCCCGCCCGGGGAAAGAACTCCCCAAATACCGCCCTCAGCTGTTCCAAGGAAACCAAGGTTCCTGGGGTGGATTGTTGCTCCGCAGGTACCCCTGCCATAGCACTGCCGGCCTCTGACATCCCCCACCAATCAGCCAGGGAGACCCAGGAGGATTGCACCCACAGCTACCACCTGGGTGCACCCAGGGAGAGCCAGCTATACTTGCTGTTTTAAATGCCTCAGCACTGTGACCGGAATGAGCAATGCCAAAAATCCACTGCACTTCAAGAGCCTGCACCGCCGTCTGTCAGCCACGCTTGTCCAAGCAAAAACTGAAGTGCTTCTGCTGTTTTTATCACTTCCTGTAATACCGAGAACGACCACTGGTGGCCGCCAGAGGACAGGCTGAAAACCGCAGGGTCTACCAAACAATGGCTGCCGCCATCAACACAAGCAGAGCTTACGGCAAAATGGCGCGGTCTGCGGACAAATGGTGATCCACACCGAATGGCGGCGAACCGCCAAATGCAGTCTCCGGTCAGTGCGGGGGGGGGGGGGCGAGAGATGACCACCCTAGATTCGTCCCCACTAATAGGCCCCCACCGGCCGGCTACCTTAGAAGCTGCCCAGGTGCCCACTCTCCACGCCCTAAGGAGGAAGAGGGGTCTACTCACCGATCCGACGGGCGCAGCGGGTAGCCACCCAGAGCAGACTTACCTCCCTATGGAGAGGCATCTCTAGTGGGATTAGCCACTGGCCGCCCGCATGGAACGGTCACCATAGATATCCTCTATACCGCCAGCCGGCTTCTTGATAGCAGTCTTCATCAGAAAAACCTTCAGGAGAGCGCAGATCCCATAGGGAACCAGGTCTACTCCTTGCACTAGGCAATGAAAACTGATGTGCTATGCAGAGCAGGGGGATTATATGCTAAGGTGAGGACGGCCCCCTGGGAGGGGCCAACCTATGCTTTTGTTTTATTTTTGCCTAGCCTACTCCTAGTGATATGAGCATAACCCCATGTGTCATAAGAGGAGCTGCGTCTGTCAGTGAACGTAAGAGTAATGAGCTATGCAAAGCTTTCCCTTTGCATGAAATGTTGAGATTTGCATACAACCTAAAATGTATGCATAGCCAAATGTATCTATTTTTTTTTTTTAATTTGGGGAATAATTAGAGCCTCGTTTTAAATGGGAAATTACCAGCTTTGCAGAGATTCCTTCCCTATTCATACTGTTTCTCTAGGCGGGAAGTGAAGAGAAATCAGGAAAAAAAAAAAAAAGAGTGGTTCTAACCCTTCCACCCCCTTAAAAAATGCACACCATGCAGGAAACAATGTTTGAACTATTTGTGAAGAGTAACAAATAGTCAAATACAAATTGGTGCTATGGCTCCAAGGTCAGCGGTTTAAGATCTCTAAATTCTTAACTTCATCACACATACTTGTCTCTTCCAGAAAAGCAGGTTTTTGTTTTTAGCCCCCCTATGTAAACACAGAACATATGCCCTGGAATTCATATAGAATTTCACAGATCCTTTAGAACAGTGGTTCTCAACTCCGGTCCTCGGGACCCACTAACAGGCCAGATTTTAAGTATTATCTTGGGGAGATGCAGACTAGAACACTGCAAACACTGAGCAGCAAATGATATCACCTGTGATGTATTTCAGTTATCCTGAAAACCTTGCCTGTTAGTGGGTCCCGAGGACCGGAGTTGAGAACCACTGCTTTAGAATTCTGCTGTGCCCCATAACAAATATTGGTGCCTGCAAAAAATTGTACATTCATTTGTTGCATGGAGGTAGGCGGGACCGAGGCCAGAGTGTCCTTCCCTAATGGACACATTCAGGCCTTCAGAGTCTCCCAGCCAGCAGCTGAATGAGACCAGAGATGAGTTATTGCTTGCTGAGACACTGGCTCCATTGTAAGCAGGGAGAATTGTGCGGGAAGCTGTCATACGGCGGTACTTTGCCATTGAAAACCGTTGTTATGGTAGCAGATAGCTACCATAACCCCCTTATTTATTTAAACAGCGGGTGGCCCGCTTTCAGATAA
Organism: Glandirana rugosa; assembly: GCA_018402905.1. NCBI lineage: Eukaryota > Metazoa > Chordata > Amphibia > Anura > Ranidae > Glandirana > Glandirana rugosa. The sequence goes on from BLSH010494877.1 coordinate 461,324, forward strand.
AAGTTGTTTCTGTGGCGGATTCGCAGAGATCACGTATCAGGGGCGGGAGAGCTGTCCCCCCGGGGCCACTTTTGTCATCTCCGCTGCTTACCGGAGCCACCGGTAGCAGCGGAGATGAATGGTTCTTTTCTCCTCAATGTCTGGATGCCGAGTGAGCGGAAGATCAGCTCTGTAGTACTGAAGGGCCCAATGCTCTTAAAAAGGAGAACAAATAATTTTTTGCAAATAACCACTTCCCAAACGCCGTATGCAGAATGACGGCCGGGAAGTGGTCGAGTTATCTTGACTGGGCGTCATATGACGTCCTCAGGATAACATGCCGGGGTGTGCACCGCGGCGATTGGTGGTGGGGGTGTGTGTGTGTGTGGGGGGGGGGGGGGGGTCGGGGGGTCTCGGTTAATCGCTTCCATCAGGAGCACTTTACACTGTGACCAGCCGTGATTGGTCACGACTGATCACATGGTAAATAGAACCTGTCCAGGGACCACAAGGGATGTACCCACCCAGGACCACCAGTGAGCCGATCAGGACCACCAGGGAGCCCACCCTAGACCACCAGGTAAGGGGCATAGTGCCCAATGTGGATGGCACTCAGTGCCATCTTCAGATGCCACCCTAGACCACCAGGGAAATGGCCCCTATCAGTGCATCTGCCCACCAGTGCCCCTATCAGTGCGTACCAGTGACACCTATGAGTGCCCATCATTGCCGCTTATCAGTGTGTCAGTGCTGCATATCAGTGCCCATCATTGCTGCATACAAGTGCCTCATCATTGCCTATCAGTGTAGCCTCATCAGTGCCCGTCAGTGATGGAGAAAATTTACTTATTTACAAAGTTTTGTGACAGAAACAGAGAATTTTTTTTTCCAAAATGCTCGGTCTTTTTTTATTTGTAGCGCAAAAAATAAAAACTGCAGGGGTGATCAAATACCACCAAAAGAAAGCTCTATTTGTGGGAACAAAATGATAAAAAATTTGTTTGGGTAGGTCGCACGACCACGCATTTGTCATTCAAAGCGCAACAGCGCTGAGAGCTGAAAATTGGTGTGGTAGGAAAGTGTTCTAAGTGCATAGTATTGAAGGGTTTGTTTTTTTCTTGTTTTTTTTATTGCATTTTAGTGCAAATCTGAGATCCGAGGTCTTGGACCCCAGATCTCATATTTAAGAGGTCCTGGCATGTTTTTTTTTCTATTACAAGTAATGTTTATATTCCTTGTAATAGGCATAAAAGTGACCCATTTTTTTTTTTTTTTTAAATGGGACAGCGTAAAAATAAAATAAGAAAAAAAAAACCCCAAAAACATTTAAAGCGCCCCATCCCGCTGAGCTTGCGTGCAGAAGTGAACGCATACGGAAGGCGCTCCAGCATATAAAAACAGTGTTCAAACCACACAGGTGAGGTATCGCCACGATCATTAGAGCGAGAGCAATAATTCTAGCACTAGACCTCCTCTGTAACTCAAAACAGGTAACCGTAGAAATTTTTAAACATTGCCGATGGAGATTTTTAAGTGCCAAAGTTAGTCGCCATTCCATGAGTGGGCGCAATTTTCAAGCATGACATGTTGGGTGTCAATTTACACGGCATCACATTATCTTTTACAATCTAGAAAAAAATATGGGCTAACTTTACTGTTGTCTTATTTTCCAAGTCAAAAAAGTGTTTTTTTTTTTCCAAAAAAAATCACGCTTCTAAGACCTCTGCACAAATATGGTGTGACAAAGTATTGCAACGACCACCACTTTATTCTCTAGGTTTCTAGATAAAAAGAATATATAATGTTTGGGGATTTTAAGTAATTTTATAGCAAAAAAAACCTGATTTTAACTTGTAAACACAGAATCTCAAATTGAGGCTCAGTCCTTAAGTGGTTAAAGACAGCTTCTCAGCACAAAATGCTCAAACTCTGAGCATTGATGTTGGTCTTAATTACTGCCAGTTTTGCTTACCTTCAAAACTGGCGGCAATTCTTTTAGAATCTGTTGCTGTAGCTGCGACAGAGTGAAAAAGTGGCAGGGCAAGGCTTCACTGTCGGTTTCCCTTACCCCATATGGCGGTGCCAGCACCCAAGAGCCGATTCAAGAATCAGCTTGGGTGAGGACACCGCAGGATCCCTGGACAGGTAAGTACCCGAACAGTAAAAGTCAGCAGCTACAGCATTTGTAGATTTTTTTGGTGGGAGGCTGGAGCTCTCTGCTTTAAGCCAACTGCCTTTTTGAAAAAGTGCTGGGACTGAAAAATGCTTTCATAGTACTAATTTTAAAATGGCAATATAACACATTGTGCAGGTGACAGGCAAACCTCATTGATTTGAATGAGCATCCTCTAACTACTTTAAATCCAATTGTCATATTTGAAATTGCTAAAAATAATGGGCTAAAAAAGAGAACTGGCCAACATCTTCCTTAAAGTGTGCAGTTCAACATTGGATGTTGGAATGATGTCCATAGTGAACAGATTAGTTTCCATTGTTTTCTAATGTAGACTTTGAAATTGTACTAAATGCTATGGACACCACATTAACTTTTGACAACCCGACATCTTTTATCTACAGGGAGAACTTAAAAGTGGTTGTAAACGCTTATATATACCCAGTGAAGTGACTGGCCTCAAGTGATACACAGAGGAAACAAATCCTCATACACAAGTTGTGCCTGTTCATTTGCAGTTCTCGCTCTCTACATCTGTTCAAAGTCCAGAATTTATCAAGCTGGTCTGAGCTGTCAGAAAAAAAAAATAAAAAGAAGAGGGCAGTGAGCTGAAACTACACACTGCATAGCTCAGTGAGGAGTGGTCAGAGCTGAATGGAGGGAAGGGGCACATCCCCTTCACACAGCACACAGGAACAGAACTGAGGCTGTCAGTCAGCTGGACTGACCCCCCCCCCCCGTCACCTTTTTTCTCTTGGCATCAGGAAAACCTGTCAGAAGTGATTCATGCTGGTAGCAGAAGATCAAGGCAGCAAGAAGAAATGACACTTCATTCTCTTGAGACAAGTAGACACTACAGAAGGATATGCTCGTATTCATATTTCATGTCTGAGGTTTACAATCACTAAGCTGTTCTGAACCACAAATCACTAAAAGCAAGAAAACTCAGAGAGAAGGAAAAGTCACAAAGCACTGATATGATGGACAAAAGGGCTGTATAAGGAAATGTGAAAAATGAAAAAGAAGCAGACAAGATATGCTTGAAAAGTATGTGCTGGAAAGATGTTTATTTCTTGGATTTCTGTCCAGTTATGTATTTGGGCCCTCAGCATGTGTGGCCAACATCAGCAGAACCAAAAACCAGGGTTAATTATGACACATGATGTAAAATCAAGGAAATCTGTATAGTACAAAAAGGAATCATATTTTGTCATTACCAACTTGCGAATTTTATCAAGCACTTAAATCTCAAAACTGGTCAACTGTGATCACATTTTTCAAACAGAGGGCATTATGTATACACATTTTTTTAACCTCCCTGTTGCTGGATGTCTAAGTAACTGAGGGGTTAAAGCTGAACTCCTGGTAGGCAGCTAAATGCACAACATTCTGGAACAGATTTACCCACCAAAAGAACTAATTTTCTGCAGCCTGTTTTGTGAGCCAGGCACCCCTACCAGGCAGCATAGCCAAGCCTTCGGAAAAGCACTGCAGAAGGATTTAGCAAAGAACATACAACCAGCCTGCAGATTGTATAATGAAATAACAGCAGCACGTTGAAGAGATCACACTGCACATTTATTGTTAACATGTTCCCCCCTCAGCAGAGACCGACAACATCCTACTACTGGCCCTTCCATGCGAGCGCTCCTAGGCAGGGGATTAGAAGTGGCTAAAATAAAAAGGCAAATTCTATTTTTTTTTTTACACCTGTTGCATTTAAAAATACATTGACATTTTATGAATAACTGTTTCTTACATATATATATGCCTGGAGTTCAGCTTTAAGAATTTATCCTATCTTCCCCATAGGAAACTAGGCAGATAATCAAAAATGGAAGATCAAAGTTTATTTTTTTTTTCTTTTTACTACCTGCATACAAAAACATATTGCACATCAAACAACCAAAACAAAAATAAAAATACCATACTAAGGACTAACATATGCAGTTTTATACAGGAGAAACATTCTGGAAATTGATCTTTTCATCAGTAGTTAGGATTATACCTTTGTGGACATGACTACGTTCGGTTTAGTGTTTATAGCAATGTTTGATTTTTAAATACTGTACAGTTTAATAAATAAACCAAACAAAGCCCCAATGAAGAACAGTCACTGCCAATAGCTGCAGATGAGTATTTGTCTGTTCCAGTGGTCTGCAGTTTCCTCCATACAGCTTTTTTTTTTTTTAATAAAAAAAGAAAAAAAAAAAAGAAGAAAAAAATTAAACATGTATTAAAACGACCAGTTTCCAGACCTAACCAATGGAGAAGTTACAGTTCAGTGCAAAATACTTTAGACTGCATTTTCTAGTTTTTCCTCAGGTGAAGAAGTGGTTGCATATTATTAAAAATGTAACAAAAGCAGCTAATGCTTTCAGAACAAATATTATGCAGGATCTCCCCAATTCAATGCTATATTTGAAAACAAAACATTTCCTTTAGCCAGCACTTTTTTTTTTTTAACTTTTTTTTTTCTTTAATGTTTTGTATACTATCTCAAGGCACATCTGATGATGTATTTAGAACACAGTAGGTATCAACTTATGTTTGACATGTGTATCAGGATCCCTCCCCTTTCTTTATTCCAAATGGAGGAACTGAAAGTGTGGTGTAAAGACTGGCGATCCTTAATCTATCTTTGGCAAGCTTGTACAAGCACTATTGTAAAATGTAATGTAAAGGAACTGTAAACTAGGAAACTCCATTTTAGGACACCCCGTTCAGTATGGCTTCTTGGTTGCTTCCATCTTTTCTTTCTGGGGCTGGTGTCTGAGACTTTGAAGCACTGTCGCCAGAGGACCCTCGAGGGCCATTTGTAATCTTTTCTGCAGGACTGTGTTCTTCAATGACATCCTTTACCTGGAAAATGAAAACTTTATCAAAGCAAGCAAGTCAGTCAGAAAAAAAAAAAAAAAAAAAACAACATTACACAAATAATGGAGTGATGCCCATCAACGTGGGAAAAGAAATAAAAAAAAAAATCAATTCCATCTTAACCACTTGCCAACCGCCGATCGGCAATTGACGGCGGCAAAGTGGCTCTGTAACGCGGATCGCCGTCATATGACAGCGGCCACGAGATCGCGCGCGCACTCACTGTGTTCGGGGAGGGCCAGGGAGCGGGTGCGGCGGCTTCGATTGCCGCCGGCTACCCGCGATGGCCCCCCCGGAGTGAAGGAACGGAGGTCCGTGTATGTAAACACGGACCTCCGTTCTGTGAAGGGGGAAGGGCTGTGATCACAGCCTTCCTGTATACGAAGGCTGTGACCACTTCCCTTCCCCAGCTAGGGCAGTCCCCCCACAGTTAGAACACGCCCAGGGAACATAGTTAACCCTTAGAGCGCCCCCTGCAGGTTAACCCCTTCACTGCCAATGGCATTTACACAGTAATCAGTGCATTTTTATAGCACTGATTGCTGTATAAATGCCAATGGTCCCAAAAAAGTGTCAAAATGCTCCGACATGTCCGCTGAAATATCGCAGTACTGCTAAAAATCGCAGATCGCCGCCATTACTAGTAAAAATAAAAAAAAAATAAAAACCCCAAAAATGAATTATCATCCGTAAACGCGACCACTTTTGCGCAAACCAATCAAACGCTGATTGCGATTTTTTTTTATCGCAAATATGAGGAAGAATATAAATCGGCCAAAAACGGTGAAAAAAATGTTTTTTTATATTTTTTTTTGGATTTGTATTTTAGCAAAAAGTAAGAAATTTGGGGTTTTTTGCAAAATTGTCGCTCTTCTTTTGTTTATAGCGGCGATCAGAAATGACGCAGAGGGGATCAAATACCACCAAAAGAAAGCTCCATTTGTGGGAAAAAAAGGACGCAAATTTTGTTTGGTTACAACGTCGCACGACCGCGCAATTGTCAGTTAAAGCGACGCAGCACCGAATCGCAAAAAGGGCTCCGGTCCTGAAGCTGGAAATCCTTCCGGGGCTGAAGTGGTTAAAGCAGAACTAAACTCAGAACTAAACAATTACAATTTTCCCAAAATAGTTACATTCAAGGAAGGTCTGCAATGATCACTGCTAGGCCTCATCCACACACACACAAAAAAAAAAAAAAAAAAAAAAAAAAACACACAACTAATCACTAGTGTGTTCAGAGCTGTTGAGCAGCAAAAAATCCAGATGCAAATAAATGCTAGAAGCGTTCGCATGTTAAAGCGTTTGTTACCCCAACACATCATATTCCTGATGTGTTTGCTGTACCATGTACTTGTATTAGAAAGTCTCCTGTATTGCTTCCTGGTGTTCCTGCCAGTCCCTCTGCTTTCCCATTAAAAACTGACCACACTAAGCAGAACACACCATGGTCAGTTCTCTAGCTGTGCTGGGAACTCAGCCTACTCTCCTCCAAATGATCAGACTTGTCCCGACATGCCCAGGTTGCAAAGCCATTCACTAGGAAGCTCAGTGTGCTACTGCTGCTTCTCCCCACAGCTGGTATGCAGTTGGGAACAGAGGGAATGTGGTGTCTTTCATTTCTATTTTAAACTGAATGGGTTGGTTCACAAGGTGATTGTTTACAATAACTTTAATGCATTCTAATGGCCAGATCAAATTCATAATTTCTTTTGGCCAATAGAATTCATTAACGCACAAACGTGTGTGCAATATGTGGCTTTTTACCATGTTTTTAAGCAGCTTTTCTCCCTCCAGGAGAGAAGGCATTCAGATTAGCTAAGCAGATGCCCTATGTACACGAGGCCTTACAGTTAGTAGTGGGCTTATGTTAGCTTTCAACCTGTCATGCAATCATATGGTTGGTGTCATAGCTGATGACGTGCAGCACCATGGCAATTGCAGATCAAACAGAGGGCTAAGAGGACAGCTTCCTTGGCTGTAAAGGATAGAAGAATTTAGTTCCACTTTAACTACAAGAGCTTTAACTTCAGCTTACTCCCATGAAGCTACTCCAGTATTCATTTTCCCTCTGTGCACCCAGCAGTGTGTATTAATGCACAGCTGCTTTAAATAAATGTGCCAATTATTGGGTCAGTTTTGCCACCAGAGCATTTTTGTTTTTTGCAGGATAGCACAGCCATACACACAATTGTGCCTCTCTTCTCTGTTGTGTCACAACTTTAAGTACTTTGTGATGAAATTCAATGGTTCAGAATGGTTTTAACAAATTCACTACCAGGCTATAGTCAAATGACTTCCGCAGATGTGATCTCCCATCCCAGGCGGGCGTCATGATGTATTTTGCCGCTACTGCGGGCCCCCAGGGGACACAGCCCATAAAATCTGGCTCTTTACCACTTGACCAACTGTGTCCAATCACAGCCGGTCACATGATGTAAACAAACCGCATTAATGAGCCGTTACCGGGTTCTCCTCACACACCGATTGTGTAACAGCTCGCTACCGCCTAGTGTACACAACAAGCACACTGATCCCCCCCAGTAATAAAGAGGACCTGTTGGTACCCCATTAAACTACCTGTCACCTGCCCATCAGAGTACCTGTCACCAGCCCATCAGAGTACCTGAGTACCTATCTGCAGCCCATCAGAGTGCCCGAGTACCTATCTGCAGCCCATGCCTCATAGAATATACCTTGGGGTGTTTGCTTTCCAAAATGGGGTCATTTTGTGAGTAATCTCATTGTACTTGTGCTCCAGGGCCTTCAAAAGGGATAGGTCTTTAGGAAATTTTATGTGTAATTTATGCTCCTAGAATGCTTGACGGTGCTCCCTGCATGTTGACCATGTGGTCAGGCTGTGAAAAAGTCTCACACATGTGGTATTGCCATACTCAGGGCGAGTAGCAGAATGTATTTTGGGGTCTAATTGGAAGTATGCATATTCTGTGTGTGAGAAATAAACGTATGACAATTTTGTGTAAAAAAAAAAAAATAATTTAATTTTCCCAAGAATTGTGGGGAAGAAAAAAAGTAACTTCAAAAAACTCGCTATGCCTCATACTAAATACCGGAGGATGTCTACTTTTCAAAAAGGGGTCATTTGGGGGGCATTTGTACTTTCCTGACATTTCAGGGCCTCAAGATATGAGAAAGGCCGTCCGTGCATCAGGTGTGATCAATTTTCAATGATTGGCACCATAGCTTGTAGACTCTATAGCCTCGTACACACGGTTCGATGGTCGTACGACCGAAAGGAACAAATCGTATGTTGGATAATGCAACTTGCATACTGACATGCACTACACTATTGTACGACCAAGCCGAACATAGTGATTTGTTATGAATGTATAAAGAGAAAGTTCAGGTGCATGTAATTTGTGTCCAGCCGTTCCTGACTTCTGAGCATTCGTGTTTTGCACAGTACATCTTGTTGGACCTACTTTTCTGTACATACGATAAAACGGTCGTACGACCACTTGTTGGCAATACCAAAGTTTTCTAGTTTGCTCATGCAACTCCTGTTGTACGACCGGCGTAGGTCGGCTGTTCTAATCGCGCGTACTAACGGTCGGATTAGCATACAACGGTCGTTCGTACGACCGGTTGCATACGACCGTCGAACTGTGTGTACGCGGCTTTAATCTTTCACACAGACCAAATAATATACACTTATTTGGGTTATTTTTACCAAAGATAGGTAGCAGTATAGGTTTTGGCCCGAATTTATGAACAAAAATTACTTATTTGCAAAATTTTATCATAGAAACTAAAAAAAAAAAAAGTTTTTTTTTTTTTCAAAATTTTCGCTCTTTTTTCACTTATGTGGCAAAAAATAAAAAAACCCGGAGGCGATTAAATACCACCAAGAGAAAGCTATATTTGTGTGAAAAAAACGATAAAGGGATTTTATTAAAACTTACCGTAAAATCCTTTTCTCTGAGTTCACTGACAGACGCAGCCCTTCATTGACAAGTGGGGTTATATGCACATCCTACTAGGAGTTGACTAGGCAAATAGAAAGAAAGCAAGATGGCCCTTCCCAGGGGGCCATCCTCTCTCTCTCCCATATAACCCCCCTGCTCTGCTTAGCATATCAGTTCGTAACAAGCCGTACAAATGCACCACAGAGGGGCGGGTGCTGCGTCTGTCAGTGAACTCAGAGAAA
>BLSH010494877.1:480320-522184 GCA_018402905.1 Glandirana rugosa
ACAACCCCCCCCCCCCCCCCCCAAAATGTCAAATGTTAAAGAGGTGGTCTTAAAACTTAAAGCCTTTTTGGGTGAAGTTCCGCTTTAACAGCAAATACATAGCACTGAAATTCAACCGCTTACGTCTTGCAGCATGTGATAATCCGACACTTGAAAAGCATCCATAAAAGCATACAAGTGGTTGGCCAAATATTGCAAAGGTTAGGTAGAGGTCTGTAGAAATACATTTAGAATGTTCAATTCACAAAGAACAGTGTCCACCATTGAAGATAGAAGTCAATCCAGGCAAACAAAAGCACATGTGCAGAATAAATCTCACCCAAAATACAAAGCGCGGGCTGTATCTGTCGTTGGGGGCAGCGGGTCACAGATAAAACCAGAGAAAAGGAGGGGAAAGCTGGAAAGCCTCATGCAGACACCAGCCTCCTTGACAAGATTCACCCATGGCTTTGCTCAGAGTGTAAGACCTAGCCCGATTGCCTGAATTAACTTATAGCAGCTATACTGCAATTTAATACAGAATTCCTCGACTTGCCAGTAGTTGATCTCTAAAATTCATCCTTCACGGCAAGTTACACAGCCTACCTTTTCTTTTTTGCCCTTAGCCAGTGCTTCTTTAGGGAGGTTTCTCTGTCGGCTCTGTGACTCAGCTCTGGAGATATAGTCTGCCACTGTAACTGTAAAGCAATAACAGTTTATAATGTGTAAAAAATTAAAAAAAAAAAAAATTATGTTAAAGATCATTTAACTATAAACTAACCAAGTATAATAAAAGTGACCACAGGAAAACTGCACTGGAAATATAAGTACATTTAATAATGTGCAGGTTATGAACAATCTATAAAAAACACACATACACACAATAGAGTTGACTTGCTTCATTTTTTTTTCAATTATCAGGATATTAGTACGGACCAATAACAAAACATACTGCAAAGCAGAGTGGTAACACAAAAATTTGAGTAATTCCACTTATAAGTGGTAATTTTTAGTAATTAGATCAGGAATTACAAATTACTAATAAGGGTTTACTATTCATACGGCATGTTAAACTGTCCACTGCCACTTATTGCACAAATGCCCAATGTAATAGCAGTGCATTTTCATGCGGATTAGTTATCAACGATTCCACCCACTTCAGTTACCTGGCTGTCTATCTTCTGCCTGACCCCTGAAGCGACGCCTGCGGCTACGATTGCGTCGCTGGGGTTTTTGTTCACTATCATCTGCAACAGTAAAGTGCATCAAAAACTTACTATTCTTTGATAAAAAGTTAAATCCTCTGTCATAAGCAATTAATGATTAAAACACGCCAAAGTACAGAACACCATTTTGTCATGCTTTACAGAAAGAACTAAAATGGATGAGCATGCATTACCCTAGGTTCACATATGTGTGGAAGTACATGTAAACTGCACACTCTCCCGCAGCCGCATACAAAATGTGGTGCTGCATGGAAAATGTGTGTGCTATTAATTCTTAAATGACACACCCACATGCTGAAAAATGTGGTTTCCCTCACACGAAAATTGCATGGTGCAAAAACACCATGCAATTTCCATGCGGCTATGTTTATATAAATTAAAAAAAAAAAAAAAAGGAACAAGTGCAGGGAACATTTTCCTGCAGGAAACTCAAGACAGAACAGTCCCGTTTGCAGCATGCACAGCTGCTTATATGTAAACTGGGCCTTATAACACATCATAGTTTACAAATAATTGCATTAGTGTCATGATGCCTAGAAAAGTGCTCTTGCAATGATCAGGAGCTACCATGTATCCAGCTTCTGATGCAAACAAGAGATTCAGTACTCTATATTGTCTTAATTTCACAACTCTTAAAAGAAGTTATACTGGTGCAAATGTCCTCTATTGTATAAAAAAAAAAAAAAAAAAAAAAAAAAAAACACACAAGATGACATCAACATAAATTAGCCATCCAAAAATGGGTACATACCTTATCATGGCTGGAGAAATCACTACAACTGTTCTAGCCTATAGGAGCAGGGCCCCCATCCAAGAAGCTTACTGCTTGATCAAACTGCACATGTGCTAACTATAAAGTTTGGTTAATACACTGAACGCCCTTATATGCCTTATTGTCAGTGACAAGGGCTACTTATTTATTGCCAATCACATAAACAAACTACATTGAAAAGGGTGCTGCACCAAGCCGTAAAGTGGAATTTATGCTTAGATTTGTTTTTCTGTATAATATTATTTAAGATCCAAAATAACAAATACAACAAAAAAAAAAACACTAAAATCAATGTTAACCACTTCCCTACTGGGCCAATTCTGACACGTCGCTCCTACATGTAAAAATCATCTTTTTTTGCTAGAAAATTACTCAGAACCCCCAAGCATTACATGTGTTTTTTTTTTAGCAGAGACCCTAGGGAATAAAGTGGTGGTCGTTACAACTTTATCTTGCACGGTATTTGCGCAGTAAACAGTAAAGTTAGCACAATATTTTGCGTAATGTGAAAGAGGATGTTACGCTGAGTAACTAGATACTCAACATGTCACGCTTTGAAATTGCGCACACTCCAGGAATGGCGCCAAACTTCAGTACTTAAAAATCACCATAGGCGACGCTTTAACATTTTTTATAGGTTACTGGTTTAGAGTTACAGAGGAGGTCCAGTGCTATAATCATTGCTCTCTATCTAACGTTCGCGACAATAACTCACATGTGTGGTTTCAACGTTGTTTACATATGTGGGCACGACCTATGTATTAGTTTGCTTCTGCATGTGAGCACTTTGAAAAATATATATATATTTTATTTTACTTTTATTTTTCTATTTTGACACTTTGTTTACTTTTATTCCTATTACAAGGGATGTACACATCCCTTGTAATAGGAATACGGTGTGACAGGTCCTCTTTACTGCGAGATCTGGGGTTGTTCAAATGCAGAGGCTGGGCGTGACGTGCCCGACCTGCGAACGACACCAGGGACCATCTGGCCTGCCGGGAAGCTCTATGAACAACATCCAGCATGGACGGATTCCTTCTGGTCACCGATCGTACGGGCGACCCAGGAGAAGTACAAGAGGGCGGTGGGAGGATCGTGCCTGTAAGAACGATCAAGCGGCTGAACAGCCGCTACGATTGTTCTTACGGTGCAGGGTATCCTCGGCTCTAAAAGATAATATCTGAATGATGCCTGTAGCTGCAGGCATCAGATATCCCCACTCAAAGTCAACGACGTTATATGACGTCGCTGGGCAGGAAGTGGTTAAACAAGAGGTTACAGGATACAATAATAATTAAATTATTGGGGAATATCCAAGTACTCCATCACGCACAAAAAAAAAAAAAAAACACATTATGGTATCTGTACACTGGATTTAAAATGACTTATCTTATTAAGAAAAATAATTTGAATACCAGCACATCACTAAAACATACCCAAGCCATTTTCATTAACAGAGGCATTATCAGATTCAGACATCCCATCCATCAAAGATGCATCTTCATCAGTCCTCCTCCTGCGTGATCGCCTGCGGCGGTTAGTGCTGTGGTGAGACTCGCTTGCGTCAGTATCTGCTGTCTGGTCTGATTCTGTGTTGTCAAGTAAGCTGTATGGGTTGCTGTCAGGATCCTTGAGAACTGAGGATGAAAATAGCCTAGTAAGCTTTGGCTTCATGGCTTTTGCAAAATCTTATCTTTTAAGGAAAACCAACTTTTGTGCATTCAAGACAAATGTACATGGCTAATATAGTGACAAAGGCTGCACATGTATTTGCTAACCACTTCAGCCCCGGAAGGACTTCTCCTTTATGACCAGAGCACTTTTTGCGATTCGGCATTACGTCCCTTTGACCGACAATTGCGTGGTCGTGCGACGTTGTACCCAAAATGAAATTGACCTTTTTTACCCAATATAGCTTTATTTTTTTTATTGGCATTTATTTATTTAATTAGTGGTATTTGATCACCTCTGCGTCACTTCTAATCACTGCTATAAACAAAAAAAAAGAGCAACAATTTTGAAAAAAATAAAACAAAAAACACACATTTCTTGCAAAAATACATATCCAAATCAGTTTAGGCCGTGTATGTATGTATGTATGTATGTATGTATGTATGTATGTATGTATACACACACACACACACACACACACACACACACACACATACATACATACACCTATATACATACACACACCTATATATACACACACCCCCCCTCATATTGTTGTTTAAAAAAAAAATGAATAAAACAGATTTACAAAGCACTTTAGATAATATATTCCTTAAATAAAAGCCCCACAAAGAAGTCTAAAGCACCATGGTAGGAGTGCGCACTATATACTTGCCATTGCAAAGTCCTCTGCAAGATATCCGGTTTTGAAAATTAAGCCGTCAGCGGTAATCTCGGTTACCTGTAACTTCTGCTCCCTGCACTTGGGTCTGCATGGTTTCAACCAATGTTGTAGTGCCCCATAGATTTCAATTCAAGCAACATGCAGGGAGTTCAGCAGGAGGAGTTTTCAAAGCAGAATATCAAGCAACGGACTCCACAGAAGTGTGAACTGCACTGCATTTACCTTCCACTGTGTTTAAAAAAATAAAAAGTAATAAAATGGTACCAGAGCTAATAGAAGATTTGCCACCCCTAGATCCACCACGCCCCCGTCCAGCAGATCCACTTCGGCCTCGGCCTCCAGGTCGCCTTCGGCTGTCTCTCTGTTGGCGACTCTCTCGATCATCTTCGCCAGCTAGTGACCAGTCACTTAGCTCATCTTTTCTTTCTGACTCTGTCTCAGAAGGATTGGACAGCTCAGAGTTTGTACCTTGTAAAAAAAAAAAAAAAAAAAAAATTAATTTATAAAAGGATTTGCAATGGTAAGGAAAGAATCCAATTAACTGAAAAAACTATTTGTACATTTTCCCACAAAAGGAAAAACGTAAATAAAGATAACCAACACTTAATGTGTATAATTAACTCAGAACAAGCTTAAATTCAATCACAAAAATGTGAAAAGACACTGATAACTATAAAGAAAGTGCTAATCCATGGGTGTAGAAGGCACAAGGAAATGCTCACAGAAAAGGCAAAGAATTGAGGAGTTTACCCTGTGGCTTTCTAGAACTCTTCAGGGAACCCTCTGGATTCTGAAGTCTTTCACGGCATTGGAGCCAAAAAATATCAGATCAACTGCAAGCAGGTTTTGGCATCATGTATACTTTTATCTGAAAAAAGCAACCAATAAGATTCCCCCTTTCATTCTCCAATACTATCATTGAAACGCAGAAAGGGAGTATTTGATTGGCTGCTATGGGCAATAATAATTTTTGTACCTTAGGGTCCTTTCACACACACGGACCGTTCATCAGTTCATCCGTTTTTTTCATCAGTGGTCATCAGTTTTTCATCATTTTTTTTTTACATTCACTACCAATGCAAAAACGGATGAAAAACTGACCGTTCGTCAGTTTACATCCGTTTTTCGTCCGATCCGTTTTTTTGACGGATGAAAAATAGGACTTTCATCCGTTCAAAAAACGGAAGCGGATGAAAACGGATGCAAATACATGATCATCAGTTGTCATCCGTTCTTCCATAGAGATGCATTGATGTCCGTTTTTCATCCATCAATGGATGGATGAAAAACGGACAAACGGTCCGTGTGTGTGAAAGGGGCCTTAAACGCTTATGTGTAGCACTTGGAGTGTGACCCTTGTGCAGAAGCTACAGCCTACTGATTAAATTGAGCATAACCAGTGTATTTGGCTGGGGAGAGTAGTCAAGGCAGTAGTGTTGATATTCTTCGTGCCTTTTATTTAGTGTATCCTATTACAATGCTCAAACTACTCAAGGCTGGGAAAAAAATAAATTAAACTTAAAGCAAAGAAATACAATACAAACCATAGCCAGACGTGTAATTTGGGCCCCTACGTCCTCGACCCCTTCCACTGTAAGATCTGCTTCCACGTACCGAAGAGGCAGTGCTTTCATCAGTTGCATAACCCTTTTCTTTTTCGGTTCCTCGGCTTGATGATGGCCGAAACCCCATACCAATTTGACGAAGTTGCTCGTCAATTTGAAGTCGTTCCAGTCTTAACTGCTCTACCTCCTGTTTTTTTTTTTTTTTTTAAAACAGCACAAGTAAACATTAACTTTTCTATCAATCACCAAAAGTTATTCTCAAGGCCATAAGCTGAGTTTATAAACTTACTTTAAGGTAGGCAATGTGATACTCTAGAAGAACCTGAACATTTCCAATGCTCTCCTTTGTTCCTACAAATACAAATGGAACCATGCCCTGCAGAAATAAACACAAGCCAGACAAAAGAGAAAAATTTGGCCAAATGAATTTAACAGGCTGAGAAATAATAATAAAAAAATAAAAATAAGTTTATATTTTGAAAGTCATAGTAAAAAAATATTGCCAAACTCACATCTTCACGGGGTAGCTTTGTTTCATTGTCTCCTTCAATCCTCACCCGTACAACTCCAGATTTATCCACAATCTCTTGAATGACTTTGCCATTTTTGCCAATGACCTTTCCTGAAAAATATGTTGCACACAATTATACAAAAGCAAAAGAATTTGCAATCCAGTCACAGCAAAACTCAGCAATGATTTACTCAATCCTTCTTAACCACTTCCATACCGCCGGACGTCATATGATGTCCTTGGGTTTAAGTGGTGTTATCTGAATGGTGCCTGCAGCTGCAGGCACCATTCAGATACCGTTTTTTTCAGCAGGCGATTCCCTGCAAGATAAAAGTGGTCTTAGTGGCAAATTCGCCAAAAGATCACTTTTTATCAGCGGCGGGAGAGGAGCCCCCGCCACTTTCCGGTCATCTCCGCCACATACCGGACCCGCCGGCAGTGGCGGAGATGATCCGATCCTCTTCCCCCAGTGCCCGGGATCCGACTGAGCGGCTGAAGCCGCTCACTCGGCTCCATAGTACAGCCGGGCGGAAATAACGTCAGAAGTGATGTCCGCCCAACTGTCTTAAAAGGGCCCTTTTTTTTTTTTAGTCCTGTCATTTTGTTCCGATTTTTTTTTTTCTTGCATTTTAGTGTAAATATGAGGTCTGAGGTCTTTTTGACCCCAAGTCTCATTCATATTTAAGAGGACCTGTCATGCTTTTTTCTATTACAAGGAATGTTTACATTTCTTGTAATAGGAATAAAAGTGATCAATTTTTTTTTTTTTTAAAAAAAGAACAGTGTAAAAATAAAAAGTAAAAAGCAAAATAAATAAAAAAAAAAAAACAAATTTAAAGCGCTCCGTCCCGCTGAGCTCGCACGCAGAAGCGAACGCATACCCAAGTCCCGCCCACATATGAAAACGGTGTTCAAACCACACATGTGGGGTATAGCCGCGATCGTTCGTGTGAGAGCAACAATGATAGCACTAGACCTCCTCTGTAACGCAAAACTGCTAAGCTGTAGAATTTTTTAAACATCACCAATGGAGATTTTTAAGTTGCAAAGTTTGTCGCCATTCCGCGAGCAGACGCAATTTTGAAGCATGACATGGGTATCATTTTACTCGACGTAACATTGTCTTTCACAATATGGAAAAAAATTGGCGTAACTTTACTGTTTTCTTATTTAAACAAAAAAAGCACGCTTGGAAGACCGCTGCGCAAATACGGTATGACAAAGTTTTTCAATAACCGCCATTTTATTCTCTAGGGTGTTAGAAAAAAAAATATAATGTTTGGGGGTTCAAAGTAAGAGAAAAAAAGTTTTTAACTCTTAAGCACAGAATTCAAGAAACAGGCTTAGTCTTGAAGTGGTTAAGCAGGTGCACGGTGCATTGTTTTATCATAGAACATGAGGACATTTTATTGCTTATTTCCTATGATTTTAAACGATCAAAACATGCAACAGACAAAACATTCTTACCAACAAGATTCCTGGGAACCTGAATAAAGTCCTCTACAAACTCCAAATAACTTCGTGCTTTCTTTACTGCTTCTGCGCTCTACAAAATCAAACAAATGTTTTAACTTTGAAAACTGAGAGAAATCTGTGTAAAGCCTAAAGTGCTAGTAATGTAAACAAAAGCAGAGTAGCAGCTGAGCACAATGTTTAACACATTGTGGAGTCACGTACAAATGTCCATCACGCTATAGCGCATGCGCGGCTGCTCTCGGCCATTTTGGAAGCTGGCAGATTGGTTCTTATGCTCGTTTTAACACTGGAAAAATGGGAATGTGATACTTTTGATCCTAGATAAAACTTTGTTATACCGGACTACATTATGTTAGCGCTTTGTATCCTTACATGAACGTTCAGCTGAATGGGTTGGGGTGTCCTATGTGCCCACTGTTTGGAGTTGCCTGAAAGTGAGGAACGGTTCCCAAGCTGTCTATTGTAAACAAGGCGCAGTTGACTACCCTTATTCAGGGGGTCACACAAGTGAGGGTAAGAGCGGTGTGCACACTGTGGTGATTGTCACATCATCTTTCTATCACGGCAGATGGGATCTATCCACTCTAGCAAGACCTGCGTTTGATTCCCTATATGAACTCATGAACTTTGTTTACTACTTGTAGCACTGCACTTCTTATTCAGGCAAAAGCGCAGTATGTTACTCTGATGGAAATCCGGCACCCAGGTATCCTTATACTGCATATATGGAGAGGTTGATTGGATTACCTGGGTGCCAAATTTCCTTCAGAGTAACATACTACGCTTTTGCCTATGCATGAGAGTGCATGGCATATTGAGCGGGTGAGTGTACATCTATGTGGGGGGTGAACGACACTGTGCTGTATCACGTGGTGTGGTGTGACGGATCTCCTTATCGCAACATCTTTGCATAAATCAATATCTTTATGGACCAGGAATTACATGAACTGTAGCTCTTGCTCTCTGAATGAACTGCGTTATTGCACTCTATCACTGGGTGGACTGTCATTATCAGACATTTTATATTTCCTTTTAGTCTGAGCGCTACTTGTGTATTAACCTATATGTTAATATTCTGTGTATAATCACTGTAGATACACTTTAGTTGTGAAGAGAGGACGCTGTCTTGGTATCCTTTGCCTGAGCTTATTTAAAGTGGTTATAAAAAGGTATGTGTATTTTTTTTCCTTAATGCATTTTCTGTGTGCACTTCCCTCACCCGCTTCAAACCCCCCTTATACTTACCCGTGCCTGACCTTGAAAAGCGATGTGCCCAAGAGCAGTGGCTCTTTCCTCACGGGACATGGAGGCAGCAGTGAGAGCAAATGTCTCCTGCTGCTTTCAATCACAGGCAGTAAGCAGAGAGTGGGGCCAAGACAAGCTATGTCAATAGACACACAGCACGGCTCAGGAACAAAGCCCGCATGAGTGCCCCCATAGTACTTCCTATGTGGGGCATTTGTCAAAGGGGAGGCACCAGTGGGTGACTCCAGAGGAGGATCGGGGCTGCTCTGTGCAAAACCACTGCACCGAGCAGGTAAGTAGGTCATGTTTGTTATTTAAAAAAAGTTTACAAATCACTTTAAAAGTAGCAGTATGAAATTTTTCCAAAGACCATTTTAAAAGAGTTAGAGACCAAAAAAATAGCCAGAGATACTAACCTCACCATAGATTCGAAAAGTCCCACTGTCTTCTTCTAACTCGATAGCAGTGATACCTGGAACCTTCCTGGCTTGCTGAATATTGTTTCCATGTGTACCTATTGCCAGCCCCATTAAATCTTCTCGGACAACAAATTCTTCGTGAAATGCAGCTGCAAGTTGCTTTGTACACTAGAAACAATAAAAGCAACTTAGCAACACAATGCATACATGAATTCCACGTTTACCTGTTGAAACCTTAAAGTGGATCTTCACCTTTCCTCCTCCATTTTTTTAACACCAGCCTACAGGGAGGCGTTTTCTGCACAGTTCAGATACTCACCCACTCTGAGGACCCAGCTTTGTTCAGATACTCACCCACTCCGAGGACCCAGCTTTGTTCAGATACTCACCCACTCCTAGGACCCAGCTTTGTTCAGATACTCACCCACTCCGAGGACCCAGCTTTGTTCAGATACTCACCCACTCCGAGGACACAGCTTTGTTCAGATACTCACCCACTCCGAGGACACAGCTTTGTTCAGATACTCACCCACTCCGAGGACCCAGCTTTGTTCAGATACTCACCCACTCCGAGGAAACCGCTTTGTTCAGATACTCACCCACTCCGAGGAAACAGCTTTGTTCAGATACTCACCCACTCCGAGGAAACAGCTTTGTTCAGATACTCACCCACTCCGAGGACCCAGCTTTGTTCAGATACTCACCCACTCCGAGGACCCAGCTTTGTTCAGATACTCACCCACTCCGTGGACCCAGCTTTGTTCAGATACTCACCCACTCCGAGGATTCAGGTAAAATAAAGAAGGAAAAAAAAAAAACACACCAGCACAGCACTATAGTATTCGTGTAAAGGAGGGGAGGAGTGAACTTTATGTAGAGGGGGAAGATCCACTTTAAATGTAAAACTATATGTGGTTGATGATCATAGCAATATTGAATAGATCTCAACAAGTGAGAAAACTGTGTGTTAAAGGCAAAAAAAACTCACTTCTAAATGTTTGGTGGCTTCTTCATTTCTTGACATAAGCATCAGTTTTGTTCGAATACTGCGCAAGTGCATGTCACTTAGTATATTTACCCGCTTCACCGTTGATTCACTTGCAGACTTTAAATAAACAAAGACTCAATGTGAGAAAAAAAAAAAAAAAAACACAACACATTTAACACAAGAGTGGCTTATGTTAACTGCAAATGAGTAAACACAGCAAATTCATGCAACCAGTTATAGTAATTTCCTAGAGACAGCACAATAATGTAAACAAGTCAATGTCCCCTTTAGCTGCTGTGTTTTCCTGCTGTATCTTGCATACTAGGAGTCAGCAGACTTCCTTTAAAACAGTGTACTCCCTATGTGACCAATCTCATGCCTCGTACACAGGTGCAACGGTTGTACAACCGAACGTCCAACTTTGGACCAAGTTGGATGTTGGCTGTTGTGTCTCGCATACTGACGTGCACTAAGCGATCGTACAAACAAGCCTAACGTAGTGACATGTTACGAGCGTATAACAAGAAAGTTCAGGTGCATGTGAATTAGGAATGTAGATTTCCCAGAATGGACACTTCCGGGCATTCCTGACTTCTGAGCATGCCCGTTTTGCACGTACAACTTTGTTGGACCAACTTCTCTGTACACACGGTACAACCGCTTGTACAACCCAAGTTTTCTAGTCTGCTCATCCAACTTCAGTTGTACAACTGTTGTACGACGGCTGCTGTAATCGCGCGTACTAAAGGACGGATGATCGTACAACAAGCTGGTTGTACAACCGCTGTACCGTGTGTACAGGCCTTTAGAGAGAGGAGTCACTACATTGAAAGCTCTAGAATGGTCAATGTACGAATCTAGAAATTTACCTTTGATATCAGACATATAACAGCATACTTGCAATATATAAAAATTCACTTTAAAAGTAAACACTGCAATAATTCAATATAAGTGCTCACCAAAATACACTATACTTTCTTTTGAGTTTGCCTTTCATAAGAGTAATTATGTAGGTTGAAATATTTTCAAAATGGCCAGAATTGGAGATTTCACTGAACTTCATACAATGGCAATTTAACCACTTCAATATTAGGCACTTAACCCCCCTTCCCACCCAGACCAAATATTCAGCTTTCAGTGCCATCGCATTTTGAATGACAATTAAGTGGTCATGCAACGTTGTACCCAAATTAACTTTTTAACATTTTGTTCCCACAAATAGAGCTTTCTTTTGGTGGTATTTGATACCCCCTCGGGGGTTTTTAGTTTTTGTGCTACAAATAAAAAAAGGCCCTAAATTTTGAAAAAAAAAAAAAAAAAAGTTTTCTTTGTCACAAAAAAGTTGTAAATAAGTACATTTTCTCCATCACTGATGAGGCGGCACTGATGGGCACTCATAGGTGGCACTGATGAGCACTCATAGGTGGCAATGATGAGCACTCATAGGTGGCACTGGTGGGAGGCAATGATAGATGGAACTTTTAAGGAGTCATTTTCTGGTGGCATCCAAGATGGGCACTGAGTGCCATCCATGTTGAGCACTGTGCCCCTTACCTGGTGGTCAGGGTGGACTTCCCTGGTGGTCTCTGGGTGGGCATTCCCTGGTGGTCCTAGGTGGCTGCACTGAAACAATCAGTGCAGATGCCCCCTGTCATTAGAGCCGCCGATCGGCTCTCCTCTGCTCGCGTCTGCAGACACGAGTAGAGGAAAAGCTGATAAACGGCTCTTCCTGTTTACACTGACCAGCCGTGATTGATCACGTGGTAAAGAGCTTCCGATGGAAGCGCTTTACCGAGATCGGCAATGTGGTGTGTCAGATTGACACACCGCACCACCGATCGCCGTGATGAGCGCACGTTATCCAGCCCCAGGATAAATGAACCACCGTTCAGCCATCATTTGTCTATGGGCAGGAAGTGGCCTTCATTGTATGTCGGTACTTTGACGTGGAATACTGTTATGGCAGCAGATCGCTACCATAACCCCGTGTGCTAACTTTACTGTTGTCTTATTTTTTTAAATCAAAAAAATACATTTTCTTCCAAAAAAAATTGCGCTTTTAAGACCGGTGCGCAAACACGGTGTGACAAATTATTGCAACGACCGCCATTTTATTCTCTAGGATGTTAGAAAAAAAATCTATACAATGTTTGGGGGATTCAAGTAATTTTCTAGCAAAAAAAAAAATTTTTTTTATCTTGTAAACACCGAATCTCAGAAAGAGGCTCTGTCCTTAATCTTCTACACCAATATTGGACAATGGAGTAGCTTCCAACCGTATGCATATATGCAGCACCATGGAAGTGGACCTTTATCTGTGGGGCCGCATATATGTGCCACTGCGTTTGTGCCGATAATGTGTGCTGTGACTGACTGCGTAGCACACTCCCAGCACAGATACTAAACACTCGCACCAACAACGGGAACCAGGAGGCCCAGTTCAAGATCACCTGATCAGGGTTATTCCTTTTGATTGGCTATCACAGTGATCAGTCACTGCATAGGCCACCTGTGTAGTTTTCGCCCCTTGAATGGAGAAAAAGGTACATTGTATCCTTTTCTCCTTATTAAAGAAAAGCAAAGTGTGTTAAAAAAAAAAATTATTGATTAATTATTATTAAGATACAATAAAAAAAAAAAAAAAAAAAAAAAAAAAAAAAAATTTTACTTTGGAATCAATGATCAATGCCAGTGTGTTTTAGGAAAGAAAAAACAAAACAAAATGCGTACTATTGTTTCTGGGCCCTATTATGGGTACATACAACAAATGACAAAACATCAGAATTTATTTTGGGTTGGGAAATATCAGAGGCGCACAGAGGGGGGAATCAGGGGAGCATGGAGGAGGATGTAGGGACAGTCAGGGGGTGAACGGTGCGGTGGGGGGGGCAACTGAAAGCCATGGGGAGGAGACGAGCTGTCAGCCGCCTTAATGAAATGTATACAGGGAGATTGGCAATTTTAACAACCCACCCACCCACAGTACGGGTATCGGTGCAACCCTAGTCTGCCAACAGAGGACTAGTGTGTATGAAGAGCCTTCAAATGACCAACTCAATCAAACATCATTCCTTCAGGCTACCCTGGAGTCCAAAGCTCTAATGCCATGTCAATAGTCATGTGATGGGCTGTAAGAGGGAGCCCAGACCCCTACTTTCCCAAACATAACTTAATTTCTTTAGTATACCTGAGCTAAATTTATTACAATACAGATTTAATGTTCAAGCATAGGTCCACTTTACCTACTAGCTGCATAAAACAAGCAAATATGCATCCTTACCAAAATAATTAATTGATTAGATTCTGCATTAAAATACACACGGCATGCTCCTACAGCTTTCTTGAATTCTTTATGCACGGCCTCACTGGCACACCTGTGTAATTTAAAACAAAGGAAGTTTAACATACAACTTCAAAAGTATACGTACAGTAAAGAATATGAACTACTGTGAAAATATTAGTGCAGGCACCCCTGCTTCCACAAAGCTCAGGTATCGTCAAAGTTTAAAGGGAGCTCCTGAAATATTTATGTACAGTAAATGCCAATACAAACACCTGAACAGTTAGACCTTTGCCTTGTTCCCTCCCACACCTCACCACTGGTCAAGTGACGCATCCACCAAACATTGGACCAACAGTGAAGTGCTAGAAATGTGACCAAAATGTCAACTTTGTAAACCAAGTTTGCATTTGCATATACTGGGTGCAAAGAGTTGGTATCTCTGGCTGTTTGCATTATTCTTTGATAGTAGCGTATATAGTTTTTCTCCACTTTAATGTAATATTGGTATCAGAACACTTCAGTAAATAAAATTGCTAGAAATTCAGTAACATATCTCAAACAAACTGTGGTAACACAAATATTCTACCTCAGCTTAGTAATGGAGGTAGTGAAACGTGATTCACATTTTCCCTTTCGTCCACAATCTCCGGTATATAAAACTTGATGTAGGAAAGATTCTTTACGAATAGCAAACAATGACATAAGACAAACACAGTGAAAATGTTTTATTTGAAATATCTTCCAGGTGCATTTGGATAAAAGGCAGACATTCAATATTAAAAGAAGCTACGGTCAGAGAGAAAAAAAACAAAAAAAAAAAAAAAATTGTCAGCAGGTACAAATACGGTAGCTGCTGACTTACTAAATACACTTACTAGCCCAGGGATCCAGCAATGGTATTGCCTGGGCCAGTTCTTCAACAGCGAGTCCACGGGCACTGCCATTTTGCTTGTGGGAAGCTGGCTGACTTCCTGTGGATTCACAGCTTGTTCCCCACTGCGCAAATCATGTGTGCGCCAAGTGGACTTGCATCTTCCTGGGACCTGTGAAATGTCCCAGGAGGTTGCAGCCAGGGAAAGGCGGGCTGAACTTCTGCTCGGCTCGCTTAAAGTGATTGTAAAGGTTCGCTTTATATGAAAACAAAAAAACAAAACAAAAACGTTATACTTACCTCCTCTGTGCAGTTGGATTTGCACAGAGCAGCCCAGATCCCCTTCTCGGGTCCCACTTCGCTGCTTCTGGCCCTCCCTCCTTCGAGTGCCCCCTCAGCCAGCAGCTCTCTATGGGGACACCCAAGCCGAGTCAGAGCTCAGTGTATCTATTCAGACACAGAGCCCTGACCTGGGCCCCCCTCCCTCTCCCAATTGGCTGACAGACTAACAGTCGTGGGAGCCAATCGTGCCACTGCTGCGTCTCAGCCAATCAGGAGAAGTGTACTTGACGGCTGAGGAGATCGTGGACATTGCTGGAGATAGAATGGGCTCAGGGTATTTGGTGGAGTGCTGGGGAGGCCGCTTCCAACAGAAGGTTTTTTTAGATTAATGCAATAGAATGCATTAAAATAAAAATCCTTCTGCCTTTATAACTGCTTTTAGTGGCGCTCCCCTTTTCGGTTAAGTTCTGCTTTAACAAAATTGCTTAAATATACTCTTCCCAAATAGTCAAAAATGTTTTCATATATGAAAAACAGATTTGCATAACCTTACATCGTAAATAATACAAAGAATGTAAGCACCTTATTTATTCAATAGGGTGTTCTGGGACTGGACATTGCCACAGCAGACCCTGGGCCTGTTAAGCAACCTATCAGCTAACTCACAGATGCAACTGCCTGCTGAAGTGAGCAATACATGCAGAACCCTGTGCCAAAAAAGCTCAAAGGCCGTCCCTATTCTTCCACTTACCCTAGGTACGGTCTCTCTGGAATATTAAGCATCTTTAGGGACTGATCCAAAAGACTGCCATTGCTATACAGCACTGAGGCTCAGCAGAAAAAGGCAGTAGAATTTGTACATCAAGGCACAAAAGGCTCAGCAGAGAGAGAAAAGTTCAAATATGGGCATAAGCAAAAAAAACAGACAATGCTGAGAGTTATGCTTGGTGTCAAGCTTTGCTATTGACAGTGTATAATGACCTGGAGATTAAACATAACCTTTAGACCCCTTTCACACTGGGGCCACCCGTGCATTGTCAGTAAACACTGCTCGGTTAGCGGTGCTTTGCTGCTGTTTAAGCATCGCTTTGGAGCTGTTTTTCAGCCACTAGCAGGGCGCTTTGAGTCCCTAAAAAGGGCTGCCCATGCATTCCAATGGGCAGGGCGCTTTGGGAGCGATGTATACAGCGCTTCCAACTCGCCCCAAAGATGCTGCTTGCAGGACCTTTTTTCCCGTCCCGCAAGCGCACCGTCCCACTGTGAAAAGTCACACTGGAGTGAATAGAGAGGCCATTTTCAGACGCTTAGAGGTTATTTCCAGCGCTAAAGCGCCTGAAAACTGCCCCAGTGTGAAAGGGGGCTAATAGTATAAGAATTACTCTCCTGGGCCCTGTGATGTTAGATTAAGAAAGTACTGTTTCCACCAACATCTCAAAAATACTTCCTGTTGTGCTTTGAGGAATTTGCACTGGGAAGACAGACTGCTTATGTAGTTTAATGGGGTATTCTCATAGTGTCCAGAAGCAACTTGTTTACAGCAAAAAAGGATGCAAACACAACCAAAACAATCAACAAAAGGCTGAAGGAACAAGTACAAGCAGATATGTGCTGGGCGTTAGGGGTCTTTGATTTATGGATGCACACGTTTGCATGTTGGGAAATAGCGCAGATTTCTTGGCACTGGATACAACAGTCAAGGTAGGGGTTTTTATGAATCACAAACAGTGCCAAAAAAATCCCAGCCCTTTTATGGACCTTTTGGGACTAGATACAGGAGGACATGCTGCCATGATGTAAAGCTAGGGCAGGTCTAATCAATCCTAGTTCACGCAAGTGCACTATTGTGCACATTTTGCGCATCACTGGCAATGTTACACAGATAAACTACTTTGGTTCACAAAAAGCTTCATATTCTTTTCACAGAATACAAGGCGCTCTGTGAAAATACAAGGCTTTTCATGAATGGATGGTGGAAGGGAGCAAGCAACTCTATGCTTCTGAAACGGTCAATCTCTGTGCCTGAAGCTTATGGTTTAAAGTAGTATTGAGCAAAAAAAAAAAAAAAAAAAAAAAAAAAAAAAAAAAAAACACACCTTTTTTCAACATCTCCAGCCACCATGTGGACCTAGTTTACAAGCATTCGTGATAGTTTCGAATATACAGTAAAAGAAAAAAAAATTCTGGTGTCCTAATTTACAGTACAACTGAACACTCAGCAAAAACGTTTACTGAACTCTTTTTCCTACTGGAAAAAACGAACAATTCTCGAAGGGGTAACCTTTTTTTTCAGTACTGAGACAATCATCAAAAATTCTATTTGTTCATGGATGTGGAATTTCTTTTTAGACTTAGCGGGACTCTTCATACCCAGAGGTGTGTGGTGAAACACAGGAATATCAAGTGTGACAATGCTGAGACTTTTGCACACGGCGGAAGTGAGCATATCCCCACATTGGCATGCATACTGGGTGATGCTGTAACAGCAGGTAGCCTGGGAGTGAGAATCTTCTAGGGTCTCTAACACTACTGCTTCTGGGTCATTTTCAGTTCCCTAAATGTCTGCATGTTCGGCATTTCACTTTCTAACACTGGTAGAGATGGTGGGGGTGGAGAAGGAGCCTGGCACTTTTGGGCCCTGGACAGTGATGGCTGTATTAAAGCCATTAGTTGAGAAACATAGTTATAGAAAAGCCTGCCTTAGTAAGGTAGGCCAAAGATTGCATACATGAGATTGAGCAATGAATGGATTGTACTCGTGAGCCACTGATCAGGGGTGAAATGCTTTGCAGGCAGCTGGGGGAGGGGCCCTCATTATTGATTTTTT
Organism: Glandirana rugosa; assembly: GCA_018402905.1. Taxonomy (NCBI): domain Eukaryota; kingdom Metazoa; phylum Chordata; class Amphibia; order Anura; family Ranidae; genus Glandirana; species Glandirana rugosa. The sequence goes on from BLSH010494877.1 coordinate 498,121, forward strand.
TTTAAAAGGTGAACTTCGCATTCAAAAAGTGTCCAGCCATCTGAATGTCCTAGCCTATAACCCAGGGTCTATAAACTACCAAGCCCATATCCTGTACTATATGATTAAAATATTATAACTTATAATTGAATTACTGTTCTTTACAAGAGCCCATGTGCCAGTTCATACTCTTCTTCTTCAGAAGACTACTGATCTCTGCCCAAGTATAGTGATCTTTCAGCCAGTGTCCATTATGTGCCCCTCCTCCCCCCAATGACAGCTAGAGCTCTGCAATCAGCAAAGCTTACTCTCCCTTTTGATTACAGAATTAAAGCTTCCCCTCAGCAGAAAGAAGTTCATCCGTAAATAAGCAACAGCTCTATTCACATGTGGTAGTTTAGATATATTTCATAAATAACAATTGCAATTGCCACACTGGAATGTGAGACAAATTTTCAAGGAATGCAGTTTATGCTACATTTAAGAAATTATAAAACAGAATACATATATAACTAAATAAATGGACAGCAGAAAGGCGAAGGCTGAGACAACTTACGCTTCTCTCAGGTCTTCTGGTACGTCCACCATGCATTTAAAGAAAGAATTCTTTGTGACAGGCTTGTTCTGATTCACAGGTCGAAGACGCTCAAATGTGACAATTTCATTGTAGGTAGCATCACAAGCAGCATATTCAATAACATAAAACTACAAATATATAACAAAATAAAGCAATTTTAAAAAAATTGCAAATCACCACTAAAAAACGGTTTCAAATTTTTACAATTTCAATTACAGTGGGAAATATCCTGTTTGCTATACAGACACAGTTGAGTACTGTCCAATATATTTTTTTCATTTGCTCAAACAGATAAAGTGTTTCTAAGTCAGTTTTTTAATAACATGTTCTATTTACCTGCTCTGTGCATTGGTATTGCAGAGAGCAGCCCCAAACCTCCTCTTCTAGGGTCCCCATCTGCACACTGCACCAAATCTTCTGTGTCTGTCCCCAAAGCAAGCCGCTTTCTATGGTAGCAGCCATGCAGGCTTGATCTCAAGCTGGGCTGTGTGCGTCCATTGACACACAAACCGTGGCTCACCCCCACCTCACATTTGACTTATAGCAACAGGAGCCAAGTCCTGTTAAGTAGAGGCAGAGAGCAGAGAAGAAATGCAGCAGTGCCCAGAGCAGGATCAATGGACTCAGGCTAAGTATTTAAGGGTGCACACCGCAAGTTTTAAAATGTTTTTTACCTTAATGCAGGGAAAAGTTAAAAAAAAAAAAAAAAAAAAAAAAAAAGCAACATTTTACCTTAAGAACCGCTTTAAATTTTTCATGCAAGTTTTTGGGGTCTACCTCCTAGTTCAAGCAGTGCTGATGCACAAGGCAAAAAATAAAATTTGCTAGACAAGTCCTGGGGTAAATTAAAAAAAAAAGAAGAAGGACACACACACACACGTAAGAAGGGGGATGGAGAATGGGAGGAGATTCACTGGAGGTGAGGATGGCCACAAAACTATTAGGTAATGGATTTAGAGATCCACGGTCTCATGTCATAAAGAATTTGGATTTCATCATGCATTTTGTGACACTTGTTCCGAAAAAGCTGTTTCTTGCAGGAAACCATCAGTATTTCTGGTTACCAGCTTTAGCGCGGAGAGTGGTTAAGTGGCTTTTCTGCGGGACCCAATCTTGCACCCTCTACTTTCTCGGCGAGGTGAGAAATGTGTCAGTCACTCAGCCAAACCCTCCTAGGGCACCAACATCACACATCCAAGGAGTCTAAAGGGTAATTCCAACCCACACAGCATATGCAGGTCAGAATGTACAGTATCTCACAAAAGTGAGTACACCCCTCACACTTTTGTAAATATTTTATTATATCTTTTCATGTGACAACACTGTCTGAAGAAATTCTCTTTGCTGCAATGTAAATTAGTGAGTGTAAAGCTTGTATAACAGTGTAAATTTGCGGTCCCCTCAAAATAACTCACAGTCATTAATCTCTAAACCGCTGGCAACAAAAACAATTACACCTCTAAGTGAAAATGTCCAAATTGGGCCCAATTTGCCATTTCCCTCTCCAGTGTTATGTGTTACAAGGTCTCTAGTGTGAATGGGTACCAGGTGTGTTAAATTTGGTGTTATGGCTCTCACTCATACTGGTCACTGGAAGTTCAACATGGTACCTCATGGCAAAGAACTGAGGATCTGAAAAAAATAATTGTTTGCTCTATATAAAAATGGCCTAGGCTATAAGAAGATTGTCAAGACCCTGAAACTGAGTTGCAGCATGGTGGCCAAGACCATACAGCGGTTTAACAGGACAGGTACCACTCAGAACAGGCCTCGCCATGGTCAACCAAAGGGGTTGAATACACTGCTCAGCATCATATCCAGAGGTTGTATTTAGGAAATCGACGTACGAGTGCTGCCAGTATTGCTGCAGAGGTTGAAGGGGTGGGTGGTCAGCCTGTCAGTGCTCAGACCATACACCGCACACTGCATGAAATTAGTCTGCACGGCTGTCATCCCAGAAGGAAGCCTCTTCTAAAAATGATGCACAAGAAAGCCCGCAAGCAGTTAGCTAAAGACAAGCAGACTAAGGACATGGATTACTGGAACCATGCCCTGTGGCCTGATGAGATCAAGAAAAACGTATTTGGTTCAAATGGTGTCAAGCGTGTGGCGGCAACCAGGTGAGGAGTACAAAGACAAGTGTGTCCTGCCTACAGTCAAGCACGGTGGGCGGAGTGTCAGGATCTGGGGCTGTATGAGTGCTGCCAGCACTGGGTAGCTACAGTTCATTGAGGGAACCATGAATTCCAACATGTACTGGGACATACTGAAGCAGAGCATGAGCCCCCTCCCTTCAGAGACTCGGCCGCAAGGCAGTATTCCAACATAAGCCCCTCAAACACACCCCCAAGACGACCACTGCCTTGTTAAAGAAGCTGAGAGTAAAGGTGATGGACTGGCCTAGCATGTCTCCAGACCTAAACTCTATTGAGCATCTATGGGGCATCCTCAAAGGGAAGGTGGATGAGCGCAAGGTCTCTAACATCCACCAGCTCTGTGATGTCATCATGGAGGAGGACTCCGGTGGCAACCTGTGAAGCGCTGGTGAACTCCATTCCCAAGAGTGTTAAGGCAGTGCTGGAAAATAATGGTGGTCACACAAAATACTGACCTTTGGTCCCAATTTGGACATTTTCACTTAGGGGTGTACTCACTTTTATTACCAGCGGTTTAGACATTAATGGCTGTGTGTCGAGTTATTTTTAGGGGACAGCAAATTTACACTGTTATACAAGCTGTACATTCACTATTTTACATTGTAAGAACGTGTAATTTCTTCAGTGTTGTCACATGAAAAGATATAATAAAATATTTACAAAAAATGTGATGGGTGTACTCACTTTTGTGAGATACTGTATGTGGGTTGGTAGTGTTTTAATGAGACTTTAGTTGAGTAAAAACATGATATGGTTTATAGACCAGTTTTTAAAGTATAATCTGCAAGAAACCTTTTTTGTCCTCTTGTGTATACAGGGGTTGGCCAAAATGGAAATACCAGGTATAAAAAAAAAAAAAAAAAAAAAAAAAGTTACAAAATATGATATTGGACCGCCTTTGGCATCCAAGACGGCCTGAATTCTCCTGGGAATTGATAAATACAAGTCTTGAATGGTGGCTTATGGAATTTGATACCAGTTGATCATTGCTTATGTTGATCAGACGACTTTTTCCTGGAAACTAATTGCTGTTATAACCTTTGAGACTGTATCTCACGACACCACAAATAAAATTGGCAACTTCAGTCACAGAGGCACCAGCTAAGAGGGCACCAACAATTTGTCCTCTTTGAAACTCGCTCTGACATGACTTTGAATCACTAGCAGCGCACGCAGTGAATGATGAAAGTGCGGCTTGCCACCTGTTAGCTAGGTGTCTCATCACACAGTGGAAGCAAAAGAATGTGAGGAAACGGGGGTAGCCCGTTTTAAGATCCCCCTTTCCCTCATGGGATGGTGGCAGTAGGCGTTTCAAGCATCCCACCCCATTGATTGAATTCAATGGGGGGTGGTTTGTGAGAAGTCAAAAAAGGTCCGCTGATTGGGATGGGTCATTTAGGGTCACCTACCCCCCAGAACATTCCAGCAATTCCTATGACCCCTATTTAAGCAGGAGGCTGAGGGGGGTCTTTTCCAGTCACCAGAGGGATATTTGAAAAGTGGCTCACTGAGTTTGTTTGTTTTGTTTGTTTCCACTTTTAAAGTATTAATTAAAAGTGTTACAGTGAATCGTTAATGGTTAGGATTTGTGAAAAACAATAAACAAGGCCTTGGTTGTGATCAATGTCTAGTGTTCTTTGTATGTTTATGCCACCTACCATTCCATGGTACATCATTTCCGCTTTCAATGCGAAACATGTCATCACTTTCACATCTGCAAATCATGTAGTTTTTCCATATTTTTGTCCAACCCCTGTGTTTATTTCATCACAAATACTGAACCCTGCTGGTTTGTTGCACAACTCCTGTACAGCCTTTTACTCCAGTGGTGAAAGATTGTACAGTTTTTTTTTTGCTTGGTGGATAGAACTTGCAGTCTGAAGTTGTTAATATGCGTGTCCAGTTATGTTCTGCTGGAGGTGTGATGTTGTTCCTCTTTATTCTTGTCACATTCCATCGCTGTAGGATTGCTTTTGTTGTGGTGATTTTATGATTACTTGAGCCGGTCTTCTGAAGAAATCCTCCATATCTGAGAATAAATGCATATGATCCAGTTTGGTGCTTGGGCAGCATGTTAAGACCTTCGGAGGGGACTGATATTTTAAGGTCTTGAAAGTTTGTGATCCGACAAACTGAGGATTCCCTGTTGTATCCATATTTTCAGCACACTCATTGGAATTCTGACTTGGCATTCAGGTCACAGATATTAGAAAGTGTAGATGTTGTGTTGGATTTTAGGGGTTTTTTTTGGGTATTATCCAGAGTAATTGCTTGGTATAATTTCTGCAATTTTTTCTACTTTTCATTCATGGCAAATTTTTGAAGCCACCTTTGTAAAGCTTTTATTTCATTTTTCGCTTTGTGTATGTTATTAGGATGCACTGTCTGTAGGGTTTCAGTAAGAGACGCTTTTATTTCTATTTCCCTATTGCAATTCTTTCACCAGTTTGTATACAAAGTTTTTCCTCAGAGTACTAATCCATAAGCAACAAATCCATCAGTGCAGCCTAAAATGCTGTCTTAAACCTGCAGAAGTACTGCTTGGCTTAGGTGGTAAACCCCTGAAAGCTTGCCCTGGAGGTGGAGGGGGAACTGCAACATTTGCAGTTAAACCAGTAGGATGTGCAGGTCCACCGATAACTACAGGGGATTAGTATACAGAAAGAGTAAAAATGTCAATAACCTACCTCCCCTTTCATCATTCGAACTTTAGCAAGCCACCATCCACAAGGTTCTTGGTCATTGGCTCTGGAGTAAACCTATAAAGACAAGAGTATGTGTAGATGCACATAATTCTTCACATTCGTAAAATTAATAAAAACACCATTTACATTTGAATAACTACTAACATTTTACACATATCTGCTAAATTAAAAAAAAACAAACACACAACAGGTACCTGGTAAACTCTTTTTCTAAGACTTCTTCCAGAGCAGCATCTGAGAGATGGGCTCCTCCTCCCTAAAACCAGGAAACACATCAGTCCACCATTATAAAAAAATCAGCCTTACCTGCATGCCTCAGTATTAAAGCACTGAAGGACTGCAAGTAAGCCATCGCGTCCCCATAATCTTCCTGCATAAACACCAGGGTGGGAACTAGTGCTGCCCTGGAAGACGTCTTAGGAAAAAGAGTTTACCAGGTACCCAACTCTGTTTTCTCGAATCGTCTTCCAGGGCAGCATCCGAGAGGATATCTCAAGCAATACTTACTAGGGTGGGGTTACGAACTGGAGCACTTTGCGTCCGAAGGACTGGTCCTGATTGGACAGCCGATCGATACGGTAATGATTTACAAAAGGTACCAAAGCTCGACCAGGTCGCTGCCCTGCAGATCTGTTCAGGTGAAGCTCCCGATTTTTTCTCTGCAGCTGAAGTGGCCCAGGCTCTGCTTGAATGGGCCTTGACGCTTGTACAGCCCTTGAGTTCCTGCGCTTTGTAGGCCAAATGGATGGCCATTCTTATCCATCTGCTGATGCTACTCTTGGAGGCTCGTTTAGCCTTGTTTATTCCGGTGTGGAGGACGAACAATGACGTGGTTTTCCGCCAGTCTTTAGAACTCTCCAAGTATGCAATAAGTATTCTTCTTACGTCTAGTTTTCCATAGATCTCCCTTTCTCAGCTACCCATGGATGTCGGCATGGATGGGATGATCACTTTCTGGGTTCTATGGAAGCTAGACGACACTTTTGGTAGGAATGCAGGATCCGGGGAAAGTATAATTTTGTCCGTGTGTATTTCACAGTAAGGCTCTAGCATCGATAAATCTTGTATTTCGCTTACCCTCCTGGCCGAAATCAGAGCTACCAAAAGCGCTGGTTTTAGCATGAGATATTTGTCCACCATCTCTTCCAGAGGCTTGAATGGTGAAGAAAAAGGGATTTTATTAAAAAAACTTACAGTAAAATCATTTTCTCTGAGTTCACTGACAGACGCAGCTCTCCATTGACATGTGGGTTATATGCAGATCCTATTAGGAGTTAACTAGGCAAAGAAGAAAGCAAGCTGGCCCCTCCCAGGGGGCTGTCCTCTCTTCCCATATAATCCCCCTACTCTGCTCAGTACATCAGTTCGTAACAAGCCGTACCGAAAAAAAAAAAAAAAACGCAGAGGGACGGGTGCTTCGTCTGCCAGTGAACTCAGAGAAAAGGATTTTGCGGTAAGTTTTAATAAAATACCTTTTTCTCCTACGTTCACTGACAGACGCAGCTCTCCATTGACATGTGGGGATGTCCCAAAGCTGTGTCAAGGAGGGGTGGGCAAACGACAACAACTGTACCCGACAATCTCTGAAGAGGCGCCAGACGCGCCTACACTGCCACCTGTAAAACTTTACGGCCAAAAGCAGCATCCGAAGATGCGGACACATCCACTTTATAAAACTTAGTAAACGTGTGCACCGAGGCCCAAGTAGCCGCCTTGCACACCTGTGACACCGAGGCCTGGTGTAGAAAAGCCCAGGAAGTGCTAACAGCCCTGGTAGAATGAGCCGTGACTGGAAAAGGAGGCACTTTGCCCCGAACAGAATACGCATGAGTCACGGTCTGCCTGATCCAACGAGAGACAGTAGCCGACGAGGCCGCCAAACCTTTGCGCGGACCATCCGTCAGACTTCCGAAAAGGGTCTGTAGCCACCAAATACACCCGCAAAGCCCGTACGACATCCAAGGAATGTAACTCAATCTCCTTAGGATGTGAAGGTCGCGGACACAACGAAGGAAGAACAATATCTTCGTCAATATGAAAAGAAGAAACCACCTTGTCCCTGTGCAGGGCCAAATAAGGAGACCTGCAGGACAACGCTGCCAACTCAGACATCCGCCTAGCGGATGTAATGGCCACCAAGAAAGCCACTTTCTGTGACAACAATTGTAAGGGAATATCCCTGATCTTCTCATATGGTGGCTTTTGAAGTACTGAAAGCACCAAATTCAAATCCCATGGCGCCATAGGTGACGCACCTGAGGAACCACATGGCGTACACCTTGTACAAAAGCACGAATCAAGGAATGCGACGCCAAAGGGCGTTGGAAAAGAATCGCCAAGGCCGATATCTGGCCCTTGAGAGTACTCAAGGCCAATTTTTTATTCAGGCCCTGTTGTAAAAAAAAAAAATAGTCAGGACCCTGGACACCACATAGGAGCGAGGGTTCCAACCCTCCGCCTCACACCATGCAATATAGGTCTTCCAGGTGCAATGATAAATTTTTCGCGAAGTACACGCGCGCCTTCAGCATGGTAGGGACCACTGAGTCATCGAAACCCCTGTCCCTCAGCACCTGGGATTCAATAGCCAGGCCGCCAAAGCTAGAGAGTGTAAAGCGGGGTGCAATATGGGTCCCTGAGACAGCCGATCGTCTCGCAGTGGGAGTCGCCAGGGGGCGTCTGCCACCATTCTTACTACATCGGCGTACCACGGACGACGAGGCCAGTACGAAGCCACCAGTATCATCGGAATTCTCTCCGCTTCCACCCTGCGCAGTAGGCGCAGGAGAAGTTTAATGGGAGGATAGGCATACAGAAGACTATACCGACCCCAAGGTGCCACGAGTGCGTCTGTGGCCACTGCCAACAGGTCTCTTGTCCTGCACTCAAAGGACTTCACTTTGTGGTTGAACCGCGACGCCATGAGGTCCACATCTGGCGTGCCCCACTTGTGGCAAATCTGGCTGAACACTGCTGGATGGAGGGACCATTCCCCCTGATCCAGCGTCTGACAACTGAGGAAGTCCGCCTGCCAATTCTCTACACCTGGAATGTAGATGGCGGAGATTGTCGGAACGTGCAGTTCTGCCCAACGTAGAATGAGAGCCGCAGCAGGGCCCGTACTGGGGCCACCAACTTGGTGAAGACCCGAGGAGCAGAGGCCAGACCGAAGGGCAGTGTCACAAATTGGTAATGGAGATCTCCCACCGCAAAGTGCAGAAAGCGCTGGTGTCAGAGACAAATGGGAACATGGAGATATGCGTCCCTGATGTCCAGGGATGCCAGGAAGTCCCCTTGATGCAGGGCAGCCATGACAGAGCGGACTGATTCCATCCGGAATTTTCGCGCCCTCACATAAAAGTTTAGCGCCTTCAGGTCCAATACTGGCCTTACCCCCCTCTTTTTCGGGGACCACAAATAGGTTCAAGTAGAAACAGTGAAACCTCTCTGGCTGAGGCACCGGCACGATCACCCCCTGGTCTGATAGTGCCTGAACCGCCCCTAAAAGAGCCTCCCGACGTTGATGCGGGAGTCTTAAGTTCGATGGGAAGAACCTGTCTGGGGGTAGAGTTCTGAACTCTATCCTGTACACGGAGGACACCACTTCCTGCACCCACCGGTCGGAAATGCGGGCAGTCCACCTGTCTGCGAACCCCAGAAGACGTCCCCCCCACCCGATCGTCGGGTGGGGGGGGCAATCCATCATGCAGAGGAGGGCTTATCCTCTGCCTTTTCCTTCTTGCATTGCCAGGGTCTTTTACCGGCCCCTGCAGCAGGCTTGCCCGCTGCGCCAGGGGCACGAAAAAACCTCTTCTGATCCGAAGAGACAGGTCCTTGCTTGCGGCGAAATTCTCACCGCCTGGGCTCCGGAAGAAAAAGGTACTTTTCCCGCCCGTGAAATCCTTAATGATCTCGTCCAACTGGGACCGAAATAGACAGCCACCCTGAAAGAGGAGGTCCGCTAAACATTTTTTGGAAGCGTAGTCACCCGACCACGAACGCAACCAGAGGACCCGTCTGATAATGACTGTAAAAACAGACATTTTGGACAACATAGGGAGCAGGTCTAGGGCTGCATCACACAGGTATTTGATACCACGAAACACATGATCCGCTTTCTGCGACGCTTCAAGCGTTCTGCCGCAGTCCAGATCATTGTGCGGCTCCGCCATGCATTCAGATAGATATTGCGCCGCCATGGCCGGTCGCAAGGCCGAACCAGCCAAATTTCAAAGTGCCTTAGACACTGCCTCCGTCCTCCTATCGGCAGGATCCTTAAATGACGGCGACCCCTCCAGTGGAATAGTCATCGCCTTGTTCAGTCGCGCCACCGGTGGGTCCACCGAAGAGGACGCCCACTTCTTTGTAAAACTATCCTCAAAGGGATACCGGATAGCGAAACGCTTAGGCATGGTGAAGGAATGCTGCGGGCGCTGCCATTTCTGATAGATCAAATAATCACAATATGTATCATAAGGGTAAGCTCTCGATGACCTAGGGGGCTTGGCAGTCCCGCAGACATAAGTAGATGTCTGCGACTCGCCATCGTGGTTCAATCGCAAAGACGCACGGACACCAGCAATTATTGCAGACACCAGTGCCTTTTCGCGCACTGCCTTCGCCCCCTGGTCTTCCTCCCCATCTGAGGGATAAAGGTCACCCTCAGAAAGCTCCACGGGGGTCCCCGTGACCCCGACGCTACTTCCGGTTCGGAATCCTCCCCTGAAGAACAAGGGGGAGGGGGCGCCCCCCCCCCGGGAAAAAATTCCCCAAACACCACCCGCAGCTGTTCTAGGGACACCAAGGATCCCAACGCAGGCTGCGCTGCATCTAAGTCCTCTTCAGAGGGCCCTGCAGGGTCATTGGCCATCGCACCCACAGATTGAGCACACAGTGAAAAACAGCCACTAGGGGCACCCCCACACTGTAAACACACCACCGCCCCTCAGAATGCCAGGGAGACCCAGGAGGACTGCACCCACCGCCACCAGTACCCCCAGGAAACCAGCTATACTTGCTGTCTTTGCCACCAAGCAACGTCCTGTGGACCGCCAGAGAGCTTGCGCCGTCAGCAGCCAGAGAACACTGTCCCAGCAAAGTGAAAGGAAAAAAAACGGCAGCAGCACGTTTTTCACAGCATGCAGGGACTCCAATATGGCCACCGAGGGCATCCACTAGAGGCCAAGGGCTGCTGAACACCGAGGCTCCGGCAAAATGGCCGCCACAGCATGGTATTGAAAATCCCAGGGAAAATGGCCGCGGCTACAGCAAAATGGCGGCGATCCGCCGCAAAATGATGGCGGCCTAGGCGGGAGCAGCGCGGTACGTGGAAATGCATATGCTAACCGGAAATCCCAGGTTTGGTTAAATGCATCTATCCCGCTGTTGCCATCTAGAGGGTCTAGTGAAAAGAATCTCGGGAGTTTTTGTGTTTGCCTTTGAGGCGAACAGATCTATTTCGGGTGTCCCCCATATCCCCGTAATCCACAAGAAGATCTCCTGGTGTAATGGCCATTCTGTCTGTTTCACAGTCTTCCCGCTTAGGAAATCCACAAAGGTATTGTTGGTGCCCTTTAGATGGATGGCTGAGATTGACCGAATGTTCCCCTCTGCCCATAAAAGAATAGACTCAGTTAGCGTCATTAGCTGTGGCGATATCGTCCCTCCCTGTCGGTTCAGATAAGCCACAGTCGTGGCATTGTCCAACTGGATGCGTAAGTCTTTCCTTTGGATAACTGGCTGGAATGCTAATAGTGCTTCCTGCACCGCTTTTAGCTTTCTCATGTTTGATGAGGCTTGCGACATTTTGGAGTCCTGTTCCTCTTGCGCACAGTGGATCTCCACGTGAGCCCCTCATCCCAGGGAGCCGGCATCTGTGATGATCTGTACCGGATTGCTTTGTGCCCATCTGCACTCTTCTATGCACCAAAGTGGTTTTAGCCACCAAACCAGAGACTTCTTGACCATGTGCTTTACCGGAAAACTGTTGTCCAAAGATGAAGGGTTGCCGTCCCATTGAGACAGAATATAATTTTGCAATGGTCGCATATGGATTTGTGCCCATGTGAAGGCTGGTATAGAAGCCGACATCAGTCCCAGAACTGCCATCCCTCTCCTGATCGTTATTTCTCTGACTTTTAGGAGAGAAGTAATGGCCTCTGATTTTTACGTTCTTGTCTTCTGGCAAAAATATTTTTGTCTTCTTTGAGTCTAGTATGTAACCCAAGTAGGTTACTCTTTGACTGGGGTAGAGCTGTGACTTTTTGGTGTTTATTAACCACCCTCGTTCCTGTAAGTAGGACATGCTTGTTCGAAGAGTGATCTCCAGGGACGTTGCTGATTCCGCAAAAAATAGTAGGATTTTCCAAATACAGAATAACTCCTATGCCTTTTAATCCTGAGATCCCTCAGGGCTTCCACCATGATTTTTGAGAAGATTCTAGGTGCAGAGGAGATCCCAAAGGGCAGGGCTGTGTATTGAAGATGCACCGTGGCTGCTGGCCCCTGTATCGCGTAATGCAGATATTTTTGATGCATGCTTTTTATAGGCACATGCAGATATGCATCCTGAAGGTCTATCGTGGTCATGAACATTCCCTCCGAAAGGATGTTTGACGGAATAAATGGACTCCATTCGAAACCTTTTGTATATTATGTTCCTGTTGAGGCTTTTTAGGTTCAGAATTAGCCTTATCTTTCCCGATTGCTTCTTCTGTGGGAACAAGTGGGAATAGACTCCCGTCCCTTCCTCCTCCTGAGGAAGGAGGACACAACACCCCTTGTGTCAGTAGGTCTTGAATGGATTCCAGAAAAGCGTCTGCTGCGTCTTTTTTACTTTGGCATTGTTGTCACTAAGTATTTTATAGGGGGGGGGGGGGGGGGCTGGCAAGTTCCATCGCATAACCTTCTGTTATAGTGCATAGTACAATCCCATTTGTTGTGATCTTTTCCCATGCTGGGGAGAACCTTGCCAGCCTGCCTCCTACCCATTGATCGTCATTGTGTGTTTTATTCTTTTGACTTGAGGGTTTGAGGATGAAGTCTCCCTTCCCCTTTTATTCCGTTGCCAATTTTGCGGCCAGCGTTTCTTTGCCCCTTGTTTGTCAAACTTCCTTGGCTGACAAAAAGGGGTTTTGCCCTGTTTCTTTTTGGATTGGGGAAATCCCTTGTTTTTTGCCGCCGTCTTATCTAGTACGGACTCCAGTTTGGCCCCAAAGAGTAGATACCCTGAAAAGGGAATGCCGCATAACCTGCTCTTGGAGGCGATGTCCCCTCCCCAGGCCTTCAACCATAGGGCCCTTCTGGCCAAGTTCACCAGAGCTGTCGTTCTTGATGCCACCCTTACAGTTTCTGCCGAGGCTTCCGCCAGAAAGGAAGCTGCTCTGATTAGAGAAGGGATAGTGTGGGCCAACGCTTCTCTAGGTGTATCTCCCTCCAGTAATTATTGCAACTGGTTCAACCAGATCAGAAGCGTACGTGCTGTGCAAGTCGAGGCTATGGCTGGGTATAGGTTTGCAGCACCTGCTTCCCATGCTCTTTTGAGCATTGCTTCTATCTTTTTATCCATAGGGTCACTGAGAGTTCCTGCATTGTCAAAGGCTAGATCTGTCTAGTTTGCTACCCGAGCTAGGGAGGCATCCACCTTGGGGCATTTTGCCTAAGCATTAGTGTCTTCCTCCTCGAACGGATAATGGGATTTTTTGACTTGCCATAAAATCCCTTTCTAAGTTAGTCGACAAGTAAAGCGACTCTTAGGACTAAGTGGGTTATACTGCCCTCTTCAGGAGTTTATTATTAGGCAGAACAGGCAGTTCTAAGCAAAAAAGAACAGTAACAGACACAGCCCCTCCCAGGGAGCAGTCCTCACTGGAAGATAACCCCACACCCAGCACTGCTGGCTCAGTTCGTAACAAGCAGTGCAATAGGGGTGGGTGCTGTGCCTGACAAACTCAGAGAAGGGGATTTTATGGTAAGTCAAAAAATCCAGTTTTCGCTTTCGTTCGTCGACAGGCACAGCGACTCTTAGGACTAAGTGGGACGTCCAAAAGCAGTGCCAAAAAATGAGGGGTGGGTAACAGAACAACAACAGAACTACACCCAACCGAACCCTCTGTGAGGAACCAAACGTGTCCCACATGGCCGCCTGCAAAGCTTTGGGGCCAAACACAGCATCCGAGGATGCTAAAACATCAAGTTTGTACAACTGTGAAAAGGTGTGCCGAGAGGACCAAATAACCGCCTGGCACACTTGAGATACAGATGTCTGACATCCGAAAGCCCAGGAAGTGCTAATCATCCTGGCAGAGTGAGCCGTGACCGAAAAAAAGGAGGCTCCAGACCCCGAAAGCATAGGCCCGGGTCACTGTCTGTCTAAACCAACATGAGATAGTGGCCGATGAGGCCGCCAGACCTTTGCGTGGACCATCCGCCACGACAAGAGAGCATCCGACCTCCGAAAGGAGGCCATTTTGGCCAGATACACCCGCAGGGCACGAACAACGTCCAGGGAGTGCAAAGTAACCTGCTTAGAGCGAGACGGGCGCAGGCATAGCGAAGGAAGGACAATGTCCTCATTGATGTGGAAAGATGACACCAGCTTCGGCAAAAAGAAGGATGGCGGGCGCAAGACCGACTTATCCTTGTGTAGGACCAGATAAGGAGACCTACAGGACAGAGCCGCCAACTGCGACACCCGCCGAGCAGATGTGATAGTCACCAGGAAAGCCACCTTCTGCGAAAGCAATTGCAGTGAGATTTCTCTGATATTCTCAAAGGGCGGCTTCTGAAGGACCAAGAGGACCAAATTGAGGTCCCATGGCGCCAAAGGCAACCATACCTGGGGGGCGACATGCCAACCCCTGCATGAAAGTACGGATCACCAAATGCGTTGCCAAAAGACGCTGAAAAACAAAGATTGCCATAGCAGAAACCTGACCCTTGATAGTACTCAACGCCAGTTTCTGGTCAAGGCCCATCTGAAGGAAGGCCAGAACCCGAGACACAAGAAGGAATGAGGGTTCCACTCCCCGGCTTCGCACCAGGTGAATTAAGGGTAAATAAGGACGCAAGATGGGCCCCTGGGACAAAAGATCATCGTGAAGCGGGTGTCGCCAGGGGACGTCTGCCACCATCCGCACTACGGCTGCGTACCAAGAACACCTTGGCCAAGCCGGAGCTACTAGAATGCTCCCTATACCCTCCGCTCCTATTCTGCGCAGAAGGCACGGAAGCAGTTTAAGAAGAGGAAAGGCCTAGATGAGCCAATACAAAGCCCACGGAGCCACGAGAGCATTTGCCGCGTCCGCCAAGGGATCCCTTGTTCCGTTCATGAAGGTCTGCACCTCCAGACTGAGATGGGACGCTAGCAAGTCCATGTCCGGAGCAACCCCTCTCAGACAAAACTGACGAAACACGTCCTGGTGCAGGGACCACTCTCCCTGGTTCAGGTGCTGACGACTGAGACAGCCCACCTGCCAACTTTCTACGCCCGGCATGTGAACGGCAGAGATTGCCAGAACGTGACTTTCTGCCCACCGCAGAACGGGAGCTACCTCCGAGGCCGCAACAGAGCTTCTCGTCCCGTCCTGGTGATACACATATGCCACAGACGTGGCATTATCCGACTGAATCCAGACAGGGCACCCGTGCAGCCTCGATCCAATGGGCAGCACCATAATCGCCCGCAAATCCAGGACATTGATCGGGAGACGAGACTCTTCCAGAGACCACTGTCCCTGGGCTGAGAGCAGCCCCAGGACTCCGCCTGGCGTCCGTCACGATCACCATCCAGTGAAGGGGGAGGAAAGACTTCCCTGACTGAAGGGCCGAGGACCGTAGCCACCAGAACAGCGAGGCCCTTACCTGGTGATCCATCCTGATCACCCGATCCAGGGAAGATGGGGACCTGTCCCATCTCAGGAAAATCTCCCGTTGCAGAACCCGGGAGTGGTACTGAGCGTAAGGGACCGCCTCGAAGGAGGCCACCATGAGGCCTAGGACCAGAATGCAAAAATCGGAGTGAAGCCCAATTCTGGGACAGCAGGGATCGAACCGCCGACTAAAGCGTCTGCCGCTTGGTTGCCGGAAGGAAAACCTTCACCTGTGCCGCATCCAAGATCAGCCCTAGATACTCCAGGCGATGAAATGGAATAAGAACCGACTTCAGAAGGTCGATCACCCATCCGAACTCCTACAGAGTGTGCAGGGTGATCGACACATTTTTCCTGAGCCGGACACCGACTCCGCTTGCCGGAGAAACTCCTCCAGATACGCCACCACCGTGATGCCCATATGCCTCAGCAGAGCCAGAACCGGGGCCAGTAGTTTGGCGAAGGCCCGAGGCCAGGCCAAGCGGGAGCCACAAACTCGTAGTGATCCTCTGCAACTGAAGCGCAGGAGGCGCTGGTGCTGGGCGCAGATGGGAACATGCAGATATGCATCTTTGATGTCGAGGGAGGCCAGGAAAAAAAAACGACCTGGTGCAGGGCCACTACCACCGAGCGGACCGATTCCACCCAGACTTGTGGACCTGCACAACCCTGTTGGAGGTCCTTCTGATCCAGGATGGGACGAACCCCATCCTTCTTTGGAATCACGAAAAGGTTGCAACCAAAAAAGCTTGGGGACGCTCCGCGTGCGGAATGGGAACAACACCTCCTGACCAAACCGGTCCTGTACGGCCCTGAAATAGGGCCCTCAGCATGCCCGCAGGCAGCTGCAGGTCGAAGGCAAACAGCCTGTCTGGGGGGGCGGGAACGAAATTCTATTCTGTACCCCGACGAGACCATCTCGTCCCAGCGGTCCGAAAGGCGGGAGGACCCCCTCTCTGCGAACCCCAGGAGAGTGCCGGATGAGGGCAACCCGACATGCAGAGGAGGCCTCGTCCCCGACATGGCACGCTTACGCTGCCAGGGTGCTTTTGTCCTCCCCGTGGGGACTTTGGCGGGCTGTGAACCCTTGCCCGAGGATCCGGGGAGGGTGGGGACGTAATCCTCCTCGTCTCCGGGAGAAAGGTGCTCTTCCCAGTGAGGTTGTTGATAATCTCAACCAAGGAGGCCGCCCACCCTGGAAAGGCAAGTCCGCCGTGGCCCTTTTTTGGAAGTCTGGTCCGCCGACCAGCACTACAGACAAGGCCGCCGCATGGCCACCAGAGACCACGGACGCCTTGGACGTCAGGGGGGGCCGCATCCAGGGCTGCATCACACAGATACTGTAACCCATGGACAAGCTGATCAGCGAGACCCACGCAATCAGGGGGAACCCAAGTCTTGCTCAACTCGCTATATGACCGCTTCGCCCCCACACAGTGAGCGTTTTGCGACGCCAGCGCAGAAGCCACAACAGGCCGGGTCCCTAAAAAGGATGGTGTGCCACCGGGATAGTGGTCACTATTCAGGCGGGACACATGGGCTCTCCAAAAGCCTAGCACACAGCGAAACATCGGGGAATGGGGGGGAGGGAGCTCTGAGGCTGAGCCCAGTCCCTATAAACAACATTTTCCAGAAAATCCACATATGGGAAGACCTTAGCCGTACAGGCCGGTCTATGTGACCCGAAGGGGCCGGGCACCCCCTGAGGGGGTCCCGCCTGGTCTTCCAGTTGCAGGGTCTCACGCTCTGAGGTGATCAGAGCGTCTACTAGTGCCCTCTAGTGCGCAGCAGCGGACGCCTCACAAACATCCCCGCTATCAGGAGCATCAGGGATCTCGGGAAACGAACGTCTCCTGGACCGTCGACCTGGCGTCTATAAGGGACGGGGTCCCTGAAACCCTGGCTGCAGGCACAGAGAGGTCCGTGGGGAAGCACCCGCAGCGGCTGCCATCCTGTCAACCACCCTGGCGGTGCCAAAACAAGGTCCAATGCCAGGAGACTACTGCACCCCCCACCCCAGCAAGGCTGGGCAGAAGGGGCACCCCGGAGGGACTCACCACCCGACCCGGAAGAGCTGCTTGCCGCTGCTGTCCACCGCTGCCCCGCCCGCCTCCTGTCCTTCTCCACAGCTTCTGTCCAGAGCTGCTGCCGCTGTTGCCCAGGGAGATCCGGCCATGCGGGGGGGGGGGGTAAAATGGCGCCAGTGCGACCAGGACCGCCCCCCTGGCACACACAGGCCAGATCAAGGTGCAGAGACAACAGAAAAATGGGTGCCTTGCACCACTAGAGGCCAAACACCATAGAGAACAACGGCGCAGCTACGCCAAAATGCCCGCCGGCCTTTCCCCAGGCTCTACCATATGGTCGGCTACAGGAAAATGGCGGCTAGACCCTCAGCAAAATGGCCGCTGAGCGATCAGACCGCCGCAGCACAAGGTGCGGGATGACACCTCTAAGGCCCTGCGTCAGATACCCCCGGACCCACAAGGGGGGGGGGGGGGACGACATATTTACCCCATCTAGTCGGGCGGTGCGGGGGATCCCACCCAAGACAGCTTTCACGCTCCCGGCTATGCCGGAGGGAGCCGTTGGCCCTGGGCGCACTGCGTGCGATGGTGGGGCGTTTAACCTGCGGGGCCACCCCATCCGGATAGGGGTCTGTCGCGGTCGACCCAGCCCGGGGAGACCACCTGGATCCAAGACTCAGCCTGTCGTCAAGTCTTCATCTGTGAGGCTGTCTCCGGACAGCTGAAGTGGACCAGTGAGGTACCACAGATCCCAACGGGGAGCCTAGGTCTAACTCATTGCACTAGGCAGAAAAAACTGAGCCAGCAGAGGGTGTGGGATTATCTGCCAGTGAGGACTGCTCTTAGTCCTAAGAGTCGCTATGCCTGTCGCCGAACGAAAGAAATCTGTTTCACAGCCGCCTGCGTGATGAGTTTTTTCTCTGGTTCGCTCCATTCCCTCTTGACCAGATCTTTAGGAGGGCCTGGTGGACCGGAAAAGTTCTGCTCTTCTTGGGTTTCAGCCCCTTGGACATTTTGTCATGCAACGTGAGCTCTGCGACTTTCTTCCCCTTGATACCTAGGGTGTCTGCTATATCCTTTAAAAGACTCTCAGTATCTTCTGAGGGAAACCGTGTGCCTTCTGACTCTGAATCCTGGTCGTCTGAGTCTGGACATAGTCCTTCCCCTGACTCTGCCTCGGACTACTCTGACCCACTTTCTGGCTCTGGGGGATCTTGCTCTTCCCAGCTTTCTGCCTGGGTGGTCGTCTTACTAGTGGAGGGTATGCTATTCTGGTCCGTGCCTGTAGAGCCCTCCAGTTTTTGGATGGCTGCTTACAACGGTGCAATAGTGCCTTTTATTTCCTTTTTAAATTTACCAAGCACGTCTCTAAAGTAGTTCTGCGATTCTTTTGCTACTGATCTGTCCACTTTCTTCCATTCTGGAGGACAGCAGTGTCCGCACGAGGCACATGTCTTGGCCGTGCTTTTTCCCTTTTTCTCCTCTGGGGCTTTTGCCTAAAATAAGCAAAAGGGACCCGAATGAATGAATTACCTGCATAATAACTGATCAGTAATATAACAACAAAATGAAGGTAAAAGGCAAAGATAACACTTAAAGCTCTCTGGGCTTACCTTGGAGCCGTCCTGACAAGCAGGATCTGCAGGGCAGGATGGAGAGACATCCGACATGGTCAGCTTCCATGTTCTTCTGACAGAGGGCCTTTTTAACTGCTTCCTGCAAAAGCTCCTGCCCTGCCCCCAGCTGACCCCATGCAGGTTGGTGGACTCACCTGCACCTGCTGCCGCTTAACCCATTGCTGCATCATCCGTTGTTGCAGAGACTTTGATTTTTATTTAGTTTCCCCATTTATGATTTTCATGACACCACCGGAAGTGGGGCATCTCTGAACAGCTTCCTTGCCTCCAATAAGATGGCCCCCAACCGGAAGCGCTTGACCGAAAACCGCGTTCCCGTCCTAGCGCCATCTTAGTACACCCACTGGGTCCCGGCCAGCACTGCCGTCGGAGCCCAGGCAGGCAGGGAGCAGCACGGAGCGCTCTAGCCGACCCGGCATCGGCACCCGTGCCTGGATGGCTCCCCAGCTCTGCCCCTCTCCAGCACTGCCGACGGAGCCCAGGCAGACAGAGCACGGCGTGGGGTGCCCTAGCCGAACCAGCATCGGCACCCGCTTTCCAGGCAAGTAACCTGACAGGCGCAGCGGCAGCATAAAGGGGGAAATGTCACTGGCAGGAATACAGCATGGGGGGGATGGTGGCCTACCTCCCTGCAGAGGCGAAACCTAGGCGGTCCATAGTCCAAATGCCGCCCCAGCTGACTTACCCCCAAACCCCATGGGTCGCCAGTCAAGGAGTCTCCTGCAATTAGCACAGAGACTGAGGTCTTCCTTGTTGCAGCTCATGAGGACCGGAGGAAACACAAAAATAACTGAGGCATGCAGGTAAGGCTGATGTTTTTATAATGGTGGACTGATGTGTTTCGTGTTTTAGGGAGGAGGAGCATATTTCTCGGATGCTGCCCTAGAAGACGATTAGAGAAAAAACAAAAAACACACACGTCACAGTCCCCTTCACATAAAACAGAAAAAAGGAGTTCATAAACTATGCAGTTTATCAACCCATTCATGAAGTTTTATATTAACACCCAGGCATTTATTTTGTGAAAAAACGATAATACAACAGCACTACCAATATAACATTTAAAATACAAAAAATAAGTGATTTAACATAATTATTTTTAGGCCTCATTTACACTGCTGCTGGTAAAACTGACGTTTAGAGGCATTTGGGTGTTTTTTTCAGCTGCCCTTGAATTCTCCTCTGTGTAATCTTATCAGTACATTTACACAGGGTCGTTTAAGGTAGTTTCCAGGCAGTTGAGTTTTATATGCAAAAAAAATGGGTTTAGACGCCAGTTCAGATGCATTTGAAAAGCCAAACAGCTTGTAAACGCGGTAACGTGGGTCTAGAACAGTTTTGTTTACAGGCGTTTCCATTTTTTAAAAAAATAAAAAATATATATTTAACGTTCCTAGACGCGAACGCGGCCACTTCAGACGTGGCTTCAAACTGCCAAAAAAAAATAAATAAATCATTCAGGGGAGGTTGAAACAGCATCCTGTGTAAATGGAGCCTAAATGTAACTTTATATAATCATAATGCATCTAACAATCATCACCAATGGCAAGTATATTTGGTTGGGGATCAGTATATTAGGTTCCTTTTCTTTGAGTACATCCCAGGACACAGGGTATCTTCATCTCCATTACGATAGAGTTACGCTGCCACCTGACTCTGGTAACTCAGGCTTCAGTTTTTGAAATTAGCCATAAACAACCAAGGCATAGCATTGGGATCCCTGTGATGTATTACAAAAAAAAAAAATTTTACAGGGAAACCAAAAACGCAATTCTCTACATGCCAGGACACGGGGCATATGCATCTCCATTACAATAGGGATGCCCTAAAGTACTGAAAATGAGGGGAAGGCAACATGGCAATAAGCTAAACCTCACGCACAAACCTCCAAAACTTGCTGACCAAATTCCTTCCCATCAAATCTGCAAAGCAGACATCCATGAAAAACTCTAATGGAGGAAAGGCATACATTAGAGAGAACTGGTTCTGCTGTGTCACTAGAACATACAACGCAAATGCTCAAGGATCACTGGTTCTGGAAACAAACATATGCAGCTTTGCATTGAACCTGGATATAAGAAAGTCCAGGTCTGGGGTTCCCAGCCTCAGCAGAGCTCCTTGAACACCTCTGGTTGAAGAGCCCTCTCCCCAGGGGGAGTTGATGGCTGAGAGAATCAGCCTGCTAATTTTCCACGCCTGGAATGTGGATTGCAGAAAGTGTAGGAACATGGAGTTCCACCCAAAACAGCATGAGATCCATTTCCTCCTGGGCAGCCCAACTTCTCATGCCTCCTTGATGACTTATGAACACCTCCAATAGAATAAACAAAGCTTTAAATAAGACCTCCAGACATTGGTCGGAGGCATCGTTACCAGGATCTCATCCATTGGACACATATAGGTCTTACTGAGATAAACTAGCAGAGCCCAGTCCGCATACAAAACATCCTTTAAAGAAGGATATAAAGGAAAAATTGAGGATGCTGTGGCAGATGCCAGAATGCAAATCCTCTAACCTTTGAAGTAGCGGACTTGGGAAGCAAAACTTCCAGTCAACCTTCACATGGAAAAATACAAAAGCATTATTGGGTCTGAGATAAAATCTGACCCTGGAGTTATTCAGGAGTAGATTCCTTGGAAGAGAAGTCTTCAGCATCCTCTTCTACCAGAACATTCTTGTCTTGTTTTAACTCTACCTGCACTGGTTCCTCTTCTGCTAAAAAGAAGGGAGGAGAGGTGGAATGCTTTTGTTTGTAACCCAGGGGAGGGGTAGCAGCAGAAACTACAACAGGGCAGTCACCAGTCTATGCCGCATAATAGAGAGCCATTATGGCAGGAAATGCCACAAGGGTCTTTAGAGACTCTACTTCCCAGCTGAAGATCGTTGCACTGGACCTGTATCGCACCCTACCGGTCTGCAAGGTAATTTACAGTATCATTGTGCAGGATCCCATTCCACAGGGTTCAGTGCTGACAAGCAGAGTAGGGTGCAGGAAACATTCCTCTGAGTGTAGAAAATCCATAGTAAAGTTGCTCCAGAAAGAGCTGGTAAAACCCCATGTGCAGGATTTGGGCAGCTAGCTACATTTTTGGGCAGAGACTGCACACACATGACCATGATCTAAGACAC
This sequence comes from Glandirana rugosa, assembly GCA_018402905.1. Classification (NCBI taxonomy): domain Eukaryota; kingdom Metazoa; phylum Chordata; class Amphibia; order Anura; family Ranidae; genus Glandirana; species Glandirana rugosa. Next base: position 520,201 of record BLSH010494877.1, read on the forward strand.
TTGCAAAAAACGTAAGCCTTTTTGCCAGTGCCCGATTACTTGTAGGTGGCAGCATAACCTATCGTAAGGGAGAGGACAATACCCAGTGTCCTAGGTACATGTTAAAGAAACATCCAGCACCCACACTTTCTCCCCACATAACAGCAGGTGAGTCTGGCGATAAGTCACTCAACTACCGAGCATACGTTATGGCATGGGGAGAAAGGGTAGCCACTGAACATATACTACGTTTCTGGAGCTTAGGAGATGCTTTAAAGGAGCTAGATTGAGGCTGTGGGCATATTTATGCACCTTTCGCACATTTCAACTGAATTCTGCTTAAACAAAAACTTCAGATCTAAAAGAAAAAATGCAGCCCTCCACTGCACAAGAGACTGTATTTTACTTCCAGTATTTTCCTTGGTAAAGTATAAGGCATTTCTTCATTTGCCTTGCCATACAACAGAAGGCTATGCTAAAAACAGCCACCTAGCCAAGCTTCAGTATTACAAATTTCAGCAGGTGAAAGAGAATACAAATTGGCATAGAGAATGTACAAGAAGCCACACTATCTAAATAAGAAATACATGATATTTTATTAGTGTGACTGAACTGAAAAGCTGAAAGATTATTTTATGGATTCTTCAAATTGTTTCTCTTCATTTTTAACAGCCAATCATCTGAGTGGAGGGGCACTTTGCTCACAGAGCTGAAGCCATTATACACTACCTGGTTTAGTTTTGGGGACAGTTGAGCTGGCATCCAGTGTGTGACGGAATGCTATTTTTTCAGATTTGTTTATGGGTGTTTTGGACCTGCAGCAAACCAAGTACTCAACTACTAGTGGTTTGCATACTATACAAAGCACCGCAGTAGCTGCTCAGACTTTTTGGTGCAACATAATTCTGTCTTGGAAACCTTTGAATGGGAAGTTATGTTTGCAAGTTATGGAAACACGATTGCATCAGTTACTGTACAGGAAGAACTAATCTGAGACGTAGCTTTTCAGCTTCCTTCACAAAAGTGGAAAAAACCCAAAAAACATTGTTCATCATTTAGAAAGCAATATGCTAACATTTTTGAAACGTACCTCAACTTCATCCCCTTCAGTAATTTCTTTCTTGATATCTGGTAGGGGTGGCATTCTAACTTCATGGAATGGAACCTGACGTTCTGGCTGCCAGCTAAATATTGCAGAGCAATTCTGTGTTAGTAAAAACACTCACCAGAAGCACACGCGCAGCAAGTAAAAATAAAAGCATACATACTTGTTTTCAAAAACAACCGTGAGCGAATCTTCATGGACATCTTTAATGAATCCCTGTCAAGAGAACAAGTGCACATAAGTTTACTTGTGAACAGTATGTAGACATTAGGCATGAGTAACCCCTCCTACTTACAGCTTCAATAAAAGGGATGGTGATGCATTGTTGTTACCACCACTGAGGCTCAGTTCACACTAGTGCGAGACGTGCGTTCCAGTTGCGGGAATCGCATCAATTCCCTCACCCACAGCTGAGGGGCTGCCATTCGCGTTTTTAAAATGTGCATGCGCCTTTTTCTTGCAGATTATGAAGCACAGCAGCGCATTCATTCACTAGTGTGAACCGAGCCTTACGTCAGGTGCATATGTGATTACAAATTCAAGAAGTTCCACCATTAGAATTCCATTAGTTATAGTTAGAACCACAGAATCCTTCTGCACTCAGTAACCACCCTCCCCTTATTCATATACTCTTTATGGTTTCCTTTTAGTCCAAGGAATATTTGAAACTAGACTTTGAAAAAAAATAAATACATTTATGTTATATAGACACACGTGTATTTTTTCCATAGGAGGTATGTCCTCGGGATTCCCCCTCTCTGCCTCCTCCTCCCCTCTGCCAGTTGTCACCAGGGAGAGAGAGAGAGAGAGAGAGAGAGAGAGAGAGAGAGAGAGAGAGAGAGAGAGAGAGAGAGAGAGAGAGAGAGAGAGAGAGAGAGAGAGAGAGAGAGAGAGAGAGAG